>MNCI01016577.1:0-172299 GCA_015680685.1 Gnetum montanum
TGTGAGTAGTTGTCCCTGCCATGAACAGCTGGTGCTCATGGGGATTAGAGCCTGGAATATATATCATTGATCTAAGGCCCTGATGCCTAACCTCTTCACTAGAGTGAGGAGGAGGAACATCATTTTCCAAGAAACCCATCATGAGGGGTTCCTCTTCTCCTATTTCACTAATGACGTGGGGAATCTTGCCCTTCAATAGTAAATGTTGGCTCTCCTGCCTTGCATCCCAAATACGTTGGGCGTTTGTGGGACGATAATCCCTTGTGTCATAATCATCCAAAATGTATTCAGCAAGCAGCTCGTGCATGCCAATCCATACCAAGGCACGGGAAAGCATATTGGGAGCAGAGCGATCTGTGGTAACACAATGTTACCTTACATGTCTCTCCACCGCAATTACTCATCTTGATGGAAAACAAAGGTAAAATTTGGCACATACTCATCGGGATGAGTATATGTGACTTTAGACTGTTGAGGACATGGTTGATTTCGGTTATGCGTATGATGCTGACTTTCTCCTGTATTGTCCTTAGGTGAGTTGATTTCGTGAGAAGAAGCCATTTCAATTGGTGTGCAGTTTTACCGTTATTTATGTTCTTGATTAACTGATTAACCCTAAGGTTTGTTTAAGGCTCACAATGATGTGAGTGATATCTCTTATGTTTAATTGGTGTACAAACACTTAGTCCCCGGCAACGGCGCCAATGATGTGTGGCGAGGTACCCCTACACTCAACCATATGAATACGAGCGTACACGCGCGATCCGGTCGAACTCCGCAGACTAAATGCCTTAACGCCACAAGAAACACTTGGGGTTAATCGTTCGTTGTCTTCCCAGGCTTGCTTGTAAGTGTCACGGTGTATGGTTAAGCAAGTTTGAGGTATGTGATTTTTTTGGTATTTTCGGCTTATCTTCTATGCTATCAGGGGAAAGGGTTGAGAAACTAAGCTAACTCTAACTAAAGATCTAAGTCTAAATTAACTAGCGTCAACATCCGTTCCCTCTTACCGGACACACCCTGAACTATGCAACTGTGGCTTACCAAACGCTAGCCGTTACTGGGATCGCCACACATAACGCAAGTGCTCGAAGTGGTCGTACTGAGGCACCTATTTAGCTTAAGTGTGATAAGCAGCCGATTCCTTGACTAGCCGTACACGTCCGTAGACGCTCGTAATCAAGTCGTACTTGAACGCACTAGGAAAGTAGTAAATGAAAGCAATAAATGAAACCACGTGCTGCAAGGTTTATCCAATCAAGTTCATCTTTATTGCCGTACACAACTTGGGTTCAGGTTACAAGCTGCTCGAATAAAGAGCCGTTCACTCTAGGACTCCTACTGCGGGCACATGGGGAAAAATTCTAACTCTGGAGTGATCAATCTGCCAGAGCTTCACTACACTAGCCAGGATTGGAAAATGAAGGGAGTGCCGCCTCTTATTTATAGATATGGTGGCGGGACGCGATATCGCGTATGCGATATCGCAGGAGAAGACACGATATCGCGGCACATGCAAGTCGCGTCTCATCACTCGTCCTCGAGTTACAAGGAGAACAAGCTTTAGTGATTACATAGTGAATAGGTATGGGATTATTAACTAGAAAAAGAAATGGACTAATGCCGTAGTGTGGGAAGACACAACACAGAGAAAAAATGCTACAACTACAAAAATGGGGAACTCATGTAGTTCCTGGTGGCGGTGGCTCCTCCATGGGTGCTTTCCCTTTGTCACGTGCTTTGAGCTTTGAAGGTTGATGACGCTAAAGAATAGCCTGGAGCTTCTCCTCTTTGGTCCAAGGGTCTTGTGCCGTCCATGCTGATTCTCCGATGTTTGATGAAGTTGGCACTTCCCACGGACAGGGTAGTTGTAGGAACATTTGATTAGCTTTGACGTACCATGCCGCGAACACCCATCGTTCCTCTTCGTAGGCCCTGGATCTATCCTTGTATTCATGAAGTTCTGTTAGTTGGCGAGCTAATTCAGTTGCCACATCTTTCTTTCCTTGGTAGCTTTCCTTTACCACCCCAAGTTCAGAATTTGCAACATCTAGTTTTTCAGCCAACTTCTTTTGTTCTGCAAATTCTGCTTCATATTTAATATGGGTGGAAGCTACCTACTGCTCGAGCTCTGACCTCGGGTGTCCTGCTGTTAACATGGCTAGGTTGGCATATTGAAGATTTTCCAACTCCATGTATTCAGTTAAGTCTTGGATCTGCAGGTCCCGGTTCTTAATTTCCACCTGGTGGGTGTAGGCATAAGTGTCCAATATGGCCCCCCAATCAGTGTGCTGGGCACTGATGTTGTTGATCTGGGATTTTTCCATATGGATCTCCTTCTCCAAGATCTGTTTGTACATCCCCACCTGATCACGAAAGTGCTCCTTCAGCTTCTCATGTCGTTTAGCCTCATTCTGCCATGCACTAATCTCGATGGCTGATTTCTGTCGAATAGCGCGTACCTCCTCCATTGAGAGGGTTCGATTTTCTCTGGCTAAACAGCTTACATCTTATTTGACTCGAATGAATTGTTCTCGCAGCCGATGAAAGTGCTCATTGAGAACATTCTTTTGCTTCTCCACAGAAGTCAACCGAAGGTTATTGGCAACCAACTGCTTATTTTCTTCTTGTAAGGCCTTGAGTGCCTTAAGGTGCGCATGAGTTTGCACCTTTGCTGCGGAGGCATCCCAAGTGGCCGTCTCCTTTTCTTCTACCACCGTCTTATATTCTGCAATTAATTTTGTGAGTTGCTCGGTTCTAAAATTATCTAACTGGTTTGCGGGAACCAAACGCAAGGGATCCTGCTATGCTACTTGTAAGGCGATGAGCTGTACTTGTAATTTCTACACTTCAGCTTCAGCATGTTCAACCCTTACTTCGGATATGATCAGTTTTCCCTTTGTCAAAATGAGGTCTGACTGTATTACGGTTACATCCTGAGGGATGTCAAACAGAGATGTTAAAACTTGTCCTGTTTGAAGCAATCTGTCCAATACATCCTCATGTTCTGCAGGAGTCATTGAGGTTCCGGCGATAGTTTGAGCATCCTATGCTCCTGAAAGATTAGCCGGTGGCACAACAGGTACATTAAAAGATTCCTTGATGTGGTTAGCGACCACTTTAGCTGCTCCCGCAGCATCCTGGTGTTGCATGACCACCACCGTGGCCCCTTCACCAGTCTCTAATTGCACTTGAAAAGATGCCGCACGTCCAGAAATCTGTTGTGACCATCTACATTCCCCTCCTCCTATTTGCACTAACAACTCACCCCTTGTGCGATCTATTGAAATTGTAGGCTAACTGGCATCATCGATGACACGGAAGAGATTGGTGTCATCACGACTTCCCCAACTGACCGTCTTAGCAATGGTCCTCAGATGGCTCATTGACGATCTATAGTCTTGCGGCGGCGGCTGATCTTGGCCTGTGCCGGGTCCTGCTTCTTGTTGTTGGCTGGGGCCTGTGGCTGGAGGTTGACTGGGTCCTGCAAGTTGAGTTGCAGGTGATCCAGTCATTGGTTCTTCATCTTCTTCATCAGGTCCCAACTCCTCGCCAGTGCTCTTTCTTGGAGCTGGCACCTTTAACAATTCAGCATAAGAAGCGTTTTGGGCCTTTTGGAGGACGTCATTTGTGTATCCTCGAATACCTGCCCGACAGCACAGTTTTCTGATAAGGTAGGGAAAAGGGAGTGCCATTTTCCCTGTCCTCCGTTCCTCAAATCGCCTTAGGATCTTCGTCAAATATAGATGGGGAAGGTTAGCGTTAACCTTTTCCATCAACACTGCACATCCTCTTGCCATGTACGTTGATATTCTTTTTAAACCTTTTGTCGAGAAGAGGTGATAGGTCCTGATTTTGAAATAGACTCACTCTTCCGTAGTCAGCTCACCAAAAGCTTTATCTCTGCCATAAGCCTTTTCTAGCCAATCCTTTCGCACATCAGGGTCGGATCGGGTGGATAACCGAGCAACATGGGGGCCTGAATTCGGAAGGTTTAACACTTCCGAAATTGCCTATGCAGAAAAAACCACTGTCACACCACCGATGTTTACCGTGGTGCCTTGCTCTTTATTGTGCCAAAACAGGTACGTTTCTCCTAAGTACCAGGCACCTTGTTTAGAGAGGACAGGCCATAAGGGAGATCCTTTGAGGTGATCCCTAACAACCTCAGGCGCGAACTCTACAAAATATTTGAAGTTGAGTTCCACAATCACCGAAGCAATTGTGGACTTCGTGTGGATGGCCTGAACACATTTCGGGGGCAACGTGAGTTGTTGTCCCAGTTCAGGCGCAGCAGCACCTCCTTCTGCCTGCCCGGACCGTCTGGTAGGAGGTTCATCTTGATGGATGCTGAATGAATGCACCTCCTGTTCATTATGTTGTCCGACAGGGACTTGTCTTCGACCTCTCCTAGGTTTTTTTGGTCCACCTTGGGTAGGACTCTTCTGCTGGGAGCGTTTCGGGGCCATCTGCAATCACACGGGCCAACGTTAGTAAGGTTGTTTAGGAAATCTGGTTATACCTTACTACGCCTTAATTAAAGATCATTTTTTATTGTGTGATTGTGCCCAAAAATTATGATAATGGGTCCTATGACTTAGGCAGATTTCCGTTTTAATCTCTCGGTATACTTAAGGTTATATGATTTTTGGCACAATTTTCTAAGTGCTAGTATTAATTACCCTAATTGATGTCCTTTGGGAAATGACAAATTTCAAAAACGTTAGGCACTTTTCGGCAAGTGTCTCTTCCCCACGACTAAACTGAACACTCCAGGTTCAAGCAGGTTCAAACGGAATTCCAATCGAAGTACCAGCGCGCGAGATATAGGTGAAAAAGCAAGGGTCACTCAAGCACAAGTCGCATAGAAAAAATTCAAAAAGTTCCCCCGACGTAAATGTCAAATGAAGCTAAGTGTTGCGGCGGGGGTGTTCCTATTTATAGGAAAGGGGGACGCGATATCGCGTACGGTACATCGCGTATGCGATATCTCGGCCCAGCTAAAGTGAGATAACTGACAAAGACCAAATTTTAAATGATTTTTCTGGAAATTAATGTGTAAAACTAGGACATTAACAAGAATTAATGAATTCAAGGGTAATTACATGAAGTCAAGAGGCACTTTGAAGGAGATTGGTGTGAATTCAAAAAATTAAAACTTTGGCGGTTATGAAGAAAAGGGAATATAATGGTACATTGGAATGTTAAAGTTTGAGGGTTAATACATGGAAAAGAAAATTATGAAAAACTAAGCTGAGGGTAAGAAATTGTGTGTTCTAGCTAGAGAATTAATGAAGATTACAACAAAATTACACAAGTGGGTCCTCCCCAAAGCAGGTTTCAACCTATGATGCCCTTGTGTAACCACACTTAAAGTGTCCGTGGGCACTGGAAGGGTTAGATGTAATCTGCACTAACTCCACACAACACACACATGTAAATATCACCGGAATGAGATGAAAATTCCATGCTACACGGGACACGAGTTACAATTACACGAACAGTGAGATGAGACGAAGTGTAGAAAGGGATCGTAGAGATCGGGACATGAGGTGACTGATCTAGAGCACAATGAATCCTGCGTGAAAAGCATGATTAAGGTGTCATTAACCCATCGTTCCAAGATCAGGACCAAGTCCATCCTTCAAATCAGTGACATCGCATTGCTTCATCCCATGATGAATCAACTGTGAGAGTATCATAACAACAAGGCGTACGATCACTTGGCGTTTAGTACAAGGGAGGAGTTATTTTTGTTTTATGGCACTTCCTTTTTCTTTTCTTCTTCTCGTTTTTTTCACTTTACTGAATCTAGAGAAGCCACCAACCCTTAGGCATGGGTGCATGTCTTTCCAGTGGGACCCCCTAGAACAACGTTTGATTTTCGAGTGCCCTTTTTGATTACTCTTACTCCCATTTTTCTTTAGATCTACAAGGATCTTAGTACAACCAAGTTGCATGATAACACCCACAGATGTCACCAAGGAGAATCCACAAGTCCCCTTGATGTCACACCCTAATCATTCCCTCTTGGTCCATCCTTCTTCATTCTGGGTACAATAACACAAAGTTAATTTTAAGTTTAGAAATCTCAAGAATATCACTGTACCCTAGAATAGAACCTCTTTATTTATAGAGTGGATGAGTGGGTGTAATGGGCTCACTATTTCAAATAATTGACCACTTGTGACTTAATAACATAAAACACATCTCAACCAATGATCCACATGAGTGTTTTATTCGTAGATGAGATTACTAAGACAACCACACAAAAAGATAAAACAAAAAGTTGAAAAATGAAAAACTGAAAAACAAAAAGTTGAAAAATTAAAGAAAATTAAAAACATTTATTAATCCTGCTTGTCATGGAAATGGGGGATATCCCCCATGACTAAACGGTTGAGTATGGCTAGGATTAATAAATGGAAAATGAGGATCCTTGCATATTGGAAATATTAAAGTTGGTCCATACTTATCACCTTGAATTTCACGCACTTTATAATAAACACAGTGGGGCACTTCATACGATGTAGTTCCCGGATAACGAGTTGACCCACTATGATGTTTAGGACCGTTAGATGGTATGCAAGGATTGGGCTGATGCCTTCCATGGTTGCGTTCATTGGGCCGTATGGTTGTTGGAGCGTAAGTTGGTGGCTCTGATGAAGTTACATGAGGCGTTGGGTTCGAAGGTAAGGGTGCACCACATTGTTGGGCTTGTGCTAGGTTGGAAGATGCAGTGGCCTCAGAGTTATGTTGTCCCTTCCTACGGCCGTGTTTAAAGAAAGGACACCTTTGATGTTGCTGAGGCTCTTCACTGCAGTTAGTAGCAGTAGCACAAGTGTTGTTCGTGGGTTGCGGTGGTACAAACACCTTAGGAATAGTTGGTGGCATTGTGGAAGGAGGGAAAGGATAAGAATGTTGAAAGTTAGGAGGAATGAAAGGTGCACAAGGTGGTGGTTGTGTTGGAGGTATGGGCTGATAGTATTGTGGAGAATGGTGTTGTGGTGAGATAAAGTGTGGTGGCCCAGTTGAAGAAACAGGAGGTTGAACGTTATAAGCATTTGGATTCGGAAGATGTGAAGGGTGCCTCCAGTCTAAGGGTGGATTCCCCCACGACTGGGATTTTTGCCACTGTGGTCTAACATAGTATCTCTGTACAAACTCTGGATGTAACGTGTTTCCCCAATGCTCATGTATATGTAACAATATTGGGCATTGGCCTTTGGGGTGATCGTACAAGAATATGTTGCATTCATATGTATGATTGGCAGTTGAGCACTTAGTCCCTTCGTTCTTTCTTTCCGAATGTCTATTATTTCGCCCTGCTTCTTGGGTTTTCAAAACTTTATCTCCAATGATGTTGACATATTCTCCACACTTTTGATTCATCCATTCCAACATCTTATTGATCTTTTCCTCAGCTTCTTCTAACAATTTTTGTATAGGCAAAGATGATGTTTCCACCTTGGAATTTGTTGATCTCTTCTTGTTATGATCATGGACCTTTGTTGAGTTGCAATTTTAGTCCCGTTGATGTTTTTCAACACTCTCCCATGTAGCTAATTCTCCTTCTTCTTTTGCTACCCGCTTAACAAGCTCTTGGATTTGATGGGTTCGTAGTTTGTATAGTTGACCTCGGGCATACGTTCCTAAGATCTCTCTTGTTTCATTACGTAGCCCATCAACGATGTGATACATTAGCCTTTTCTCGGAAAACCCATGGCCTGGACAGTTGTTTAATAGTGAATAATATCTTTCTAAGGCCATGTCCAAGGGTTCATGTTTTGCTTGTTTCTATTCTTGGATTTGTTTCCTCAAGGCTGACACTCTTGCATAGGTTTAATATTTTTCATTAAATACTTCTACCATTGTTGACTAGCGTCGTATTGAATTTGGTTTTAACGATCTATACCATACTTTTGCTTGGTCAACGAGTGTCATAGGAAAGAGCTTCAGTTTTTTCCAACTATTATCAATGTTATTCCATGTGCAGGCATCGTAGAAGGCTAGTATATGTTGATGTGGATCTAAGTCATAGCCTCTTGAAAATTTAGGAAAGTTGTTTAAATCGAGCCTAGGTAGTCGGCTCTCTTTACGATGCCTACGTGAGATTCGAATGGCCTCTTGTATTTGTGTTAAGCTTGTAGTGGCCAGTGGTGGTTCATTGTCATCTGGTAAGTTATGTCTTTTTGTGTTAGGATGACGTTTTTTTTGTTCATGCTTATAGGAAACTCCCACTTCAGGTTGTATACTCCAATCTTCATCGTCATACAGTTCGTTGGTCCTCCAATGAACGTCCTCACTAAGTGTGGCGTTATTATCATCTTGTTGGAGAGACATTGTTGTGTGTGAATTTATGTTACTTTTAATAATTTCTTCTATTTAAGAGATATATCGTTAAGTTCTGTACAGCAACCTTGTATGATTTAACTAATCTAGATAACTAGCACCATCCCCGGCAACGGCGCCAATGATGAGTGGCGAGGTACCCCTACACTCAACCATACGAAACGAGCGTCGCACGCGCGATCCGGTCGAACTCCGCAGATGGACTAGTTGTGGTATCTAGATAGTTAGCCTTAGGTCGCAGTTCGCTGTCTTCCCATCTAGACTAGTTTTGCATATGTCACGTATGGTTTAGTCTAGATGAGGTGTATGATGTGTTCTAATTCTAATGCTACTCCTGATGGCAGTGGAAAATAATATTTAACTAAATCTAAGCTAAGAGGAAAAGGGTAAGAAAATCTAATCTAGCCTAAGTGCGACGAGCAACCGATTCCTTGATCAACCGTACACATCTTGGACTTCGTGCACGACTGCCACTGGGACTACCAAGCATAGGCCTAGGTACGCCACTGGGATTACCAAGCGCAGACCCCAAATACGCCACTGGGTTACCAAGCGTAGATCCCCCTAGCTACACCACTGGGCTACCAAGCAGTCACACTTAAATGCTCGTAATCAAGTCGAACTCGTTTCGCTTCTAGGAGTTTAGGGTTGAGAGACTAATCGCGATAAGTAACCGATTCCTTAACTAGCCGTACACACCCGTAGATGCTCGTAGTCAAGTCGTACTTACACCGCGCTATGAAAGCAATAAATAACATGAAATAAATAACAATAAATAAACTAAGTGAATGCTGCAATGATGAAGTAATCTCGATCTTTATTGCCGGTCATGTGCGTGTCCAAGTACGACACACTCGAATAAAGACACCATACAATCACATTCACCACACTGCGGGCAGACACGGAAAAAATTCTAACTCTGGAGGGATCAAACTGCCAGAGCTTCGCTACACTAAAATTGGGATTCCTAAACAAGGGAGAGCTGCCTCTTATTTATAGACATGGCGGCAGACTGCGATATCACATACGCAATATCGTAGGGAAGGACGCGATATCGCGTACGTGATATCGCAGGGGATGCGATATCGCGTCGGCTGCGATATCGCGTACGCGATATCGCGGTCGACGCAAACCGCGTCTCATCACTTATCTTTAAAAATCATTAAGAAAAGAAGTAATTAAAATAGTAAATATTAAATAATTAATGGCTAAACTCTTTTAAACATAGAGTATTTGTTCCCGCTTTTCATATATATCCTGAACTTATACTAACACTGTTAGGTTACCAGGTAATCACTACTAGGCATACCAAGTAATCACTACTAGGGTTAGTAAGTGTTAGTATATTATTCTTGAAGTGATTGTATTCACATTACTATAGAATAAAATATTAAATACTTAAGTATAAAAAAGTAAACTACATATAAAGTAAAATGCTCATAAGTAAACTTAATGCTAATCCAAGTACTACAATGGAGAGAAGAAATATTGATTATATTTTTGTTATGCAATAATGTCTAGGTACATCTTACACTCAAGTAAAACTCCATAAAATTAATTAAATCCATATTGTAGGCACTTAGAGAAAAATTTCACTAAGTCCTATGAAAGAAAATTGTAAGAGCTTTGTTAGGAGAATGACTGAAGGTGCCATAAATATGATTGGTATGCACATTTATATAAGCTTAGGGAGGATCAACCTCAACACATATACACCAACACATCCAAGAATGCATTGTTGAGGCTACATTAATGGGCATGCACCAATGAGGCTATGTCAATTGGCATGCGTTGATGTAGTTGACTTATAGAGATTTCATTATATCCACATGATTGATTGAAAACTTATCCTTAAGGAACAAAATGAAACCAAGTTTCTTAAAAAATTTTAAGAAGTATGGAACTAACTAACTGATATAATAAGAAAATAGCCCTTGAGTGTCATTGTGAGATATAATTTATGTGGATACATAAATTGATGCAATGTACAAAGAATTTGGATAATTTGATAAAAATGGCAGGTGTTAGCTAGATGGATTGAGACGTGATGAGATCTTCATCTTGTGCCTAGAGGTGGAGACTCTTGTAGCATCAAGGATCCTTCATCGCATTCCTATTCTGCTAGAGGCCTAGGCTACCATAATGCTACTGAAATTTGGAAGGTGTTCCATAGTACTTTCATCTTTTCCTCTTTGTCCTATGAATCATGGATAGTTAAGGCAACTTTACTTAGATGGGTTGGTGCTAGTATGTTCTACAAGCATGGTAGTATATGAAACATCTCCTTCATGTTGACAAACCAAACTATGAATTGTTTATGTTCAAAGTTGAATGTACGGATGAGGCTTCACTATTCCTAGTAATCATTTATTCACCTAGCTAAGTTCTCAACAACTGAATCTTGATCAATGAATTTTTTTTAAGAACTTTAAGCTCCACATTGGCTACTTTCAATTTTTGTTTGGTCTCTTTGTGGAGCTTGAACTCTACCTCATAGAGGAGGTAGGAGCTGGCCACCTACTTTTGTAATTCAAATCCTAGCATACCACTATTAGCATTGCCAAGTTTGCATATTAGAGGTTGGCTAGTTCCATGTTGTCAGTCATCTCCTAGATTTGTAACTTCGTTAGGTAGAGGCATTAAGACTATTGAAGATGGGCTACCATACATCCTCTCTTTGTTAGAGTTGCTAGAGGACTTCATTCACCTTTATCTTCACTAGCTTGATTTCTTGTTCATTAATCTCCTTGAGCATTTCAACCTAGTCCTTGTAATGGTTCTTGACTCATTAATACTTTAGGGTCTCATTTTTCTAGGTGGAGATCTCAATTGTAATTTTTTGGTGAAGAGCATGAACCTTCTTTATCAAGAGATTTTTATTCTTTTCAGTCAACATCCTCACATCTAGGTTTACCTTGCCAAGATGTTCCTATTGCTAGTAAATGTAGTCAACCTTTTGATCCTTTTATTGCTTAGCATTTCGTAGGTGATGATTGTTTTGGGTTAGCGCAAGATTTTCATTGCAAACTTAATAAAGGTCATGACTAGAGGAATTATTCATTGCCTCCAATAGTGATACATTAAAGATCACCATCTTTTTTTCATTTTCAACCTCTTGATATTTTTTTTGAAGCTATTGGAAAGCTTCATCCCTTGTGAGCTCTCTTCTGAGAATGACAGAATTTGATAAGTAAGCTTTAAGTTCTAGAACCTCAATAGCCAACCATCGATTACTAATGGTGGCCTTATTGAGTTGCATGTTTTCTATCAATAGCATGCCTCTTGTCTCCAATAGCTACTACTAAGTAGCATAAATATCTTCTAGGAGATCAAGGATCTCTAGAATCGATTGCCTGGCTCTAACCATTTGTTCCAATACTTTCTTATGCTAAGCTACACTCATTCCTCTACTTCTGGCTCCTGTTGATGCATGTACATCTGCCATGGAAACAACATCAAGAGTAGATGTTGTAGGAGCACTCAAATCTATAATTTAGTTTATCACCACATCTACTATAGACTCTTGACTCTTATGTGACATGACCAAGATTGTTACTTACTCACCTTCTTCCAACATCATCAAGAAGTCTGTTGCATTCCCAAAGAATTTGGAAAATTTTTGTCCTAGGATGAACATAGTGACTTCTCTAGTGTTGGGATTGGAGTGAATAGAAGCCTAGTTTTTCTATGAGAAGAACAGTAGGGTCATTTCATCTTCCAGCCAACTGATGATTTTTGTGATCTTATTTAAGTGATTCATGATCAGTCTCCACAGAGAAGATTCTCCACTACCTCTAAAGGCTACTTATTACAACTATTATTCTTTAAATTTACTTAGATGTTCAACAATTGCTAGCATTTCTAGCATCATCTCTAGTGCTATAGGTGGTGATGGCTATTCATTTTCTTGAAGCTTGGTAGGTACTTTGTCCTTCATCATCTCCTACCATGATGAAGTGGGACCTCTATGGATCACATCGTTAGCATAGCGGGCTATTCCTCTTCTTTTGTAGACTTTTCTAATAAGGCAAGAAAAGGGAAGTGTCCTCCTACCTTTATCATTTTCCTTGAAACATTTTTCTATCTTAAAGAATATGAGCTAGGGTAGGTTGACTTGGAATTTTCTTCTTAGAGCCCCACATACCCTAGTGGAGAATGTAGTCACCTTACTTGGCCTTACCATTAGATTAAGGTGATAGGTTGCAATCTTAAAATAGGCTTGCTCCACCTTGATTAGGGCACCTTACTCCTTACGATCCATTCCATAGTAGTATTGGATCCATTCTTTCTTTGCCTCTAGATTTTCCTAGGTTGAAATCTTTGTCAACTTTGCCCCAGTATTTAGTAATCTAAGGATCTATGCTATTGATTTAACCAAATATGAGAAGGTGATATCTTTGATCTTGATGGTTACATATCCTTGTTGGTTATTACAGAAGAGGTAGGTCTCCCCCATGTATCATTCTTCATTGATGGAGAGAATGAGCCATAGTGGAAATCATTGTAGTTATGTTCTCATATCTTTTGGCGAGATCTCTAAGAAAGATTTGAAATTCAATTCCTGAAGGATGGATCTCTAAATTTTCTTGTTGTGGATCTTCTTCAAGTAGACCTCAGTGAGTGTGACCTCAAGATTGGAATATGGTCTTGGGACCTCATCCTACTTGGATTGTCTCATCTTTGTTGTGGGAATCTCATAGATAAATTCCACCTTGGGATCTTTACATAGGGACGTGGTGGCACGGGTTTCTTTGGCTCCTTATTCATGGGGTTGTTATTGTTCTCTTCCACCATGTGGTCACTTCTCCTTGGGCTATGATGGTCCTCATGCTTGCGGTCCTCACTTAGGTACCATTTGCGATTACAAACATAACATTGGATTAGTTTTCTAGATATAATCTTATTTAATTTAGATACTTTTCTTTGTTTGATTAGGTTAAATTTATTGGTCAAAAGTTGGGATATTATTATTAAGTTCTTATTTAGTGATTGCAGGCATATGATATTATTTTATTCATGCTTTAATGAATGTTTATTGTTGATATTAACTATTATGATTATTAATTTAATATTTTATCTATGAGATATAAAATTTTTTGAAAAATTTTCTATGAAAACCTAACATTGATATCCCCACAATATAAAGTGTACCTTTAGAAGCTCGAGGATTGATCAATGGGTAAAAATTAATAAGTAGTTGCATAGTTATGTCTTGTGAAAGATTTTGGGCTTTGAAAAATTGAAAAAAATCCTCATGCATTTGAAGAAAAATGTGAAAAATAAGCTAATTCTCATGTGTATATATAGTATTTTAATGTTGCATTAATAGGGATCCAGATATAAGGCTGCAAACATATCTAACTATGTTGATGCATTTATTTGTAGCCATTTTTCAATTTGAAATATTGAGGAATTTTAAATGAGTTTGAGGTCAAAACAAGAGCCAAGTGGAAGCCAAAAAGTTGGGAAACCATGGTAACAACAAAATTGAGGTTATGATTTTTAGAAACTAGAGCATTTTAATAATGTGGAATGAGAAAATGGAAGATGTTGCTTAAGGTAAATTAGCATAAAAGTAGATGATGCAAGCTATCAAGATTATCAAGATGGAAATGAGGCCCATGGGTATAGGGTTTAAATTGAAGGAAATCAAGAGATATGTAAGTGGGTCCTTCCCAAAATAGGCCTATGCTTAAAATGCCCTTGCATAACCTTATTATAAGGAGTTTGTAGGCATTCTTAGATGATGAATGGTTAGTTAAACACTATACCCATGTGAGGGATTTTCTGAGGGTTATGTAAACTATAAAACAAAGTGATCAATTGAACATGGCATGAGGTAGTGAGGTGAGAGAAAATTAAGTGCTAAAATGGTAGAAAAAGAGTGGAAGAGGAAAAATCCACATCATGCTTGCTTAAGATCCTTAGTGAAATACATGATTAAGGTGATCTAATACCAATCCATTTGTTGGAGATCATTTGGGACTAGATCATCAATGTTGGGGCCTTTGGGTCTTATGACCTATGGGGTCATGAGTTTGAAAGTGTTCTTAAAACAAGGTTTAGATGCTTGCTAGTCTCTAGCAATACCAAGGTCTAGATACCTCCAAATAGACTCAGTGGTTATGTATTGAATTAAATGTGAGTATGTGTCTGCTATTGTGAATGTTGTGTGGACCTTTTAGTATGTTCAAAACATTCAATAAAATAGAGATAAAAGTTGTTTGCATGATTGTGTGATTATTTTTGTTTTTAGGACTATGTGCATGGGAAACCAAGATGAGTTAAGGAGGACAAGGAACAAACTATCCTAGAGCTCAAAGGAGGAGGTCATCCACATGTATTCAAATGAACATCCAAAGAATGTGGGCAAGGACTTGATATTGTACAAGTAAAGTGGACATCATTAAATCATACAAAAGATCAATTTTGTAGACAAGCAATGATGCATTCATCATGCAAGAGAAAGTAAAGAAAGATGTCTCTAATTATGTAAGAGAAAAAAAGACATCTCTGGGAAGTAGCAGACCTCTTGGTAGATTTGGAATGAACTCAGAGAAAATTCAAAAAGACATCTTTGGAAATAGCAATACATCTTTCCCCAGCCAAAGACATCTTTGATGAGGCAAATATGTTGATGAGTCATGGTCTGTCAAGCCTAGTTATCGGAGCCCTAATACAAGATATGGTTTGTTAGGCCTAGTTATTGGAGCTGCGATATCACATCAACCGCGATATCGCGTTCACCCTTGCAATATCACGTACGCAATATCGTAGCTTGCCTCAATTTCTATAAATAAGAGGCAGCTTTCCTTGTTCTAGGAGTTAGTTCTTAGTTCCTTAGCTAAACTTTTGTAGTTTTATCATTCCAGAGTTAGAATATTTCCCAGTGCATGCCTGTAGTGTGGTGAATGTAATTGTACGGAACCTTTATTTGAGTGTGATGTACTTGGACACACACATGACTGGAAATAAAGACTGAGATTACTTCATCATTGCAGCATTTACTTAGCTTAATTATTTATTTAATTATTATTTTCTACTTTCTTAGTTAATATCTCTTCACCCTAAACTCCTGTTAAACACGGAATGAGTATGACTTGATTAGGAGCATTTAAGTATGACTACTTGGTAACCCAGTAGAGTACCTAGGATCTGCGCTTGGTAATCCTAGTGGTAGTCATGCACGAAGTCCAAGATGTGTACGGATGATCGAGGAACGTATGCTCATTGCATTTAGGCTAGCTTAGATTCTCTCTCACCCTTTCTCTCTTAGCCTAGTTAATATTATCTTCCATTGTCTTCAGGAGTAGCATTAGCATAGAAACACATCATACACCTCACTCNCTTCAAATCTGGGAAGATGTCTTTCTAAATTCTTCATCCTAGAAGACATATTTGCTCAATGGAAGACATCTTTCTGCATTTAGTCTACAATCTATAATGACATCTGATGAGTGGTGAGGTACCCCTACACTCAACCATACGACTACGAGCGTTTCACACATGATCTAGTCGAACTCTGTAGACGGGCTAGTTGTGGTATCAAGATAGTTATCCTTAGGCCACAGTTCGATGTCTTCCCATNAAAATGTGCAACTATTGTTGTATTCATTATACAATCATTTGTAACCATTGAATTCTATATTGCCTCTCATTGTCTAATTATTTTGGCTTTGTAAAGTGTGATGTACCTAATTGTGCAAGGATTAGAAAATTGAGTTGCAACTATTCCTTATATTTCTTGTTCTTTTTGCCTTGTGAGGTTAAGTTCCTTGAGCTTGTTAGGATCCTACAAGATTGGATTGTTGGTGCTATGGTATAACACTTTGGTGTGAAGCTCAAGATTATAAAGGTTGTGAAAGTCTTGAAACCACATTTCCAAGCCTGATGGAGCCTTGTGGGGTTGAGTGATTGGTGCTATGGTACAACAATCTAGAGTGGGGCTTGATGACTTTACAGGGTGTGAACCCTTCAACCATAATTTGAGAGCAACAAAGTCCAGAGGTGTGCTTGTGATCTACCATCTAAGTGTGGAGTACCCAAGTTGGGGAATCATGTAAATTTATGTTTGTGCTTTTTTTGTTTAAGTTTTGATTTGGGAAACTTATTCATCCCTCCCTTCTAAGTTCAACAATTCACAAGTGGTATTGGAGCTTGGTGAGTGAAAAATGAAGGAAGCTTCTTATATAAAGCCACCCATGTTTGATAGATTTGACTTTGCCTATTGGAAAGCCAAAATGCAAGGGTTCTTTGAATCCATGGAGTTTGAAGTCTAGAAGTCAATCTTGGAAGGCTACACTCCACCCATCAATAGGACCATTAGCATAATCAAACCTTGCAACAAATGGTTGTAAGAAGAAAAGGATAATTTCATGTTTGATTCAAAAGAAAAAAATTATTTAGATTGTGCTTTGAATAAATATAAATTTAATAGGGTAGTAGGATGTAAAATGGCCAAATAAATTTGGCAAACTTTAGAAGCTACTTATGAAGGAACCTCTATTGTTAAGTAATCGAAATTATTAGTTCTGCAAAGTGAATATGATAAACTTAAAATGATGAAAGGTGAGAAAATCAGGGATTATTTTTCTAGGGCTAATGATCTTGTTGTAACCATTAGAGGAATAGGGAAGAACTTGCTCGAAAGTGACATCATCATCAAAATGATCAAAAATCTACAATTGGAGTTTAAGCCTAAGGTCACAGCCATGGAGGAAATTAGAGATTTCTCAACTCTAAGATTTGAAGAATTTCAAAGTGCTCTCATAGCCTATGAAATGAATCTCATAAGTGAAGGAGAAATTCAAGAAAAACCTATTGCTTGAAAGACTGCCTCCAAGGAGAAGGAGGTCAATGAGCATGATGAGGGTAATTAAGATGAGATTGCTCTTCTCTTAAGAAGACTACAACAATTGATTATAACAAGAAACAATGGCACATCTCAGCAACAAAAAAGACCAAATTTCTTCAAAGGTAGAGAAAGAGGTAGAAATTTTTTAAATTCTTATAATCTATATTTTTCTTCCATAGAGTGTTGGATTTCTGGAGGAAGAGGCCACATGGCTTTTGAATGTCCTAATGATCCGATGATAGCAAAGTTAAGCCAAAGAATAGATCCAATGATGAGGAACTAAAAAGACCAAATTTTACACAACTTGGCATGATGGTGAGCAAAGCGAAGAAGAAGCATGCAATTCTCCTGAAGATTCTCATCTCATCTACATGACACTTAATGATGAATGTTCCTCACATATGGTTGAACAACATGGTGAGTGTCATGATAGGTATAGTGAATTTAAAGAAGAAATTTTTCTCTTACATCATTTAATTAAGATGGTGATGAGCTATGATATCACGTACGCGATATCGTGGCCTTCCATGCGATATCATGTACGTGATATTGCAACTTGCCTCATTGCCTATAAATAAGAGGTGGGCACACTTGGTTTGCATGGTTAGTCTTAGTCCCTTACCCAAACTCTTGCCTTTTCTCCCTCTCAAAGTTAGAATTATTTCTGCATGCCCGCAGTAGGAGTCATAAAATGAACGGATCTTTATTCGAGCATTGTGTACTTGAGCACACCTTGTATATGGCAATAAAGATGAACTTTGTGCATCATTTAGAATAGATTAATTAATGTTAATTACTATAACTTAATGTTTTCCTTAGCTAATTAATGATTCTCTCTCACCCTACAACCCTCCTAAACAAGCACACACAGTACAATCACTTCGAGCATGCATGTAACATTTGGTAATCCCGTAACAAGTAGCATTTGGTAATCCCAGTAGTATTGCACTGGTTTAGGATGTGTACGGTAACTGGGAGTGAATACTGGTGTTAGGATCAGTTAGAGCCTAGTTAATAAGTAGTCAAATTAAATTAGTTACTTAGTTATCTCTCCCCTCCCTTATTAGCAGCAGGACATAAAAACACAAAAAGGTATAAAAATTATATGCCTCAAGTTTACTTAACCATACAATCATGACATACAAGTAAGCTTGGGAAGATAATGATTGATCAACCCATTCTTGTTCCACAAAGGTGCACAAGCACTTAGTTCTTGGAATTTGATTAGATTGTGCGTGGACGCTTGTATTCTTATGGTTGAGTGTAGGGATACCTCACCGCTCATCATTGGTGCCATTTCTAGGAACGATCGATAGGAACAATATGTACCAAACTATGTTGGTGAGATTTAGAAGGTAACATAGTGTTACCTCTCGATCGTTCAATCCTAGGCATGCTTCTTCATGATCTCACACAAATTGGCATGCATCACTTACAGGTAGAGTACATTGTGCATGATCATTACTCGAGAGAGTGTTGACCCATGGAGGCATAGTATCAAAGGGACTTACAATAGGAGAGACATCATAAATCCATGAAGGGAAAGTTGTCACAGAATGTCCCACATGTACTAGGTGAAAATGAGGGTGGTGAACCTGCCTTAGGCAGTTGCCCACACAATGATGTTCCTCTCATTGACTTCAGTCAAGGGGTTGTGTATCAGAATCTTTACTCAACTATCCATAACCTAGATTTTGGTACCGATAGACACAAAGGATCTAAAAAAGGAACATGAACACATGACAAAGATGGATGTTTTGATCGTAACTGCAATTGAGGCCATAACCACCGAAGAGAAGGAAGTAAGCACTGACATGGTGATGATCCTCCTTCTTCTTCACCTTCATCATCTTCTTTACCCTCTCCTTCAGGATCTAGATGCAGTCACAAAGAAAAAGACCATGAGGATAAGGATAAGAGAAAAGAGAGCTATAGATAAAATAGTTAAGAAAGGGGACAAGGGCACTCTAGAGAAACACACCATGAAAGAAGGGAAAGTAGGGAATAACATAGGCATCATAGACGCCACAGATGGGATGATCATGATGAACCCCTATTTGCTACTCAAAGTATGCTAGACATAATTGAGGCTATTAGGATCCCAAAAAGGCACCAAAAAGATAGTAGGATCAAGAGATTAGACATGAACAACATCCCATGATTTGAAGGGGGGTACAACGCTGATCCTCAAAATCATCTACAAGCATTTCATGATGCATGTGCCTTACAAAACATAGAAAGTGAATGGCAAAAACTTAAGTTGTTCTCACAAACACTAGTCAAAGAAGTAGAGAGTTAGTACTAGTCCTTAGAATTGGAATCCATTCGTAGGTGGAGTACCATGTTAGAATTGTTCAATGATAAGTACCAAACATACTCCCAAGTGTCCAACCTACGAAAGAAAATCCAAGGATGGAAATAAGGAGGCCATGAACCCTTGGATGCTGCCATGGGCCACTATTATGCACTGTTACATTGTTATCTTGGCCATGGTTATTTGTAGAGGGATCTAGATGGGCTTAGGCAGGAAACACGACGAACCCTTGGGACATATGCCCAAGGGAGGCTATTTGAGCTTAGGATCCATCGAGTTCAAATATTATTGGAGTAGGTTGCTAAAGAATAAGATGAGTTAAGGAAAAGAGAGAGTGCAGAGAAATATAATAGAGATCCTTCCCTCTGAAAGAGGGGAGTAAGATTCTATGAGGATGAAGAAGAGTCACCACTTGAAGAGATGGCGAATAAGAAAACCTTGCCTATTCAAAAATTAGCATTGGAAGTATCAAAAACAGGTAGATCAAATGTGGGATTCCCTAGATGATAGTTTTCAAACCATTCTTAAAATAGTAGATGAGTCTAGAGAGCAAGGTAGTGATTGCAAAAAAAGAAAAAAGAGAGAAACTGAACATGCACATAACAAGGGTAAGGGCAAAGTTGCCATTATCGAGGAAGTTGTGGATTTGGATATAGATAATGATAGTGGATACAAGATATGCCAATATGACCATCCTAAGGGATGTTGCCCTATAATCTCACATCTGCAAGAGTCTAGGGTGTATGCACTCAACCCACAATTAAACAAAAGGCAAACACCTTGAAGGTTACCTTATTCTTAAGGTAACCCAAGGCAGTTCCACCAACCCTTAACATATTATCCAAGAGGAACTCGACCACAATCGATTGAGCAGTATCAACAATGGTAGTACCCACAATCATGGGGAATGCCACCACCAAGGCAACAGTATCCTTACTGGTAACTTGACCTATATGGATATTACGTGTAGTAGCTAAGCTCTCCACGTGACTCTACTGGTTACGTTACTCCTCAACCTCACTACCAAGCTCATGAGTATTATAGGACTCCTTCTCCTAGGGGTGATGTTCCATAAACATATCATCCTTCTCATTTGGCTATACCTCTTCCACACTTAACTTCATTATCACTTGCTACAACTATGCAAGGTGAACTCCCTACCCAGCCGTAGCAATGTAATGCCACAATTGCTGTTAACCCTCAACCTACTATTGGTTCTGACAACTGCATGAAGAAAAGACCTTTCTTTAGAACCAACAGTCCAACAAAGCCCTTGCAACCACAAGTGGCTGATTTTTCAACCACCTCACTATCACTTGAAGCTTTAGAGCTCCCTTCAACCCAAAAACTACACTCAATGCATACGATCATGTTAACTCATGCCATCACCGATTAGATAAAAGTTGGTCATCTTCTTAGAAAATTCTCTGATCTTGGGAGTCCTCTGATATATCTACAAATCACTAGAAATGAGCCATGCAAAGCTCTTTTGGATTCAGGTTTTGGTGTCAACTTGATTTCTCAAGAAATGTACAAGGCCTAAAACCTATCTCCATTAAAAAAGAGTAACATTCATTTAGAGTTGGCTGACCAGTCCATCACTGTCGCATTGGGACTAGTGGAGGACATTGTCACCACTATTTATGGGTGGTCGTATCTAGTCAACTTCTATGTAATTCAAGTGAACAACAGTAAGGGGGACTTCCCAATCATAATGGGAAGAGCATGGCTAAGCATAGTTGACGTGCACCTAGGAATCCACAATCTTTCCCTGGAAATAGCAAAGGAAAATACATTTGGAAAGATTGAGAAGAAGAAAGTTTCATGCATCACATACAATGACTTAGGGTGTAATTGCATGCAGAAGTCATTGTTCATGCAACGTTTAACATTGTCTGCATGCAATTAGTGTGCATAAGTGACTGATATACAAAGATGCCTGTATGCAGTAGCCACAAGATAGGAAGACACCCAGTGGCTGATAGCTAATCAAGAGAGCAGTTCAACTATATGCATAGAACCAACTGAGGGTTTGACTTACGCTTACATTGATAGCATAGACACATTAGAGCAAGTCCATCACCAACTTCCAAGTCTTGACCTTGAAAATATCAACTAGGGGAAGTTGGAAATCCTTGAGAAGTTTAAGCAAGAGCCCCTTGAGCTAAAACCATTGCCCATCGGTATGGAATACACATTTCTTAAAAATGGAAAATCGATAATTATTAATGCTGAGCTAGCTCTCCAACAAAAAGAAAGACTACTAAAAGTGATAAATAAATGGTCGAAAGCCTTCGCTTCATCATATCCTGAATTAACAAAAATAGATCCTAGGATATGCCAACATAGGATTTACACCGACCCCTCCATGAAACCTCGAAGATAACCGCAGAGGCGTTTGAACCAAAGTTGACGTAAGTAGTTAAGGAAGAAATTGAATAGCTTCTAAAAGCCGGGTTCATATACCCCATTGCTAATAGCCAATGGGTTAGCCCCTTAGTTATAATGCCCAAAAAAGGTGGCAAATGAAGGGTGTGCATAGATTTTAGGCTACTCAACATGGCAACATTCAAGGACCACTTTCCGTTGCCATTTGTTGACCAAGTCTTAGACACCATCGTAGGGCATCATTACTATAGTTTTTTGGATGGGTACAGTGGGTACAACCAAATACAAATAGCCCTAGAAGACCAAGCCAAGACTACGTTCACTAGTCCTTGGGGAACATTTGCATACAAACAGATGTTGTTTGGCTTGTGCAATGCCCTTGCAACAGTTTAACGATTAGGTCTAAGCATATTCTAGTAGCAGATAGGAAACTGTGTGGAGGTCTTCATGAATGAATTCTCCACCTATGGAGAAAAATTTGATCAAACCTTGGACCAGTTAGAGCAAGTATTAAAATAATGTGCAAAAACCAATTTAGGGCTCAACTAGAAAAATAGCCATTTAATGGTCCAAGAAGGCATAGTATTATGGCATAAAATTTTATGAATAGGGATAAAGGTAGATTTTGAAAAGATCAAAGTTATCCAAGGAATTACCTGTCAACCAGAAATTGTAAAAGATATCCGATCACTCCTTGGACACACTGGCTACTATAGAAGGTTTATTGAGAACTTTTCATAGGTTGCAAAATCATTGGTTGAACTAATAAAAAAGGATGTACCTTTCGAATGGACTAGGGAATGTGAACTAGCTTTCCAAATCTTAAAAATAGAAGCTCATAGAAACACCCATTCTACAAGCTCCTAACTGGTCTAGACCATTCCACATAATGACTAATGCATCCAACTAGGATTTAGAAGTTATACTTACATAGTTAGATGATCAAAAATTTCCTTATTACATCCACTATGCAAGTAGAAGTATCGCTAGTGCATAACTTAACTATATTACAATAAAGAAAGAATTAATGGTTGTAGTGTTTACACTAGAGAAATTTAGGCACTATGTCTTGGACTATAACGTATTCATACACATGGATCATAGTGTGATAAGGTTCCTAATGAATAAACCAATGGTAAGCCCTCGTATCATACAATGGCTTGTAATCTTACAAGAGTTCGATCTTATGATGATCAATCGTAAAGGCACAGAGAACGTAGTTGCTGATCAATTATCTTAGTTGTGATGGGATAGCAAAGAAGATGAGTATCCAATTTCTAATTATTTTTTAGTTGAACTTATCTTTATAGGTGTAGTGAATAATCAATTAACCACGGAGACAAACTGGTATAGTAGCATTGTCACCTATCTCCTTACACAACAAACATCATAAGGGTTTGACGCTAAAAAGAAACAATAGTTTCTTCACCGAGCCAAGTATTTTATGAAAATTAATAGGCAAATTTACAAAGTATATCCTGATGGCTTGGTTTAAGGGTGTGTTTCCAATGTAGATCAACTATGAGTTCTCCAAGATGCTCATGAGGGTCCTTGTGGGGGTCATTACGCCAGTAGATGAACAACCATTAAGATCTTGCTTGCAAGATATTATTGGGCTACATTGTTTCAGGATGTCCATCATTTCATCCAATCTTGTGAGCACTACCAATGTGATGGGGGAATGATTGCTAGAATGGAGAATCTGCAATAATGGATTCAACCTTTAGAACCCTTAGACATATGGGGAATTGATTTTATGGGACCCATTACACCAATGTCCAATAGAAAAGCTTACATCATTGTTTCCATTGATTACATTACAAAATGGGTAGAAGCAACCACTGTTGAGAATTGTACATCATCTACAGCTGCATGATTTGTTCAACAATAAATTGTAAATGGGTTTGCTATGCCTCATGCACTTATTTCAGACAATGGTACACACTTCACAAGTGTGAAATTTCAAAAATTAATGCAACGCTTAGGTGTTGAGCACAAATTGACTACACCATATCACCCCTAAGTGAATGGTCAAGCCAAAGTCACCAACAGGGAGATTATGAAGATATTGACAAGAACCATTAGCAAGTTTAGGCAAGACTAGAGCACTAAATTGAACGATGCTCTTTGGGCATACTGCTCCACATGGAAACTCCCTATAGACTACTCTCCCTATGAGTTAGTGTATAGCAAATTAGCAATGCTTTCCATTCAAATTGAGCTTCGTACACTCTTCATGACATGTGATCTCAACCTTGACCTCAATCTAGCACAAAAACAACGAGTGATGACCCTTAACCTGCTAGATGAGAACTGATTGGTCGCCTTGTCATGTAACAAATTACATAAGGCCTTCAATAAATAATGTCATGAACTAAGAATTAGGAAGGTTAAATATCAACTAGGAGATAAGGTTCTCTACTGGAATCCCACACATGTGCCACAACCTATTAAATTTCAAAAGCTATGGGAAGGACCTTATGTCATTCATGCAACTTTTCCTTCAAGGGCCATGATGATATACAAACTTGAGAGCCTAGATAAGAAACTGTTGGTCAACATCCAACAAACCAAGCTATTTCATGAGCTTAGAATAGCCAGTACTCATACTACCTCTGTTGGTGGACAACCATGCTCACTATTTCAGATCTCCTACTTCCAACTTAGTCATGGGGGAGATGGGTACCTATGCCAACCATTCTAGACCCTCAACCCTTTTTGTGTTTTTTGTTTTACACATTTCTTGAATCTTTCTTATTTTTTGTTTTACACCATTGTTCACATTTTTACTATTTCCTTGTTTAGTTGATTTACTTTCATTCATGATACAATAAGTGCTCCTGATGGTGGATTGAATTATATACTATTGATTGCGTATGTTTGGTTTTTACCTTTGAATTATGATGCTGATATTATGATATGATTATTGTGATAAAACAGGCAATGAGTCCATGTCATCCATTCATCCATTTAACTCTGTGGTCTCCCTTGGCTTGGAATTGTATAGTCCCTTTTTTCTAATCAACTTCTTAATAAATTGGTGGCTTTGTGTTTTTCAAACTAAAGGAAGGACTCAATGGTTGAAAAGGATGTAACTTCAAGGGGATTTGATGCATTTGTGCTAGCCATTCTCTTGGGTCCTTAGATACTTTTTCTTGGGTTTTTCACCATTTTTTCATTGTTCAAATATTAGGAAAATGAGTGAATAAAAATAAGTCTTTGCATGGTGTGGTTCTCATGTAGAAAGAAAAGAAAAAGAAAAAGAGAAGTGGGAATTCAAAGCACACACTGTAGACATAATAAAGCAATATCAGCTACAAGCACTGGTTATGGCGTTGGAAAGACATGTTACCCATGCTTGAAGGTTCCCTCTAACTAAGGCCCTTTCTCGCTTCTTGCTTCTCCATCTTACTTTCCTTGGGATGGTGGTGACTCTTTGTGAAGGCATTCTTGTTGCTTCCAGGGGATGGCTTGGCCAAGTGTATTGATGCGAGGTCATTGAGGGTGGTTGGTTTGAGTCCAGATTTGGAATGAGTTCTACTTAGTCACATTAATCATGACATACACAAGGGACTTTATACTACTTTGCTCTTGGGATTCCATTCCATTTCTACTCTCCATCTTTCTTTCCATTTTCCACCTCATTACCGATTTTATGATTAGTTCATATCTTGGTTGATGGATTGTTTTTCTTTGGTAAATTATTGTTGGTAATTTTTTAACTCTTGCTTCCAAATGACATTTCTAGAGCCTACAGACTCTTTGGTTTGTGGGTTTGTTAGGGAATAAAGGGCACGAGCATACTTTGGGGAGGACCCACTAGCATTCCTTTTTGGTGCAATTGTTAGGTTATTTTCCTTAAACATTCTCTGTAATCAACCATTTCTCGTTTCATCCCCATCTTTGACATCCACTTTATTGGCATTGACATTGTTATTTTTTCCCATTTTTCTTGTTCCTTATATTTTTCCATCTTATTGCTACCAAAGGTTTGCTCTTAGTTGTGGGGGCCCTTGCACAAATTTTTCAATTTCTCCATTCTACTACTTGCCTAACCCCTACACCATGGGTAGTTATTAGTAATAAACCTCTAATCAAGTTTCTACCATAACCACAACCTAGCCAATGCACTTTATATTGAGGCAAGGTACTAATTTCATTATGGCTTATCCTTGCTCATTTGTGACTATGTTGTGTGTGCAAATGGCAATTACATGAACTATGGACTGGAATAGGAAGAAGCACTTGAGATGGACTGGAGTTGGAACGTTTACACCAAGAACACGTCTAGTTGTGTGGATATGGATAAAAAATGAAGGGCACAATCTCAGCATTGGCAGCAACACACCTCATTTTCTTTTCTTCCTCTTTCTCTTCAAGATGTTAAGTGAAGGTCTGGATGTCATCCCTGTATAGTGTTCACCACAAAGGCTGTGAACACCAATGTTGTAGTATGTTTGTCGATCTGTTCAATGGGCACTTTGAGTCTATTATTTCCTATCATTGTCAGTTCTCATTCAGTCAATAATCCCATACCTTCCCAATATTTTGTAAGGAACTTGAGGATGAGTTTTCATTTAGTCATGGGGGTATGATGAGCCACGATATTGCATCTACGATATCATGGTCTTCCATGCGATATCACATACACAATATCATAGCCTGCCTCATTTTGCCTATAAATAAGAGGTAGGCACACTTGGTTTGCATAGTTAGTATTAGTCCCTTACCCAAACTCTTGCCTTTTCTCCCTCTTAGAGTTAGAATTATTTTTGTGTGCCCGTAGTAGGAGTCATAAAGTGAACGGATCTTTATTCGAGCATTGTGTATGTGAGCACACCTTGTATATGGCAATAAAGATGAACTTTGTGATAAACCTTGTAGCATTTAGAATATATTAATTAATATTAATTATTATTACTTAATGCTTTCCTTAGTTAATTAATGATTCTCTCTCACCCTACAACCCTCCTAAACAAGCACACATAGTATGATCACTTCAAGCATGCATGTAACATTTGGTAATCCCATAACAAGTAGTGTTTGGTAATCTTAGTAATATTGCACTGGTTCAAGATGTGTATGACAAGTGAGAATGGATACTGGTATTAGGATCAATTAGAGCCTAGTTAATAAGTAGTGAAATTAAATTAGTTACTTAGTTATCTCTCTCCTCCCTTATTAGTAGTAGGACATAAAAACACAAAAAAGGTATAAAAATAATATGCCTCAAGTTTACTTAACCATATAATCATGACATACAAGTAAGCTTGGGAAGACAATGATTGATCAACCCATTCTTGTTCCACAAAGGCGCATAAGCACTTAGTCCTTGGAATTCGATCAGATCGTGCGTGGATGCTCGTATTCATATGGTTGAGCATAGGGATACCTTACCACTCATCAGAAGGAAAAGAAAGTAGTGCTTTCTAAGTTAAATGCTATTCATACTAAAATGAAAGAAGAGATCTCAAACATAAAAGCTAAGATTCAAGTACTAACCTCTTGTACTAAGGATTGCAACAAGATTCAAGATGAGGAGATTCTCGAAAATCAGCCAAAAAATTCAAAGGCGACAACACTTGAAGTTTCAAGCTCAAACTCAAGCATAGTAAGGTTTGATAATTTTGATAATAAGGATGAAGCTACTTTTATATGTAAAAATTATTGTTTTATGAAACCTCTTTATTATGATGATCAAAATAAGATTAATGCTTGGTCTTGTCAAAAGGGGTTTGGTAAGGAAATTGTGCAAGTACCAATAAGTGAGAATGAAGAAAAATGAAGTACTAAAAATAATGCAAGGAGTAATCAAAATTTTTATCATATGGAAAATGAACAAATAGAGCTATCAAATACATGATCTAATGAAAGAGAACCTAAGGATGATGAGGTACTTCATGATAGGGGACCTCATCTCAAACTCCATTAATCTTTCCAATTTATTGGCAAGCAAGGTAAGTTAAGGTAAGTCTCTATTTATTTGCTTGCTAGTTAATAAGGATAGTGTAAATTTTCCATGTTTTAGATCGAAAATGTGGAATAAGTGTTTAGAGAATTTCTCTTGGTCATTCATGATATTGATTGGTTTTGTGAAGATTTATAATAGCTCTTGTAATAATTTCCCTTGGTTTGATTTCTTTTCTTGCTCAATTTTAAATTCTTGTAATGATCTGTATCTATGTTCATTATCTTTGGAATGATTTTTTGCCATGTAGAAGATGAGAAAAACCTCTATTAATATTGCTAGTTGAAGATTTAGATCTCCAGAAATTAAGCTTAATGTTGATATACTATTATAGCGTGTTTGTTATTTTTGCACATTGATCTTAAAAGCCCAAGAGAAGTGGCACATATGTAGGGGGAGTCTACATCTTAATCATCTTGGGGGCCATCAATGTAGGGGAAGTCCATGGAGACTTCAATCAAAATGCACAATGAGTAGGAAAAGAACTTAAATAGGTATTTATTGGGATGGAAAAGTCTTGAATGATTATGTATTAGGACTTTATAAGGTATGAAATGATATATGACTACTTAGTTCCTTATTAGCATCTATTGTTTGTAAATGATTGTGGTTGTTTTATTGACTTGTACTAAAATCAAAACATGCATGACTTTCATATTCTTTTGATAAATTCTTTTACTTGAATCTAGAATTACATGATGCTATCTATGAGATCAAATTTCTTTTATCTTTAATCTTTAGTATTAATTTATGTTTTGGTCCTCATATTTTTTGAACTGATAGCCCACCTATCCAATGTTCAATCATAAGCTTAAGCATGAAGTATCTATTTTTACATAGTATGTAGTTGATATTATGAGCAAGGCCATGATCATTATTGGGTATCTATGCTTTTGATTTAGTTATCCATTGAATAATTTGATTTGAGATGAAGATTTTGGAAATTTGGCATGGCTGGTCTCAAGTTGTAGAGTGCTTTATGCTCATTTACCAAGATGAATATCCATACTAATTACTTATTTTGAAGACAGATCATTTGCTACTCAACATTCACACTTCACTTCAAGATTAATTATTCGTTGAAAAACATGGATCATTTCTTGATATATGTGAGGAACTAGTTGTTGCTTTCCTATTTGTGTAATACTTGATACATGTTATATCTTTGATATTTTGTATTAATTGAATATTTTTACATGATTGTTAGTAGAAAATTTAAGGAAGTGTATGAATGTATATTTATCAGCATGTTTTATCTTTGATCAATGGTTTTGGACATTGCATTTCCTTGAACAAACAATGGAGAATGCATGTCTCACTCATATCTTTGATCTTTAAAATTGAATGCCAATGGTTCTTATTGAATTAATTTCAACTCCTTTTTTTGGCCTCAAAAGAGCAATTCTCAATTTTCAGAATCATGCCTTAGGTGAAGGATGTATTACAATACCTACTATATTGTGAGCAATAACATGATTACTCTATGGGAATCCATTGTAAAGTTGTATGGCTATATTTACCTCACCATAAAAGTATGCCCATTTGCCAATGTTGTATAATGATGAAGATTATCTTACTTCCAAGCTCCTTGCAATACTAATGAATTATTGTTTTAGAGATAGGTTGCTTAAGCCTTTACTTCACTTCAAGGTTGAATTTCACTTGGAAGGTTTGTCTTACTCTTACAAAATTTGGGGCACCTATTCATGGACTTGATAAATAGATACTCTTTGTATCTTTTTAGGCTTATGAGTGATACTTGACTCTTCATGTTATGTGGTTATTATTGTTATTTTCTATATTTCTAGCCAAGGTTGTGCACATTATCCTTTTTGTTGCTATTCAAAAAGGGGGAGATAGTATGGTTATATTTGTATGACCACTAACACATTTTCCTAAGTTTTGAACATCACCAAAAGGGGGGAGATTGTAGACATTTTCATGTGTTCAAAACATTTAGTAAAATGGAGACAAAATTTGTTTGCATGGTTGTGTAGTTATTGTGATTATAGGATTGTGTACATAGGAAACCAAGATGAGCTAAAGAGGATAAGGAATGAACTATCCTAGAGCTCAAAGGAAAAGGTTATCCACATGTCTTTAAACAAACATCCAAAGAACGTGGACAAGGACATGATATTATATAAGAAAAGTGAACATCATTAAAGCATACAGAAGATTAAGGTTGTGAACATGGAATGATGCATTCATCATGCAAGAGAAAGTGAAGAAAAAAACCTCTGATTAGGTAAGAGAAAACAAGACATCTTTGGGAAGTAGCATATGTCTTGATAGATTTGGGATGAACTTAAAGAAAATTTAGAAAGATGTCTTTCCTAGCCAAAGACAACTTTCATGAGGCAAAGACATCTTTACAGACTGTAGACTAGATGTAGAAAGACATCTTTCATTGAGCAAAGACATCTTCTAGGATGGAGACTTCAGAAAGAAATCTTTTAGGAAACAAAGACGTCTTCACAAATTTGAAGCCAAATTCAAAGAGACATCTCAAGCACAAGAAAGACATCTCCCATGACTATTACCTAGCTATTGCACAAGTTTTGTGAAGGATATTGCAACATGATAGCTATAAGAAGACTTCAGGTGCATTGGAAAATGTGCAAGAATTGTTGTATTCATTTTACAATCATTTTCAATTGATGAGACATGATTCACATGAGCCACGATATCGCATCCCATGTGATATCGCGTATGCGATATTGCGTTGTCCCCTGCAATATCACGTATGCGATATCGCGGTCCGCCGCCATATCTATAAATAAGAGGTGGCACTCCCCTCATTTCCCATCCTGAGTTAGAAGTAGGGAAAATCTGGTAGTTTGATCACTTTAGAGATAGAATATTTTCCATGTGCTTGCAGTAGGAGTCCTAAAGTGAATGGATCTTTATTCGAGCAACATTGTACCTAAACACAAGTTGTGTAGACGAACTTCCTGGATAAACCTTGCAGTCCATGGAATAGTATTTTATTTATTGTTTTCTCTCTCACCCTTAAACTCCTAGAATGTGGTATGAGTACGACTTGATTACGAGCATCTAAGGATGTGTACGGATAGTCAAGGAATTGGCTGCTCATCGCATGTGGTATGAGTATGACTTGATTACAAGCATCTAGTGTGACTACTTGGTAACCCAGTGGCATATCCAGGATCTATGCTTGGTAATCCTAGTGATAGTCCCAGATGTGTACAGTTAGTCAAGGAATCAGCTGCTCATCGCACTTAGGCTAGATCGATTCTCTCAAACCTTTCCTCCTAGTTAGGTGCCTAAGTACGACCACTTCGAGCACATGCGTTACGTGCGGTGATCCCAGCAATGATTAGTGTTTGGTAGCCATGATTGCATCAGTTCAGGGTGTGTACGGTAAGTGGGAATGGATGCTGATGCTAGGTTAATTTAGACTTAGTCATTAGTTAGAGTTAGTTAGTTTCTCAACCCTTCACCTCAATAGCATAGGAGAAAAACATAAAAGACCATTAAAATCATATACCTCAGACTTATTTAACCATACACCGTGACAACTACAAGTAAGTCTGGGAAGACAACGAATGATTAACCCCAAGTGTTCCATGGGGCATGTAGGTACTAGTCTATGTAGTTCGACCAGATCACGTGTGCTATGCTTGTTTCGTATGGTTGAGTGTAGGGGTACCTCGCCACTCATCAGCAATCATTAATCTTTTTGTTGCTCCTCATTGTCTAATCATTTTGGATTTGTAAAGTGTACTGTATCTAACTATGCAAGGATCAAAAAATTGAGTTGTCATTATTCCTTGTATTTCTTGTTCTTTTTGCCTTGTAGGGCTAAGTTCCTTGAGTTTGTTGGGATCCTACAGGATTGAGTTGTTGGTGCTGTGGTACAACACTTCGGTGTGGAGTTCAAGATTATAAATGTTATGGAAGCCTTGAAACCACATTTCCAAGCCTAATGAGACCTTGTGGGGTTGAGTGATTGGTGTTGTAGTACAACACTCTAGAGCAAGGCTTGATGATTGTATAGGGTGTGGACCCTTCAACCACAATTTGAGAGCAACAAAGTTTGGAGGTGTGCTTGTGATCTACCCTCTGAGTGTGGAGTACCCAAGTTGGGGAACTCTGTAAATTTGTGTGTGTGCTTTATTTGTTGAAGTTTTGATTTGGGGAACTTATTCATCCCTCTGCTTCTAAGTACAACAATCCACATGTTGAAATGGTTGGGCTGTGTATGAAACTATAATTAGCTATCATTAAAGAAATTCAGCTAACTTTGTCAAATATTGTGAGTTGTTGAAGATTCCTATTTTGTCAAATCACTTAGTCTATATAGCCCCTATAATACATTACTTGTAACAAATAAAATTTTACAAAAAAATTTGAGCACAAAGTTACCAATCTACTCCTAATTTTACCTAGAGAGAAAGTTTCACAAGAAAACTAGAAATAGAGTAAGATTCAATGGACTTATAAAAAGAAAAGAAAAGAAAGTAGAGTTGTGTGGAATCTCAAACATTTAAGTAAGATAAATTGACATGAGGAAATACTTTGCAATAAAGCTATTATAGTTCAATCTCACTACAAATTGTCCAAACCCTCTTAGCTCAATAAGCAAATTTATAAAGAATAATCTTATTATACTGCCAAAAATGATTTGTAAACAACAAAGTATGAGTTTCTATTTTGGCTACTTAATAGTTGTAAAGAATTGCATTCAGTAGAGCCTTCAAAAAAATTTGACAATTTTAGGATTGAAATACCAAGGCAGTACACTTTAAAAAAATGAAGCTATTTTAGTTGTCTCAAAATACCAAAGATTTTCCTAGATTCTCTATGCTCAAAATAGAAAAATTCGTTAAGACATTACTATTAAATTGCTCTAGAGGCTTTTCAAGAACATAAGCTCTTTTATGGAAACCCTAATAGAAGTCTAATATTATGAAAAAATAAAGCTACAAAAGAAACCTACAAAAATCCCAAAATTAAATGCCAAGCATGATACTATCTAAACCATTAATTAAGTAAATAAAACAAAATGGGAAGAAATGAACTCATAGGATTAAAACAAAGTAGCTAAATTGATGTTTTTAGCGAGCCATGCTTTACAAGAGATCTCCAACAATTCTTCAAAGCACTTCCACCCCTCCCTCTTATTCTACCTTTGAAGGCCCTTTTATAATGACCTTAAGGTAGTTATAATAATCATGATAGGTTAAGGATGAGTAACTAATATTTAGGGGATTTAATCCTAACCACCTAACAAGTTATAAATTTCATGGGAAGTTTATGAGAATTTTAAGCTACATTTGACAAGTGTCCCATCTATGAAAAACTTCTCATTATACATACATTTTTTAAATAACACAAATATTTAGTTGGTGCATGACCAAAGGCTAATTAAATTAGCAAGGTTAGAGAATAAAATAATACATGACCTTGAAGTAGAAAGTTAATTTATATGTCAACAATAGCTATGTATTTCACACTCTCGATGATGAACTATTATTATTTTTAACTTTGTCTAATTTAAATCCAATGTTTTCATTAATGAAATCCTTGAATTGGTCGTGCCAGGTGTCAATCTCCAGTGGTAGCTATTGGATGCATAATGCCACTATTTTTACCTATGGCTTTCTAGTTAATGCTGTTACTATCATAACCATTCTTATTCAGTTGTTTTTTGTTTCCTTGGTTCAAAATGTATTTGTGATGCTACCAATGGATGAAGATAACTATGAGGTTTAGCTTTTGTGGCAGGGATCAGGTGGTGTGTATAAGAGTTGAGGTAGGTTTTAATTTTAATATTGTTAGGTTTTCTAGCATCAAGGATGTGTGGAACCCTTAACAAGAATCACCATGACCATTATTTAACACTTACTACTGTTGGCACATTTGGCCATTTCATGGAATAGTAAGATTTATCTTAAACATTATTGTAAGAGTGGGAGAATGTAAATGTGTTATTTCATACTATTGGTATGAGATCTAGGGGAGCACAAGGGGGGGACAATACATCACACTTGGGCTACCACACTTGGGGTCTCATTTTTGGTATCACACACTTGGGCTCTCACTTGGAGACACACTTTGAGTCTTGGGAGAAGATCATTGTAAAGAAGAAATTGTGAACGATTACTTATAAGATGACTTGCTAAAGAAAAGATTTCAGCCTCTTTGTCATAGTCTTGTGAGTTATGTTTTATTTCTATTTTTTTTAAATTGTCTAGCTAGTGGTTTAGATAGTATCATCCTTGGCGAGTAATTTTGGGATTTTTAGATTGCTCTTATTGTTCTTGTTGCCCAATAGAAAATTTCTGTTAAAATTTTTCCATAGAAAAGCTTGTGTTTAAAAGACTTAAGAGAATTTTAGTAGTAAATTTTATTATTTTGCAACGTATAAGAACTGCTATTGAGATTGTTGTAAGAGAGCCTCTGCTTATAGTCATGTCATTGAACGATTCAATAGTCAAGAGGGTTCAGAAAATCTTTGGTATTTTGATGGGACCAGAATAGCTTCTTTTTATCTTTAAAGTGAATCTATGTGGTATTTCAATTAGAGATTGTCAAGTCTTTTGAAGGTTCTGCTGAATGCAATTGTTGACATCCATTATCTAGCCAAAATGGAGTCTCGTACGTGATAGTTTACGCAGCAATTTTTTGGTAACATAGTAGGATTGTCTTGAAGAAATTGCTTATTTGAGCCTTGGATGTTTGAACAATTCATAGATATTGAATTTGGNTTGCAAAATTTTATTTGTTACAAGTAGGTATTATAAGGACCGTGTAGACTAGGCAATTGAACAAAATAGGAACTCTCAACAACTCACAGTACTTGGCAAAGTTGGCTGAATCTCTTTAAGATAAGTCATTTGTGGTTTACACACAACACAATTGTTTCATATTTCATAACCGCATACCGCAACAACACACACACATACTCACATTAACTGCTAAGTCTATTTGGAGGTATCTGGGCCTTGGTGTTGCCAGAGACCAGCAAGCACCTAAATCCTGTTCAAGGACACTTGTTGGCAGTCGCATCCCAAATGGTCACCAACAACTACTTAATGCCTCCATGCGCATGCTAATTCTCTTGGTAGATGGACACCAATGTAATGCCCTGGTAGTCCATCATCACTCGTAGAACTTTCATAAAAATACATCAAATAAATCGTCCTTTCCCTCCACAATAATGGTGGTTGAAAGTGCTTTGAATCCTTCATTCGTTCCTATTGCCTCTGTGCAAAGTAGGGGAGCTTCAACTGTAAACACATACCAGAATAACCTTTTTTTGCCTTAGTTTTAGATATTGCTAGAGTGAGAAAATTGAGGAGGCACATTGTTGATTAGGTAAGAAGTCATAGTGAATCATGGAATCAAGAATAAATTCAATACCTTGATCTACCAACATTGGGCAATTATGTAACCATGGCATGTTCCATTCTTTCATTTTGCACATATCTTGAAATTGCAACTTTCCAGGAACCCAAATGTTTTGTAGGTATTTCTTGAATTCATTGGTGGCCTCATTAGTTTGCCAATTTTGTGCAAAGCTTATTAAAATCATGATCCAAAGCATCATATTTGATTTTTGAATGATTGATGCCTATAGAATGAGTATATCTGAATGTTTAATGATGCATCATGTAACTTATTAAATTGTTTAAAACTAATTTTTACTTAGCATTATGATCTCTAAAGTGTTAGGTTTATACACTTAAATAGATTTGATTTAATCACCCTTATGTGTATGCCAATGAAATTAATCTTTTTTTAAAATTTGAGGCTTTTTCATTAATTTTTCCTCATCCCCATTCATATATATTTAGTTATTATGCTCTTTACCATTTCCATAATTCTTATCTTCTAATCACCAAAAATAAATTGGGCAAGGAAAAATTTGCTCCATGAGATGGTATAAAGGTGCCAACATTTCTTTTCCCCCACTTAGCACTTTGGCTGAGAAAATAGTTTTATTGGAAATATCCTTTACATAGAATAATGGAAATATTTTTTGAGGAAAACCTCAATCAAACTTAAGGTTTGATGGAATAAAAACCTCTCTCTTAATAAAACTTAAGAAACTGTACAAACAAAGATTTATACAAACTAATCTGTAGGTGGAAAGAGAATAGTTAAAGTAACTTTTTTAGGGATTCTCATATTTTGAATCCTCTCATATGTAATTTTAGTAGTGATGAATGTTCTTCTTTCCTCTTCTTGCCTAGTTGACGCCTCAACTTGGTCTTCACTCTTATCTTCAATAGCTATCTTAGCCTCTTTCGGATCCAACTCTTTGGCCATTGATTTTTGAGGTTCTTTTCAACTAGTTACTTCAATGTCTTGAGACATGAAAGCCTCCCCCCAAGAATCATCTTTATTGGACTCTCCTTGATATTTAGCTTCAGTGGTGCATTCATAAAAGCTGCCCCAAACATTGGAATGTATAGAGAGTCCACTAGTGAGAAATTTAAACTCGTCTAAAAGCCAAAGGAAGAAAAGACTTTTATTAGATGATCCATGGATGGTTGTCTTACAATAGGCTCTCAAGAGATGCTTTGGGAAACATCTTGTAACATATGGGATGAAAGGCCTTCTTGCTTCTTGCTATCATCTCTCCAAGAACCATCTTTCTACCTCATATTTAAACAACTCACTTTCCTTTTCACTTAAGTGTTGAATTTAGAAATGATGTATTTCTAAGCAATTCACATCTCCTTATATAGTGTAAGGTAGATTTGAAATTCCCATGAATTCCACTAACCAACTTTGCCACTTAGCCAAAACATATTTAATTTCTATTAGCTAATTCAAATTCCACTATTTGGTTGTTGAAATTAATTCATCACTATGTAGTTATCTAACCATCACTCCCATGTACAAGTAATGCTTACTTGAAATAATCTAAATTTAATTTTTAAACTAACACTTTGAATTAAATATTTTTAAAACTAATACTCTAATGCATACATGTTTTTATAATATTATATAGACTTATCTAGGCATACGTATAGGATATATATATGTTATGATTAAATATTATATATATATATATATACACTATTTATTATATATATTGCTATTAAACATATCTTAAAATTTTTTTTATATAAAAGTTCATTACTTACTACTATGTATATTAATATTATATAGTTATATATACATATATATTATTATTGTTTTTTTATATTTAGGTTATGGATAGTCACTAGAAATAATGTTTTATATGTAAAACATTATACAAAAATTGCAATTCCATCCCACTTAGTGTTGATAACTTGTATGTGTCCTCTAATAATTATTTCTTGATTTGAAATGGATTAGTCCATATTGCTGAAAATTTATTTGGCTTCTTCATATTCCATAATAATACCAAATCACTGACTTTAAAAGTTCTTTTCAAGGCCTTTCTATTGAACCATATTTTTACTTGAGAAGCATTCTTTAACAAATTATCTTTAGCTTTATCCATTTCAAATTCTCTTTTGATGAGAAAAGTCATGAAGATTCTATTTTTAGTAGTTTTTTCACTTTGCACAAAATTTAAGGCCAAACTTATAATCTTATTTGTAACTCTTGTAGGAAACCTTCGGCTAAGTTGTAAGCTAATGTCCCAATAGCCTTCTTAAATATAATATGATTGGTCCATAATGTAGATTGCAAGTAATTAATCCAATTTCCTGAGTTTTCATCCATTGACTTTTTAATGTAAGAAATAAGACTTTTATTTGTAGATTCAGCTAAGCTATTCCCTTGAGGATAATAATTTGAAGAAGAAAATACAGGATGGATTTTTCTACGAACACTTCAAGTAGACCAAAACAATTTAGAATTTGATCTTCCAAGAACTTAATTACGTCTGATGGTGAACTTTTTGTTAGAGCTTTTTCTTTAGACCATTTAGTAAAATAATTAGTAGCTATGAGGATAAATTTATGTCTGGCTCTTGAAGGAGTAATTGTGCCAATAAAATCTAAACGCCATTTCTGAAATGGTCTTTTCACAATTGCCGATTTTAAGGGAGCTCTAGCCTTTTCGATTTTTGATCTAGGAATTTGACATTTGTAACATTCTTGAATCCTTGTACTAATATCTTGGTACATACCAAGCTAATAAAAACTATAGCAGAGTATATGTTGCATAGTAAACTTAGGGGACTCATAAATTATATTAGAATGATCATGAAACTGTTCTAGAATGAAATCAATATGATTATTGCATACACATTTCAACAAAACCTCTTTGAAATCCTTTCTATATAAGATTCCATCTTTAACTAAAAATTTATTTACCATTTTGATGAAATCCCTCTTTTGACTTGTAGTTATATTATTCATAACCTTTCTTGTGTTAAGAAATTTTAGTATTTAATCATACTAGTTTCCTTCATGAGTCTTACACACACATACTTCATTTTCTCTAGCCATTAACTTGGCTAATGCCATTTCTTTAATAATTTTGCATATTTTCAATGAAGACTTGAAGCCTTGAGGTTTTATGAGCCACTTCCCTCTTTTCAATCCAATTTCATTTTGAGCTAAGAATTGTTTTACCACAAGTTCTATTAGCATAATATGAACTAAAGAGCTTTCCAAGTAATATTTGAAATGCTAAAGTGCCTTAATGATTGCAAATGCCTATTTCTCTAGATATGAGTAATTAAGCTTTGAATCTTTCAATTAATACCCAAAAAATCTGATCAATTCATCTTGACCTTCATCTTTTTGAGTTAAAATTATAGAAATTGACTCATTTGAAGCAAAATCATATAACCATAAATCTTCTTTCAATTTTAGTTTTACAAAGTAAGGGGCTTCTTGGATGACCTTTTTAATTTTTGTTAAAGCTTTCTTTGATTCTAGTGTTTTCTTTACTAGGAAATTTTATTTAACATATGCATCAAAGGTTTAGTAATTTCAATGAATCCAGGAATAAATTTCTTAATGAAATTTATCTTTCCAAAGAACTAAAAGACTTTTTACTTGTAGGATGTTCAATATTTTGCATTGCCTGAATTTGGGAGTCATTTATAGCAATTCCTTCTTGAGATTACATGTCCTAGTAAACTTTTAGATTTAACCCTAGAGATACATTCCTTAGGATTTAATAAAATACCATATTCATGGCATATGTCACAAATTTATTGAATATGACCAATATGATCTTCCTTCCTTTTTGAAAAGACAATGATATCATTTAAATAAACAATAACTAACTCACCTATTAAACCTTTAAGGGCTACATTCATTGCTCTTTAAAAAGTATCTCTAGCATTTGACAATATGACTGACATTCTTTGGTAAGTGAAATTTTTCCATTTGATGATAAATGCTATTTTATATCTATCACTCTTATCTACCATGATCTGATTATAGCTTGAAAAATCATCTAGGAAAGAAGATACTTGACAACTTGATACTTTGATTAACATTTCATCAATTCTAGAGAGTGGGTATTTATATTTTTCATAGGCTTCATTTAAATTTTTGAAATCCACACAAAGCCTAATATCACCATTCTTCTTTCTTATTGGAACAAGGTTAGTAAGCCATGTCAAATATCAGACTAGATATATAATTCAGGCTTGCAATGACTTTTTGATCTCAGCTTCCATAGCTAGCTCAAATGATGGATTAAATTTTCTTTATTTCTTTAATTGTCTTATAACCTTCTATTAAAGGAATTTTGTGGGTCATCACATCTGGTCTAAAAGTTTTAAGATCATCATAAGACCAAGCAAAATTTTCTAAATTATTTTTCAAAAGTAATAATAAATTTTTCTTGAAAATTGAATCTTTTTCCTTTATAACATTTAACATATTTGGTATCTTAGTAGATCCAAAATTCACTACTTTAGAAGTTTAGTCATTTGGATTATGTATATCTTTTTTAGTAAGCAAATTTTTGCTAAAATCATGTTCATAATCAATCATCTTTCCGGGAATGGAATTTGTCTTAGACCTTGATGTTATTTTAGGTATGATTTGACTTTCAAATTCTTGCTTATTCCTCAAGAATCTAAGCAATTGATCATTATCTTTGAATACTTATAAATGCTTTATGTTATATGGAAATGATGGTTGATGTTCTTTCTCAATTGTTATCCCTTCATACTTTTCTATCCCTTTCACAACTAATGTTGAAGTCATTTTTGCTAAGTCATCCACTATATAATTATCTTCTCTATGTATATGTTCTATTTTATAGTGATGAAATAACTCCAAAATTTTGCAGAAAAGCTATTTATAAGGTTGCAAGAAAGAGCTTTTTACTACATAAGTACCTTAAATCTATTCACAAACTAATCTTGAGTCTTCTTTTATAGTGATTATTTTGATTCCTTTTCCCAATGCTATTTTAATTCCAATACTTAGAGACTCATATTCAGCCTTGTTATTTGTACAATGGAAAGATAGATGAATTGCCTTGAATATTTTTGGGAAATCATCTTTTACTAAAAATAATTTAGCTCCTACACCTTTGGAGTCAAAGGAACTAGCAAAGTATAGTTCCCACTTACTCTCACATTGAGATTCTTCCTTCTTCAAGTTATTAATTTCTTAAAGTGTGCAAATTCTAGTTTTAAAAGTGCTTATTTCAATGACTTTATTCTTTTCATTCGAAGTAATGTTTTCATTCATTAAAGGTTCACTATATATATATATATATATTTGATTTGGTTTCCCTTTTCAAGGTAGCTACAAATGTGAATAATCTGTTGATATATAACCAGAGAAATTCTTGCTCCAACTTCTACTCAACAATATACTATTTCAATCTAGGATATCTACTACTTGAATAGTTACTCTACTTTTGATATGAGGTTTAGAAGCAATTTCTAATGAAACATTGGGTAATTGATATGCAATCTTCACTCTACTTTTCTCCACTTGAACAATGTTTTTATTGGATTACTCAGGAGTAAAACCAAGTTTTTTGCATATAGACAATGATGTAATATTAGAGGTAGCTCCAAAATCAACCAAACATTTGCAAAGATATTTATCCTTCAACTTCATTGTCAAAAGAAAAAGAGAAGCTTCTTTATCAAGAGTATAATCATAGCTATTTTTTGTTTTCTAATCAATGTTGGACACATAGCTTAACTCTAAATCTCCAACTTTCTTTTTAGCTTTAATAAATTCCTTTCAACTTCAAAGGGCCTTCAACTTGGTTTGTTGTGGCACATAGCTTAACTCTAAATCAATGTTGGACACATAGCTTAACTCTAAATCAACAATGTAAAATAAAAAAGAAGACAAAATTATTTTCATCCTCCTAAAGGTATTATGATAGATGGGTATCTCTCCCATGACTAATTTGAAATGATGAGATTCAAAAAATGGAGTAAGGTTGTTCTTAATTTGAGGTGTTAGTGTTGTCATTAGTTACTTAGAAGTGTGTGAAAGATTTAAGTTGCCAAATGTTGACTAGCATGTACTTTTGAGGACTTGTTCGATGGTAAATTATCATAGCCCTAGAATAAAAAATTAAGTGTATAATGTATGGTCCTTCCCATAATGTCTAGAACTTGGTTTGTCATGGCACATGCAAGGGATTTTAATAGAGAACCTTGTCTCCTAGTTTGAATGAAAATTTTCTTCTTCAGGTGTCATGATGTTATTTGTTGTATGCCTTATACACTTCATTCATCATAAGGGCTACCTTTTGATTCTCATCAAGCATGTTGAGTATAATTAGTCATTCTTTTTATGTTAAGTTAATATCTAAGTCAAGCTCACATGCAGTTGTGAGTGTACAAAGCTTGATTTAAATTGGAATTTTAGATAGCTTTTCATACACTAACTCATCAAGAGAGTAGCCTATAGAAAGTTTCCATATTAAGTAGTATGCTCAAAGGACATTTTTGAGTTTTTCACTCTAATCTTTCCTATATCTACTAATGGTTTGTGTTAGAATTCAAGTAATCTTCCTATTAGGCACTTCTTCTTGATCATTGACTTGAGGATGTAAGGTGTTGTAAGTTTATGTTACACCTCTATGCGTTGCACTAACTTGTGAAAGCTAGCACCTATGAAGTGTATTCCATTGTTAGAACTTAGTGCTCTAGGCTCATCAAACCTATTTACCACCTATTGTTGAAAAGAAAAGCTATAGTAGTAGAGGTATAATTAGAAATGATTGCAACTTTAGCACATTTTATATAGTAGTCAATAGCAATAATGATATAAGACTTTTCATTAACATTGAAGTGATGGATCCTATGAAATCAATTCCTGAAAGGTTGAAAGGCTCTAGTAGTTGAATCCACTATTGGGGCCCTTCCATTCTTGTTATTATTCCTCCATCTCATTATCATCTTTCACATGAATGGGCAAAATGATGGACGTCCCTGAAGATTATTAGCCAGAAATATCTTACCATAAGGATATTTATGGTGGTTCTTCTCCCTACATAGTGGTTCTCAAAAGGACCTTCATGAGCATCTTGGAGGACTCTTAGTTAATCTAGATTAGGTACATACTATCTCACTAGGCTGTAAGCACAAACCTTGTAGTGGCTTCCCTTTATATTTATGTAGTGTTTAACCTAGGAGGGAAACTATTGTTTCTTCCTATGATCCCATTTAGTAGGAGTCTCATGTATGAGTAGATATGAGAGTAATTCATTGTATAAATTTTTGATCCTTGGTGTATGAACTTTAGTTGCCTTAGCAAAGAGAAGCTTGTTTGAAAATTGATCAGACAAGGACTCTTCACCATCATTGTTATCCCATCTTAACTGAGATATATGATCTATAACTACATTTTTGTTCCCTTTCTATCCACGATTGTTACATCAAACTCATACAAGATCAAAAACCATTATATAACATGGAGGATCATTATTGGCTTATTCATTAAGAAGTGGACTGTATTGTGATCAATGTGCACAAAAACTGGATATCTAAGTAGATAGTACCTACCTTTCTCTAGTGCATATACCACTTCCATGAGTTCCCTTTTTTGTAGTGATATAATTAAGTTGTGCACTCACAATGCGTCTTCTTACACAAAGGATATAATATGGATATTTCTAATCATTCATTTATATAAGTACCATCCTTAATGCATAGTTGGATGTGTCTATCATGATGTGGAAAGGTTTGGACCAATCAAGAACATGTAGAATTGGTATTTCTAGAAGCTTCTATTTCAAGTATTGGAATATGTGTTTGCATTTTCTCATCCACTTAAATGCTACATCTTTCTTGGTAAGCTTAACTAGTGGCTTGGTGACTTTGGAGAAGTTTTCAATAAAATTCTTGTAATAACTAGTATGACTAAGGAATGACCATATATCTTTAATATCTTGAGGTTATCTAGTGATTCCTTAGATAACCCTTATCTTTTTAGGATTCATCTCAATTCCTTTCCCTAAAATTTTATGTTCTAAGATAATGGAGTCTTGGATGTTTAAATGGCTCTTTTGCTAGTTGAGCCGTAGATTCATCTTCATAAATTGTTTTAGTACCTACTTGAGATGATCCAATGCTTATTCAAAATAAGCTTCATAGATGAAGAAACCATCCATAAAAATGTATATAACACTACTAATCTATTGCTAAAAGATACTCAAAACTAGATGTTGGAAGGTTGAAAGGGTAATACATAGGCCAAAAGACATCTTCTTATATGTGAAAGTTATTTTGTCATGGTCTTCTATATCAATTTGTATTTTATTATACCTACTGTACCCATATAGGAAACTAGAATAGTTATTCCTTGCATTTGTGTCCAACACTTATTCCACAAATGGCAACAAAAAATAATCCTTGAACATAGTCATGTTTAATAACTTGAAGACTATACAAAATATCTATTATTCATATTTATTTGGTATAATGATGAGTGGACTTAGCCACTCACTATCTACCATAGGATAGATAAATCCTACATTGAGCAATTTCTAAACTTCATTTTAATAACTTATTTCAAGTTTGGATTCAATCTCCTTTACAATTTCCTCTTGAATTTGATAGTGGAGTCTGTGTAGATTTTATGCTAGTACATGCATGGATCTATTCTTATTAATTTATCATATGACCAATCAAATATTGTTGGTCATCTATTGATTAACTTTACAACTTTTCCTTTTGTTCCTTATTGAGTGAGCATTAATGATCACCAACTTCCCATTATCAAGGAATACATATTCTAGAGATGTTTGTAGGAACTTTAGTTCAAAGGGATGTTTTTTAGAAGTATCAGGGTTTTTTTTAGCTCTTCCCCATTAATTTCTTCTTCTTTTCTATATTTGGCTTCAAAGAGTTAGCTCTAGATTTTCTCTATTTCATCCATCATGTCAATATAAGCACTTGTAAGAATTTCAGTTGGTTTCATGCATATTGTAGAATGGGAGCTATCATTTGCGGTTAGCAATTTGGTATCTTTTTATTTTGTGACTACTACATACAAGAACCTTTGGACATCTATTTTTTTGACATACTTATTACATGCTATAATAGATGTTCTCTTCATGACCCATATTTTCTACACATAATGGCACCTCATGTCATTGTACGTGATGCATGGAAACTTATTCTTCTCAATCTTTCCAAAATTATTTTTCTTGGAAATTTTTAAGGAGAGGTCTTTGATTCATAACTTGGCATTAATTTTACTTAGCCAATCCCTTCCCATGATAATTAGGAATTCCCCCTTATAGTTGTCTATATGGATAACTAGGAAGTCTGCTGGATATGATCATCCACACATAGTAATCATAATATCCTCCACCAATTACAAGGAAATGGTGATGGATTAGTTAGCAAGCTCTAACCTAATGTTACGTTTCTTAAGTAGAGGTAGGTTTCAAATTTTGTACATTTATTGAGAAATTAAGTTCACACTAGAACTTGAGTCTAATAGAGCCTTTCTTAGATCATTTCCTGTAGTTTGTAAATAAATTAGAGGACTTCTAGAATTAGTTATTTTTCTTAGATGATGTCCTATCTTGATTTAGCATATGATTTCATGGATTAACATAACAATGTGTACATTTTGTAATCTTTGATTTGAAGGTAGCTCAGTGGGTATCTCTCGGGTAGTTTGAGAAGGACTCATAGCCATAGATGCTTGTGATGAATTAGGAAGACTATTGGATTTGAAGAAAGTCCTTTTTTTGAGGCTTACACTCAAAACCACTTGAGTTGTCATCTAGGTGACATTATGTTTCTAAGGCTATGATGGTATCTCACCTTTCATAGGTAGTGCATGTGATAAGAAGTAAAGGTGCGAGGCAAAAAGTGTTATTGTGGATAATAAGGAGCATAAACAGAAGGAGATTTAGGTTGTGGAGTGGTAGGTCAATATTCAAGGGGATAGTAGTAATGAAAAGAAGAAGTGTGGCCTATAGAGCCATTATGAAACATAGGTTGTTGGACATAGTATTCATATGGGTCAAGTTGGTGATAAGGATACTACTGCCTTGGTGGTGGAATCTCATCGATTTTGCCATTGATGATAATAGTCTTTAGAGTAAGGGGACATTCCAATTGGATAATATTTTTGTTGGTAGAACTATTTCCAATAATTGCTGTGACATCCCATTCTCAGATGTCATTAAAATACAAATGCCTAATTTATTATAATCATCATGGATAACATATCGAAAAGATTATAAATACTTAAATAATGAATTAATTAGCAAATAAATAACTGATACTAAAGAATTAAGGAAAGAAAAATGGAAGAATTGTATTAATGAAAGAGAGTACTGTAACACCCTTTTGGGTTGTCTTCCTATGCCACTTAAGCCTTAGAGACAATTCAGCACTGCCACCACAGTTAGACCTATAACCTAGCCAAAAGGGTGGGCCAGTCCCCTTCCTATCCCACTTCATTCAGCTCCTGTTACTCACCTCTCTAGGCTTTGCAACTCTATGCCGGCATAACCTCTAATCCTAGCCTTAAATAGCATAGGTCAAACCCTTTCCCAAGGGATACATGAATAGTCCTAACTCCTCATAACGAGGTACTCCTTCATTAGAAGGTTAATTACATTGTTTACAATTGTTTCCACCCTTAATAAGGGATGAGATGTTACAATCTACCCCCCTTAGGCATCTAGCTCGTCCTCGAGCGCTTCCTCGATATCTAGCTGCTTAATAGCTGCTTCATAGTTATGCTCCTCAGCTTTAGTTCCCTTATTTTCCTCATCTATACAAATAAAAGATCAAAATTTATAAGCATAATTTATTACATCCATAATAAATTCAACCTATCATTCAATATCTAGATGATCAAAAAGTTAAGGGTAAGTATTTAAAAAAAACTCCTTATTTTCCCAGGTTTGTTGATCACCATTTGACCATTGAACAAGTACTTCACTGATAGTTTTATTTTGTAATTTCCTTGTTTGTTGGTCTTTAATAGTAGTGGATTTTACTTCAAAGTTGCCGTTGGATCGTAATGGCAAAGTATTCCAATCCAATACACATGGTAGATCATTTTCATGAAATTTCTTTAATAAGCTCACATAAAAAATTGGATGAATTTTTAAGTTTTCTAGAAGATTTAGTTGATATGCTACTTCACCAGTTTTTTTAGAGATTTCAAAAGGTCCACAAAATATAGGTGCTAATTTAGTATATTTCCCTAATTTAAGAGAACCTGTATTAGGTTTTACTCTTAACAATGCTTGATCCCCTACTTGGAATTATTTTTTAAGTCGATGCTGATCTGCATATCCTTTATATTTGTCTTGGGTAGCTTGCAAATTTTGTTTAACCCTTATGACAATGTTTTCCATTATTTTCATTTCTTCTTCCTTCCATTCCACTCTTAAGGTTGGATCTACCTAGGTTAATGCTATATGACAATTATGTTCATATACTACTTCAAATGGTGTTTGATGTTGATGAGACGCGAGGCCGACGCGATATCGCATCCCATGTGATATCGCGTACGCGATATCGCGTCTTCTCCTGCGATATCGCGTACGCGATATCGCGTCCCGCTGCCATTTCTATAAATAAGAGGCGGCACTCCCTTCATTTCCCAATCCTGGCTAGTGTAGCAAAGCTCTGGCAGATTGATCACTCCAGAGTTAGAATGTTTCCCCATGTGCCCGCAGTAGGAGTCCTAGAGTGAACGGCTCTTTATTCGAGCAGCTTGTAACCTGAACCCAAGTTGTGTACGGCAATAAAGACGAACTTGTTTGGATAAACCTTGCAGCACGTGGTTTCATTTATTGCTTTATTTCCTGCTTTCCTAGTGCGTTCAAGTACGACTTGATTACGAGCGTCTACGGACGTGTACGGCTAGTCAAGGAATCGGCTGCTTGACGCAATGCATGAGTACGACTCAATTACGAGCATTGGATGCTTGGTAACCCAGTAGCGTATTCCAGGATTCTGCGCTTGGTAACTCCCGGGTCTAATGTGTACGGCTAGTTGAGGAATCGGCTGCTCATTGCTAGGCTAGATCGTGTGATAAGTACGACTTAGTTACGAGCACCCACGGGTGTGTACGGCTGGCTAAGGAATCGGCTGCTTATCACACGTAGGCTAAATAGGTGCCTCAGTACGACCACTTCGAGCACTTGCGTTACGTGTGGCGATCCCAGTAACGATTAGCGTTTGGTAAGCTGCAGTTGCATAGTTCAGGGTGTGTCCGGTAAGTGGGAACGGATGCTGACGCTAGTTAATTTAGACTTAGACCTTAGTTAGAGTTAGCTTAGTTTCTCAACCCTTTCTCCTGGTAGCATAGAAGATAAGCCGAAAATACCAAAAAAATCACATACCTCAGACTTGCTTAACCATACACCGTGACACATACAAGCAAGCCTGGGAAGACAACGAACGATTAACCCCAAGTGTTTCTTGTGGCGTTAAGGCATTTAGTCTGCGGAGTTCGACCGGATCGCGCGTGTACGCTCGTATTCGTATGGTGGAGTGTAGGGGTACCTCGCCACTCATCATTGGCGCCGTTGCCGGGGACTAAGTGTTTTTTCGCCAATTTAACATAAGGGATATCACTCACATCGTTGTGAGCTTAAAACGAACCTTAGGGTTAATCAGTTAATAAAGAACAATAAATAACGGTGAAGTTGCACACCAATAAAAATGGCTTCTTCTCACGAAATCAACTCACCTAAGGACAATACAGGAGAAAGTCAGCATCATACACATAACCGCAATCAACCATGTCCTCAACAGGCTAAGGTCACATATACTCATCCCGATGAGTATGTGCCAGATTTTACCTTTGTTTTCCATCAAGATGAGCAACTGCGGTGGAGAGACATGCAAGGTAACATTGTGTTACCCCCAGATCGCTCTGCTTCCAACATGCTTTTCCGTGCCTTGGTACGGTATGGCATGCAAGAGCTGATTACTGAATACGTTGCGGATGATTACACTCTGAGGGATTATCGTCCCACAAAAGCCCAACGTATTCGGGATGCAAGGCAGGAGAGCCAACATTCACTACTGAAGGGCAAGGTTTCCCACGTCATTAGTGAAATAGGAGACGAGGAACCCCTCACAACGGGTTTCTTAGAAAATGATGTTCCTCCTCCTCACTCTGGTGAAGAGGTTAGGCATCAGGGCCTTAGATCAACGATACACATTCCAGGCTCTGATCCCCGTGAGCACAAGCTGTTCACGGCAGGAACAATCACTCACACTAATGACAGACATGCAGATCGTCACGACGATCGGGGCCGAAGCAGCCGAAGAGAAGGCAAGAAACATCACCATGGTGATGGATCCCCTTCTTCTTCCCCTTCATCACATCATTCACCCTCTCCTTCCACATCTGGGCGCAGCCACCATGAGCATAACGCGGAAAGTAAAGGTAGAAGAGATGAAATGCCTCGACAAGAAGGTCGAGAGGAGTTAGGACAAGGACAAGGACGTAGGGAGAATAGGGAACCACAACGTAGACATCACAGACGTCATGAAAGAGATGATCATGACGAACCCCTATTCGCAACCCGAAGTATGCTTGACATTAGAGAGGCAGTTAGGATTCCCACAAGGCATTTGAAAGACAGTAGGATCAAGCGTTTGGATATAAATAATATCCCACGTTTTGAAGGGGGATACAACGCTGATCCTCAACATCATTTACAGGCATTCCACGACGCCTGTGCCTTGCAGAACATAGACAATGAGTGGCAGAAACTCAAGTTGTTCCCAAGGACACTCACTAAAGAAGCGGAAAGCTGGTACCGGTCCTTAGAACCGGAAACCATCAGGAGGTGGAGTACGATGCTCGAATTGTTCAACAACAAATATCAAACGTACTCCAGAGTGTCTAACTTGCGTAAGCAGATCCAAGGCTGGAAACAAGGAGCTCATGAATCCTTGGATGCTGCCATGGCCCGTTACTACACATTGCTACATCGTTGCCCGGGCCATGGGTACGCTAAGCGGGATCAACTTCGCCACCTCGTGGATGGGCTACGAAATGAAACGAGAAGAACTCTTGGGACTTACGCCCAAGGGAGACTCTCCCAACTAAGAGCCCATGAAGTTGAAGTATTGTTGGAACAAGTAGCGCAAGAAGAGGGTGAGCTACGGAAAAGAGAAAGTGCGGAGGAATACAACCGTGATCCCTCCCTTCGTAAGAAGGGAGTGAAATTCTGTGATGAGGAGGATGAGTCACCACTCGAAGAGTTGGTGAACAGGAAAACTGTGCCGATCCAAAAGTTAACAACGGAGGTATCGGCTAAGGTAGACCAAATGTGGGATTCCTTAGACTCACGAATAGAAACAGTCCTGAAAATAGTAGAAGAGTCTAAGGATGAGCAAAGTAGTGATAAAAGCAAAAACATGCGGAGAAACTTTAACCCTGCACATAACAAGGGTAAGGGAAAAATCTCTAACTCCGATGAGGCTGAAAATTCTGATTCAGACAATGACGGTGGATGTGAGGTCTGCTATTATGACCATCCTAAGGGATGTTGTCCAATCATCTCACATCTGCAGGAGTCTGGGGTGTATGCATTAAATCCAAGACTTAATCAACGGCAAACACCCAGAAGGTTACCTTATCCACAAGGTAACCCGAGGCAGTTCCACCAACCCTTGACGTATTATCCAAGTGGAACACCTCCGCAGCCCATCGAGCAACATCAGCAGTGGCAATACCCACAGTCATGGGGGATGCCACAGCCAACACATCGATACCCTTACCGGCAGCCTGATCCTTATGGTTATTATGTGCAGCAGCCAGTTTCTCCAGGTGACGCTATGAGTCACACTCCACGCCGTCACTACTACGCTCGGGAGTACTTCAGAAGGACTCCTTCTCCTCCGGGAGACATTCCACATTCTGTCCATCCTCTAACTCCACCCGCACCTTTTCCTCAAGTAGTTCCCATAACACCTCCTGCTCCAACAATGCAAGGGGAATTACCTACCCAACCGCAGCAACGTCACGCCGCGAGATCTGTAAATATTCAGAGTGTAAATATCCAACCGGACACTAGTTCTGGCGATAACTGTACAAAAAGGAGACCCTTTTTCAGAACTAGGAGCCCGGATAGGCTCTCGCAACAACAAGCGGACGGGTATATGTATAGGCCTCTAACTACTAACACTTCGGAGCACCCTTCAGTCCAAGGGAATGTAACGCATACGGTTATGCTAACACATACCGTAACTGACTGGATCAAGGTAGGCCACCTTCCCAGGAAACTAACTGATCCTGGGAGTCCCTTTATTCATTTGCAGATCGCTGGGAATGCACCACATCGAGCTCTTCTTGACTCAGGTTCCGGAGTCAACTTAATTTCGCGAAAGATGTATCACGCCTGGAACCTGCCCCAACTTAAGAAGAGCAACATCCAACTAGAGCTGGCAGACCAGTCCATCACTATTCCCTTGGGTTTGGTGGAGGACGTTATCACCACTGTGTGTGGTTGGTCCTACCCAGCGGATTTCCTAGTGATCGATGTTAACAACAACGAAGGGGACTTCCCAATTATAATGGGAAGGGCATGGCTAAGCACAGTAGATGCATGCCTTAGGATCCGTGATCTTTCCTTGGAAATCTCCAAGATAAACATATGTGGAAAGATCGAGAAGAGGATAGTTCCATGCATCACATACAGTGATTCATCGGGTGATGACACGGAGGAAATGTCTCCATGTCACAGGTGTGCCCAGGAAACTCTGCAACAAAGATGCCTGTATGTAGCAACCACACAAGAAGTAGTAGACACCCCGTGGTTGACAGCTTCTCATAAGAGCAAACAAATATGCATGGAACGAACTGAGGCAACTCATGCCAACAACCGTGGCATAGACACATTGGAACGTGAGCGTCGCCAACTTCCAACCCTGAATTTAAGATCATCAATTGGGAGAAGTTGGGCACTGCTTAGAAATTCAAATAGGCGCTCACTACTTCGGATCTCTCCCTCACAACTCAGTCATGGGGGAGATGGCCACCTATGCTAATCATATGGGGCCCTCAGTTCTTTTTCAGTTTTTGTTTTACACATTTTTGTTTTACAACGTTTTTGTTTTTCACATTTTTGTTTTACAATTTCTTTAACTTTTCTAATTTTTGTTTTACAAATTTCTTTAACTTTTCTTGTTTTTGTTTTACAACATCGTTATATTTTTCTATCTTTTTGTGTGTGTGTGTGTGTGTGTCATCCATCATGTAAATTCGTCACCCAATAAGTGTTCGGGCCGATGGGATGAACTGTTTTTCATTAATTGCTAATGTTTGGTTTTTACCTTTAAGTTACATTGTTGATACTAAGGTATGTTCTTTTGATATGGCAGGCAATGAGATCACTTCATCCATCCATCCATCAAGTCTATGGTTTCCCTTGGCTTGGAAATGTACAGTTCCCTTCCAATAAGAACTTTAACGAACCGGTGACTGGGCATTTCTCAAACTAAGGACGGACTCAAGGATTTGAAACGGGTGTGACTTCAAGGGAACTTGGTGCTCTTGTGTTGGTCATTCACTTGGGTGCTTGGATGTTTTCTTCTTGGGTTTTCTTACCGTTCCGATGTAACCCAATAATCGGAAGCTGAGACAATAAAAATAAAGAAGTCTTTGCATGGTGTGGTCCCCACGCATAAAAACACAAAACAAAAAAAGAAGAAGACAAAATGAAAAAAGAAATGGAAAAAAAAAAAAAAAGTGAAAAAGCTAAAAAGCTAAAAGTGAGGATTCAAAGCACACCCCTTAGACGGAATAAATTTGGGCTGCAAGCACTGGTTATGGAACCAAAGTGTTCCCTCTAACTAAGGCCCTTCTCGCTTCCCATTCTCTCTGTTGTTTCGTCGGAATGGTGGTGGCTTCTCGAAGTTGCATCCTTGTTACCCAAGTGGATGATTTAACCAACTGCATTGATGCGAAGTCACTGGAAGTGGTTGGTTTGAGCCCAGAGTTGGAATGAGATTCGCCAAGTCACATTAATCATGTAACACACAAGGGGCTGTACACCACCTTGTTCTTGGGATTCCATTCCACTTCTCTTCTTCCCATCCTTCTCTCCATTGTTCACCTCATTGCCGGTTGTATCATTGTATATACTTTAGTTGATGCTTTGTTTTCTTTTTGGTAAATTCTTCCGGTTAAGACTTTAACTCTTGTTTCCAAAGGACATTCCCCGAGCCTACGGACTCTTTGAATGTGGGATTGTCAGGGCATTAAGGGCATGAGCCTGCTTTGGGGAGGACCCACTGACATTCCTATTTGGAACATTAGTTAACTTCTTTTCCTTAACGTTTTGCAATTAATTAACATTTTTGTTCATTTCCATCATGACATCCTTTTTATCGATGCCATAGTTGTCCCTTTTTACCTATCATTCCTATTCCTTTTCTCTCTCCATTCTAACGCTACCGGAGGTTCGCGATTAGTCATGGGGGTACGGGGCCTGATTTTTCGATTTTTATCCTAAGCCCCGGATTTTTTCGTTTTTCTTCCTTACCCCTATGCCTTCGGTAGTCATCATCTATATTTTCCCAGATCCATATCAGCCATACCACACCTTAGCCAGTGAGCCTAAACCGAAGCAAGGTATGCTTTACTTAATGATTCAATTACCCTTGCTAATATATGATGGTGTTGTGTGTGCAGATGGCAATCATACAACAACAGAATGGATCTGGAGCAGACACTTGGAATGGAGCAGCGCTGAAGCAGCATGCAAGGAGTGGAATTGATAATGCGCTTACAGATGGACAACGAAAGGCGCAATCTAGGCGTTGGCAGCAACAAGACTCTTCTTCTTTCTTCTCTTCTATTCTCTCTCCTCTTTTCTCTCAGCTGCCAACTGTGGCCTGATGTCATTGTAATAAGGTGTTCACCCATGTTGTCATGAACACCAGTTTTTGTCAAGTCTTGTAATAAAGACCGTTCACATGTCATCCCATTAGTTCCATTTTCCCTAATAATCCCATACCTACCTGATATCATTGTAAGGAACTCGAGGACGAGTTTTCATTTAGTCATGGGGGTATGATGAGACGCGGTTTACACTAGGCCGCGATATCACATCCCATGCGATATCGCGGACGCGATATCGCGTCTTCTCCTGCGATATCGCGTACGCGATATCGCGTCCCGCCGCCATATCTATAAATAAGAGGCGGCACTCCCTTCATTTCCCAATCCTGGCTAGTGTAGCGAAGCTCTGGCAGATTGATCACTCCAGAGTTAGAATTTTTCCCCATGTGCCCGCAGTAGGAGTCCTAGAGTGAACGGCTCTTTATTCGAGCAGCTTGTAACCTGAACCCAAGTTGTGTACGGCAATAAAGACGAACTTGTTTGGATAAACCTTGCAGCACGTGGTTTCATTTATTGCTTTATTTCCTGCTTTCCTAGTGCGTTCAAGTACGACTTGATTACGAGCGTCTACGGACGTGTACGGCTAGTCAAGGAATCGGCTGCTTGACGCAATGCATGAGTACGACTCAATTACGAGCATTGGATGCTTGGTAACCCAGTAGCGTATTCCAGGATTCTGCGCTTGGTAACTCCCGGGTCTAATGTGTACGGCTAGTTGAGGAATCGGCTGCTCATTGCTAGGCTAGATCGTGTGATAAGTACGACTTAGTTACGAGCACCCACGGGTGTGTACGGCTGGCTAAGGAATCGGCTGCTTATCACACGTAGGCTAAATAGGTGCCTCAGTACGACCACTTCGAGCACTTGCGTTACGTGTGGCGATCCCAGTAACGATTAGCGTTTGGTAAGCCGCAGTTGCATAGTTCAGGGTGTGTCCGGTAAGTGGGAACGGATGCTGACGCTAGTTAATTTAGACTTAGATCTTAGTTAGAGTTAGTTTAGTTTTCTCAACCCTTTCTCCTGGTAGCATAGAAGAAAAGCCGAAAATACCAAAAAAATCACATACCTCAGACTTGCTTAACCATACACCGTGACACTTACAAGCAAGCCTGGGAAGACAACGAACGATTAACCCCAAGTGTTTCTTGTGGCGTTAAGGCATTTAGTCTGCGGAGTTCGACCGGATCGCGTGTGCACGCTCGTATTCGTATGGTGGAGTGTAGGGGTACCTCGCCACTCATCAAATGTATAGAACCTTGATAATTGTTATTGTATGAAAATCCTGCTAGATGCAAATAATTCTCCCATGTTTTTGGTTTACTCCCAACAGAACTTCGTAGGATATCTTTTAATATTCTAGTCACTTGTTCAGTTTGTCCATTAGTTTCAGGATGATAAGCTATGCTAAATTTTAATTGAGTTCCAAGCTCTGTGAAATTTTTTTTCCAGAATTCAGATATGAATTTAGGATCTCTATTTGAAATGATAGATTTTGGAAAACCATGTAATCTACATACTTCTCATACAAATTTTTGAGCTATTTTTTCCACTATGTTTTTAGATTTCAAAGCTATAAAATGTGCCATCTTTGATAGATGATCAACTACTATGAAAATTAAGTCATTTGCTTTTTTTTCTTATTGGCAATCCCAAAATGAAATCCATAGTGATATCTTCCCATTTCCAGGTTGCAACTTGCAAGGGTTGTAATAATCCACTGGGTTTCCTTTGTTTAGCTTTTATTCTTTGACATGTTGGGCAATTTTTAATGTATTCTTCATTCTAGGCCAGAAATAAGATTTACAAATTATCATATAGGTCTTAATATAACCTAGGTGTCCTACATATGGTACTTCATGTGCTTCACACAACAATTTTAGTCTCTAATTTCCTTCTAGTATGCATACTCTTTGTCCTTTCATCAATAAACCATTAGAAGTGAGTTGGTATTGAGGCTCATTAGGAATGTTGGTTAAAATATTTTTAAAGTAAGGGTATTCTTTCATTTTTTTTCTTAATTTCTTCTTCCATAGGGGTTGTTACTACACCTATCATTAAATTCTGCATTTGACTAAGGGCATCAATTACCACATTTTTTTTGCGAGGAACATATTTGATTTCAAAATCATATTCTGCTAACAATTCTATCCATCGCCTTTGACGAGTATTCAAAATAGGTTGTCTTTGCAAATAATCTAAACTTTTATGATCCATTTTTAGTACAAACTTATTTCTACAAAGATAATGTCTTCAAAATTTCAGAGCATGAACAATTTCTATTAATTCTAAATCATGAGTTGAGTAATTTACCTTGGCTCCTCATAATTTACGAGATTCATAACATACCACTTTATCTTCCTATGAAAGAACTACATTGATTCCTATTCCATAGGCATTTGTGGATACTTCAAATGGTAGATCTTTATTCAAAATTTTCGAAATAGTTGCTGTTGTAAGTAGCATCTTTAATCTGAGAAAAGATTCCCTACATTTTTCATGAAATTTGAACTCATGTTTCTCTTGCAAAAGGTCAGTTAATGGGGCTACCAAGGTAGAATAGTCTTTAATGAAACATCGATAAAAGTTGGCTAACCCTAAGAAGCTTCGAATTGCTATAACATCTTTTAATTTAGGCTAATCTCAGATTGCACTAATTTTTGTTGGATCCACTTGTAATCCTTTTTTGGAAACTATATATCCTAAGTATGAGACTTCTTCCTTAAAGAGTTCACATTTACTCAATTTAGCTTTTAATTGATGTTCTTTAAGAATTTCCATTGTAGTTTTCAAATGTTCGATATGTGCTTCTCTTGATTTAGAATAAATAAGTATATCATCCATATATACTATGAAAAATTGATCAATATATTCACGAAAAATATTATTCATTAATGCCACAAATGTTGTAGGTGCATTAGTTAATCCAAACAACATCACAACAAATTTGTATAATCCATATCTGGTTCTAAAAGCAGTTTTCTCAATATCTTTCTTCTAAATCCTTATTTGGTGATACCCTGATTTTAAATCAGTCTTTAAGAAATAACATGCACCTGTAAGTTGATCAAATAAATCATCAATTCTAGGTAAAGGATAATTATTTTTAATTATCACTTTATTTAATGCTCTGTAATCAATGCATAATCTTAGAGTACCATCTTTCTTTTTTAAGAATAGAACTGGTGCACCCCAAGGTGATACGCTAGGTCTAATTTTCCCTTTTTCCAATAATTGGTCTGATTGTACTTTTAATTCTCTTAATTCTAAAGTAGAAAATCTATAAGGAGCTTTTGAGATAAGTTGTGTACTAGCAAAAATATCAATGGCATGTTCAACAGTTCTTTTTGGAGGTAATTTTCTAGTTTCACCAAATACTGAATCTTTATATTCTTTAAGTTCATTGGGATCTCAACACTTGAAAGTTTCTAAGGTTGGATAACTTTAACCATCAACATTGTAGCACCTTTTTTGACTAATATTTTAACTTGCTTCATAGTTATTGTATGAATTTTCTTTACTATTCCTACCCCCCTTAGAACCCTGACTCCATCAGTGGTTGGAACTTTTAAAATATGAGTTCCAAAGTGGGCAGTAACATTAAAATTTTGTAGGAAAGACATTCCTAAAATTGCATCAACATCACCTAGTTCAAATTCAAAAAATTCATCAATAAAGAGCATATAATATAAAGTAAAGTTTATTTTTCCATACTTGGTATGTTTGCTCATAGTTGTTCCATTTGCTAGTTCTATCTTAATAAATTTTTTAGAAGGGAGACTTAATTTCAATAAGTTAATTAAATTTGGAGAAATAAAGTTATAACTAGCACCACTATCAATGAAAAATTTAATTTGTTTACCTTTAATTGAACCTTAAAAGATCAGTAAAGAAAATTGAAATTTTTTTCAAACTTGATTTAGTTGATGTAGATATCTTCTTGATGGCTGTTGTAGCAGCTAGAATTTTTTCTTTGTTTATGTTTTGGTTTGGTTTCTGATTTTTGATTTGGTGTGTCCTTTGTATTTTTGCTTGAAATTTTGGGCAATCTCATTTAAGATGGTCCTCACCACAAAAGAAACATCCAGATCTTGATCGAGCTTTTTTTGTTGGTGTCTCTTCTACTATTGCTTGTGGAAAATGGCTTGGTCGAAAAGTTGCTTGTCGAAGGATGACTTTTATCTAATTTGATTCCTCATAATCCTTAGCAATTCTATATGCTTCATCAATAGTTTAGGGATTATGGGCTTGTGTTTGTGAATGTAATTGAGCATGTAATGCTCTAATGAATTTTGAAGCTAATTTTCCCTCATTCCAATGACTTACATATTGAGAAAGATCACAAAATTTTTTGTAGTAATCATATACGGATCATTTTCCCAACCTTAAGGAATCAAATCTCATTCTGCACTCTTTGAGAAAAGAATTAGGTACAAATTTTTGTTCAAAATCTTGACAAAAATTAAATCAATTTGTAATCAAACCTTGAGATCTCAACCCATTCCACCATGTTGCTACAAGTCCTCTTAAATACAAGGAGATAACTTCTAAACATTCATGGCTTGACAAATTCAACATATCAAAGTAATTTTTCATTGTATCAAGCCAATCCTTTACCTTAGCACTAGATCCAGGGGCTCCATCATAATGATCTAATTTTACTTTCTTAGCATGCACTTGTGTTAATGATTCTCTAGATGGATTAAGCCATTTCCCATATCCTTCACTCTCGATTTCAATTCTATGGTCTACAAGGTGGATTTCAATATCTTGTCCATTATGTGGAGGTTGTGTTTGTTGTGGATTCCTAATGGAAGGTTGATCTTGATGTTGTGCTCTAGGTAGACCATGAGTAAGATTGGAAGGTTGAATAAGATAGTTGGTTAATTGCTTGATGGAGTCGGCAAAGGAATCCATCTTTCCTTTTCCTTTGAACCATTTATCCTTTGAATTTTTGGATAATTTCTTAATTTATTCAAACATATTTTGCATCTCTACCCTGAACCCTTGGTTTGAGTGTCGAAGTTCTTCTTGAACACCCTTAATCTCATTAATTTGTTCTTCAAGGGCATTCATTCGGTCATTGACTCAGGCTTACATTTCTCTCCAATTTATTTTTTAGGTTTTGGATAGCAGTAAGTTGAAGAAATAAATTTTGTTTAAGAATCCTTAGCCTCTATGACCCTTTTATGGAGTTCGAAATCATTTAGTCAGTTGTGGAGGAAGTTGAAACTATTATGGATTTCTCACCGAATCCTAATTATTTTAGGACCTAAATTAAGAAATTAAAAATTAATTTTCTATAATTTAAAAGCTAAATTTGACCATTTCGTTGAGTTTGGAAGGTTCAAATCTATTGGAATTGGTTTTTGTTTGGTTGTAAATGGACTCTGGATTCAAAAGTTATAGCCATTTTAAGTTTTTCTAATTTTCATGTTTTTTGAGACTTCTCGAGAGGTCACCCATCCCAGTTCTACTCTAGAACAAGACATGCATGCTTAATGACAAAATTTTTATTTAAGTTACTACTATAGCATTAATTTGTACTTTGTTATTCTTAGACTAATATTAGCAGCCTAATTTTTTTTTGAAAATTTTTGTCAATTGTCAGAAAAATTTAATTTTTCCGTCAATTGAAGGATGACTTATTTAGGCTCCGTGCGATGGCCAGGTGATGGGCAGCATGAAAGAGGCAGTGATAGGTGGTGCAAGAGGCGGTGATGGGCAATAGGGAGATTGTGATAGGTGGTGCAGGAGGCAGTGATGGGTGACGTAGAAGGCAATGATGGGCGATGTAGGTAGGCAACAACTTTAAAAAAAAAAAAACAAAAACAATGGCAAAAAATAAAAAAAGAGAAGACAAAATAGAAAAAAACAGCAAAAACACAATTTTTTTTTTTGCCATAAGGGCCAGATTTTTGAGGCCGTGGCCCTCCCTCTCCCATGGCACGGCTAGTCGTAGGTCTAATTGCGACCTAGCCATGGGCCAATTTTTATATATATATATATATATATTAAAAACTTAATATTGGGGCTCAGGTTCGAACCTGAGACCTCCAAGTTGATTTTTTAATATATATATATATATATATATATATATATTATTATTATTATTTTTAAATACATGTAAATTGAGAGTACTNTCTTTCAAACCATAAGTTGGATTTTGATGAAATTGGTATCGTTGGAATCTTCTCAAAGAGTACTTCGCCAAATAACTTCACTTTAATAGACCTAAAAATCATAAAATAAAAAAAGTGAACCTTAGCTTTTTTTTTTTTAAAAGTATATGTTAACTTTTATTAAATCTTTTGTTATCTAAAGTTATACTTTCTCTTTTCTTTTACTAAGATTTCTATAATTATATTATAAATATAAGAAGTAAGTTGATTTACTCATCATAACTAGCAAAAGATTATCTATGAAGAAGTTTTACTATTATAAAGAATTCATGGCTTACAAACGTCAAATTTCTCCTTAGGCCCCTTTAGGTAGCCACTCTTTATTGCCTAATAATATTTTTCTACCCAAAAATAATGTTCTTATTGCTTTTGATCAGTTTCATAGCTCACTTGGGATGGATGGTTTTTAGTTTCTCACTACTTCTATATTGGTTGATTTACTGGTTTTCCTAATTTTTAAACTTTTCTTTTGCAAGGGTGTTCTTGTAGAGTGGTTTAAGTAATATGATAATAAGAAAAACACTATTTTTCAATTAGTTTTTGGAGTGGTAATGATCCTTTCTCTTGATATCAAAGTAATCTTAGGTTTTCAACTAGGAGAGGATCCGTTGATTCCTACAACTTGTTCTTCATAATTTAAATCTTTATGTAAGACAGAATTATCCAATTATGTTGTTAATTTTGTCATTCGCAAAAACCAATTCATTCATAAAGATTTTATTAATGATGCTTATTTTGACTTATGTTTATTTATTAGTAGTAAGGTTGTATGGTATAGACAACAATCCAATGTTAGTTCCTATTATATTTTCATACTTGGGTTTATAATTGGTCGATATCATGTTTCTCTACTTTTTATACTGCTATGACCAATATTTCTATTGCCCACTAATATCCTTTAAAATCCTATATTCTATGTTGTATACTTTTGATCATGAGCTTAATTTATGATCATCCCAAAAAAAATGTTTTACTCATTATGATCCTATATTCTATGTTTTATTATTTCCTTATTTCTTAATTATGTTTTTATTTTATGTATTTGATAGTGCAATCTTGGTTGCAGAATGAACCAATGCAGAGTGCTGAATTTGTACAAGTTGAAGAAATTCAATGTATTTCAACCTTTGGTATAGTTCAATCGCAAGAACAAGTCATAGTTCCTACTTCCAAGGTATATATTTAAATATAATTTACAAAATTAAATATCTTATCTATATTTTTATATTCTATTTTATTATTATTTTTTTTGTAATAATTTTTTTTTGCAAACACAATGTACTGGGCAATGTTCTAGTAGTCTAGTAGTTATAAGACAATCAACCCAACAGCAGGCTCAACAACAATTCCAACCAACTTCTTAACAAGGTTCAAGATGTGATAAGGAAAAGCAACTAGAGGTAGGTTTTAATTTAAATACTTTCTTCTTTTCCTTGTATAACATTAATAACAATTTAATTTTTTTTATGTTGCAGAGGTTTATAGAGCAATGAGAGATGAATAGAGGTGATGCAGGTGCTACTTTTGCATAGATTCCTATTCCACCACCACCTAGATCACCACTTATAGCTTCTTTTTCTTCAACACTTGGAAGAGGTTCCATTCCATAGGTAGCATCAACAACAATTTTTGAATCTATTCTAGTGGTTTCTTTTTTCTCTATCTTTGGTTCTTCTTATTCTATGGGAAAGATAGCGGTAGTTGCTAAGGAAGAACTTGTGTTTCTTCAACGTATTAATCAACAAATTTTAGATAAAAAATATTATTTTGTTTGTAAGGATGTCTATCATCTATGGGAGTCACAATCATGCAATTTCAAAGTAGAATATGATTTAGTACAGGCTAGACTTCCATCATCTTGGCATCCAATTCCTGAGGAGGATCCAGATGCTATACAAAATCTGGAGTAACTCTTAGGAGAGTTGGATAGTGCAACATGTTTTGCTTGCCATTTGGATACTCGTGCACATTTCCTTCAAATTGATAATGATTGATTTCAAGTAATATATATATTTTTCTTGCTTTTTTCCTTTTGGTTTGTTGATTTATTCATAACTCATAATTTAAATTTTGTTTCTATAGAGAAAGGAAAAAGAATGGCAAAGAGACATGGATGATCAATCAGTACAAATGGAAATGTTGAAGACTCAACTTCAAAGAAAAGAGGAATTAGCAGTTGCAGCAAGATGTGCGACCAAATATATCAAACAACTATGTGATGGACTAGTTGGATGTAAAGCAGTGCTTAGCAAAAGAAGATGCTACTATTGAAGAGAGAGAATCACAATTGAAGATAGTTATAGATCTTCTTGAATCATTTGGTTGTAACAAATAATTGTAGTTGCCCCTTTTCTTTATTTTCCCATTCTACCCCCTTTTTTCTTTAATGATGTACTTCCTCTTCATTCCTTTTGATAATAAAATAAAATAATATTTTCCTACAAGTTGTTATTTTTTTAAATGTACTTATGTTCTATGATAATAATAAAATAAGGTTTTTCTTTTATTTTGGTTTCTAAATCATGGTTTGCTTCAATACCAAATGTGACATCCCATTCCCGAATGTCATTAAAATACAAACACCTAATTTATTATAATCATCATGGATAACATATTGGAAAGATTATAAATACTTAAATAATGAATTAATTAGAAAATAAATAATTGATACTAAAGAATTAAGCAAGGAAAGAAAAATGAAAGAATTGTGTTAATGGAAGAGAGTACTGTAATGCCCTTTTGGGTTGTCTTCCTATACCACTTAAGCCTTAGAGGCAATCCAACACTACCACCATAGTTAGGCCTATAACCCAGCTAGAAGGGTGTGCCAGTCCCCTTCCTATCCCACTTTATCTAGCTCCCATTACTTGCCTCTCTAGGCTTTGCAACTCCATGCCAGCACAACCTCTAACCCCGACCATAAATAGCATAGGTCAAACCCTTTACTAAGGGATACATGAATAGTCATAACTCCTCATAACAGGGTACCCCTTGATTAGAAGGTTAATTACATTATTTACAATTGTTTCCACCCTTAACAAGGGACAGGATGTTACAATTGCCTTGTGGATTAGGCAATCTTATGGGTGGTTGCCTCTTAGAAAACTTTGAATATAAGGCATAAACTCTAGATTCTTGCAAGTGTGAGAGCATTGGGAAATAGGATGTTCATATTAGTAGATGTCACATCCTTCATCTTCTATTTTAAAATTTGCAACCTCATCAACTACTGTAGCAATACCTTTCTATTGATGGTAGTTCTTTATTGCATTCTTTCTTTTGCTTTTGTCTTTATCCCTATTCCCCCACTTCATTTTCTCCTTCATAATTTTTAGAATAGCTTAGAACTTATTATTCAAGAAGTCCCACATTTTATCCACCTTAGCTAATATCTTTGTGATAGATTTTTGAATTAGCAAGGTTTTTCTTTGTACAACCTCCTCTAGTACTGCTTCCTCCTTAGGATCATAGAGACATACCTCTCTTTTGTGGATGGAGGAGCCTCTATTATATTCCTGTACACTTTCTCTATTCTTTATTTCTTCTTATTCTTTTTTTACTTGATCAGTAAGCCTTTATATTTGATGGACTCTCATTTCTAACAATCTTCCTTAAGTGTAGACCATAAGAGTTTAGTGGAAAAGCTGATCACTTTGAGAGAAACTATGGTCTAGGCATCGGTGTAAAAGAGAACAATACCTTTCCAAGGCTACATAAAGGGATTCATGATTATCTTATTTTTATCTTTGAATTTTTTCTTCAAGTTGAATAGCCTATAGTGCATTTTATATTTGTCATTGAATAATTCCAACATTGTTCCATCTACGTATAGACTCTAGCTCCAAAGACTACTACCAAATTTTAGCCTCTTTGATGAGTATTCTAGGGAATAGTTTGAGCTTCTACAAGTCATTTTTAATGTTTCACAAAACATAGGAATTATGAAATGCTTACCAGTTATGTTGTGGATCACCATTGTAATCTCTTTTAAACTTAGGGGTGTTATTCATATGTAGCCATTTGATCTAGCTATTCCTTTGATGCCTGGTGGAAATATGAACTTCCTCTAAGATGTTTATCATAGTTCTAGTAGCAAGAAATAGTTCATCATAGTCATCATATTCATAATGATCCTTATCATGGTCATATCTTTTATGATGTGGCCTACTATGCCTTCTCTCCTGATGATGTTTCTCATCTTCTTATCATTGTCTATGTTCGTTCCTTCCCCCTTTGTGATGGGATCTCTTGTTATCTCCATCTTTACCTTGATCATTTGTTATTTAGTTTCAATCATTTTTCCCTTGTCATAGCTTGTCAATGAGATGGATGGTGATGATGGAGAACTAGAAGATTTCCTCTAGGTTACCCTCCTACTTTGGTTCCTTAGTTGTTCTTTTGGTGTATGACTAGGAAGTCATAGCCTTGAGGTTCCCCTGGTTTTGGGACCAGTTCCCTTATCTTGTTTGCTTTCCAAGTTTGAACATAACCATTGAAGAGTTATATTATTCTAACTAAAGGATGGAGAACCTTGGCATTGGAATCACCCTAATGGATGTTCAGTATTCTCCTTTTCTAAATACAAGGTTAGTGAGATCGAGACCTTCTTGCCCTTAGAGGATTCATGGTAGACCTCCATGAGTTTATCTTTTCTAAGTTGGGATTTTGTTGGCTGATAGTCTTTGAAGAGATGTTTCTTCACTTGGTATTTTTGGGCAATTGGTTCAAGCCCCAACTTGATTAGTTTTGCCATGAATAATGAGGGAATTTCACAATTGCAAGGTAATACAACATTGTCCTATAAGTCTCTCAAGCATAGTTGCTCATCCTGGTGAAGGATGAAAGTGAAATCTAGATAATAGAGATCAAGTGAGCATAAAAAACCTTCAATTGTTGATGTATCTCATTAGCATTTCTCTTAGTTCTATCATGTTACTTGTTAAGATCATAAGTCGGTGGAGAATTACCCCTTGGAGGAGAAGCCATTTTTAGTTTATTCTTTTGTAGTGTAAATCAAATAACATATTAGTATTTTCCTAAGGATGATGCATTATATTCTTACAATGACCTTGTATGATTTTACTATCTAAAATACTTAGCATACATAGCTAAAAGATAGATCCCAATCAACAGCACCAATGATGAGTAGCGGGTATTTCCTATGCCTAAGCATATGAATCACAAGCATGTATGTGTGATCTAATCAAATTTTGTGGATCCTTTTCACTTAAGTGAATTATATCCTATATAGTCAAAGATAAGGTTACTAGTTGTTATCTTTTTAATCATCACATGTATTAATTTTATCTATATGTCTAAGTGTGATTGATGTATAAGATATATGTATTTATAATTTTATAATTTTTTATTTTTAAAAAGTATTAAGAAAAGGATTCATTAAAATATTAAATGTTAACTAATTAATGGCTAAGCTATTCTAAATATTGAGTATCTATTCCTTCTTTTTCTATACATCCTAAACTTATTTTGACACTACTCGGTTACCAAGTGTTTACTGCTAGGCATACCAAATATTCATTGCTGGGGTTACCAAGTGTTAATCTATTATGCATGAAGTGATCATACTCATGTTACTAAGAAATAAAATATCAAACACTTAAGTATAGGAAAGTAAATTGCATATAAAGTAAAATTCTTGTAAGTAATATTAATGTTAATCCAAGTGTTGCAATGGAGATGAGAAATCTTAATTTTATTTCCATCATGCAATGGTATCCAGTACATCTTGCATTCGAATAAAAATTTATACAATTAATTCAATCCATGCTTTGAGCACTTAGAGGGATATTTCACTAAGTTCTATGGAAGAAAATTGCAAGAGATTTACTAGGAGAATGACCAAAGATGCCATAAATGTAGTTGGTATGTGCATTTATATAGGTTTAGGGAGAATTAGCATTGATGCATATGCACCAATGTATCCAGGGATGTGTCGATGAGGATGTGTTAACGAGATTGCATTGATGAGCATGTGTTAATGTAGCTGAATTGTTGAGACTTCATAATTTAGATAGGAGTTATTTCTTTAGGGATTTTAATATGTTTCTTTGATTATATCTATTCTAGGCTTTCATATGATTTCTATTAGAAATAAGCATTCCAAGATGAGTGGTAAACCCTCTAGTGATACTACTTTTTTAATTAAAAAGTCTAGAGATCATTTCAATAAGATGCACAAAGCTGATGATAATAACTAATATTTGTGGGTTAAAGTTCAAGGCATTTTAGAGGTTCTTTATATTTCTTTTTGTTATTTTTCTCTAAGGGATTCTTCTATCTACAATTCTACTAATATTTCATGAGAGCATCTTTTCCATACCTAGATTAAGATGTTGCAAAATTCTCTAGGCTTGTTAAAGTTTTCCTTTATGGAGATTTTAATTTTTGTATTACACAAAGTCAGATTCAAAGGTTTATTTGGAATTATCAATTAAACTTCAATGAAGAGCTCTATTTAGTTCATACAAGATCATCTACTAATCATAGTACAAATTAAAGGAATATTTATTTCTTAGAGTGGGGTCATTTCTTTGAGTTTTTAATCCTTAATGGAATTAGAGAATTTTCTTCCTTCTCTTATTGCACCTTTATTTGGCACAAAGGTAACTCATGATAATATAGATGTAGTGAAAAAATTTCAAGTGGGATAAAAACTATTAGAATCTTCTCATAATTACCAAAAATTCACTATTCTTACTTTAATTTGTCATACTCATTACAAGAAATGTAGAACTCATCATCTTATGAAAGACCTTTGTTAGGATTTTCAAACAAAAGTGACTAATATGTTGGTCAAAAATGACAATGAGGTAGATTTGGCTAGTTTTCTTTTGTCTATAGCTACTTCTCATCATTACCGTAAAATTCACTATTCTTACTTCAATTCATCATATTCATTACAAGAAATGCAGAACTCCTTATTTTACAAAAGACCTTTGTTAGGATTTTCAAACAAAAGTGACTAATATGTTGATAAAAAATGATAATGAGGTAGATTTTGACTAATGTTCTTTTATCTATAGCTACTTAGGTGTAGATTATGAAGAGACATGCTTGTACAAAACCTTGGTTTGGTGTGGACTATTTGAAAAATCATACAGATATTGTAGCTTTGTATTTTGATGTTTCAATGATGAAGAATTATAGAAAGCTTATTCTTCTTAAAAAATGACAATTCATTAAATAAGAATAAGAAAGAATGATTCATAAACTCTACTCAAATTTAAAGACCTTCTAGAATTTAGTCCAAGATATTCAACAACATGGTTGGGATTTTTCCTTATCTACTATTAAAACTTTCTTCAATGACCTTTTTATTCAAGAGGCTCCCTTGATTATGCAAGATAACTCTAGTGTTCTTGAGTAATCCCTTGATGATATTTCTATAGGAATTCAAATATTATCTTTTGGAAATGGTGCTGATGTTAATGAATTATATGCATAGCTTCTTAAACGGGGTGGTCCATTAGTATGGAAAGGAGCTTGCAATATTCTTAATAAAGGGCTTTAACATGGTTTGGATTTCTCTTGATATTCTAGTTAAGAAATATTTAATTTTTTTAAAAATGAGATGGGATAGATCTTAATAATTGCCAATTAATTGGAATTAATTCTATTTTGACTAAGTTTTTGGATAATATTTTGGAGAATAATATTAGTTCTTTGGTAAAAATGCAAGGTCCTTATGCTCAGTTACAAGTAGGCTTTAGGAGAAATTATTCTATTATAGATTGATTAGTCGTGTTTTGTAGGGCTTCAATATTAGATATTCGATATTGGAGTTGCGATGTTGGGTTTCTAATATCAAGGCACAACCTCTAATGTCAGGGATCCAATATTGCCCCTTCCGTGCTAGCCTATAAATACAACAATTAGGTGCATGGTTGGGATATAGGTTCATATAGATTTTTAGTAGTAGAAAGAAGATAGATTTAAAGTTTTGTTAAGTTTCTAGTGCATGCCCATAGTGTGATGTTAAGTGATTGTATGACATCCTTATTTGAGTGTGATGTACTTGAACATGTTACAGGTTCTACAATAAAGATCTAGATTACTTCCATCATTGCAGCATCCACTTAGCTTTATTATTATTTTTAATTACTTAAAAATGATTGCTATTTCACTTAGTTAATGCTTATCATTTATTGCTCATTATTGTTACTATCATTAAGTGGAATGAGTATGACTAATTGTGAGTGCTTAAGTATAATTACTTGGTAACCCAGTAGTGTTATCGTTTGATATGCCTGGTAACGGTATGCTTGGTAATCCTAGTGATAGTTGCATGAAGTCCAAGGTATGTATGGATGGTTAGGAATAAATACTCATCACATGTAGGCTAGTTTAGACTTTACTTTCCATTGTTAATTAGCTTAAATAATTGATTTCTTTTTTATCATTAGGAGTAGCATAAGGTTGAACAACATTAGTTATTATATGCTTAACTTTGGACTAAACTATACATGATCAAGCTACCACTAGTCCAAGTGGGAAGACAATGAATTGTAATCAAGCCATAATGATCTAGATGCACAACTAGCCCCATCCATAGAATTTGACCAGATCATGCATGAATGCTTGTGATTCGTGTGGTTGGATGTAAGGGGTACCTCGTCGGTCATTATTGGCACTATTGCTGGGGATGGTGCTAGTTATCTAGATTAGTTATATTATACATAGTCATTGAAAAATCATTAACGACTTATCTTTTAGAAAATATTAAGTCATAGACATCATAAAATAACAATAATGTATCTTTCATATGGAAGAGATAATGCATCATATGACAAGAACATTCATTGGAGAACTAATGAGATATATATTGAAGACAACTGGAGTGACCAACCTCATGTAGGGGTTTCATATGTTCATAACCACCCTAACTACACTCAAGGACTATATTCACCTAAGGTAAACAATCTTAGAGGAGATGAAGTAAGTCCTAGACTTGGGAAGGCCTCTCAAGGCCTAGGACCTCCTTAAAACCTATAAAAGATAAATCAAGGAACCATAGGAAATACTATAGAAGCTGTAATGATAAAAAATTATGGTAGTTGGAACACCGAGGGGTCAATGGGTGCATAGTCTAACTTCGTGTCCATGTAAGGGCCTACTGGAGGTGAGGATAGGGTGCCTAGAATAATCTTGCTAATCAAACAGGGACTTACCAAATGTGATGCCAATTATTGCTAAGTGTTTGCACAACATTCATAGTGATGTAGAGCATAGTCACGGGAGGGGGGTGAGTATAGTCAAGTGGTTTCGGAAAAAATGATGGTTTTGACATGCAGAGACTACCTCCTGAGCATAGTTGTAACATGACCACATGTTAAAAATGTGAAAAATGAAAAGAAGGTGTGAAAAATGCAAGAGAGAGAAACAAAAAATTTCCTTAAATGGTGTTGAGCATAGTTAACTCCAAGAGGGGTGAGAAGGTATGCAGTGTACAATAGGCATAGTGGAGAGCATAGTCACAGTCTTGCTGGTGTCGAGCCATGAAGTCTAGTGCTCATCATGGTGTTTGTGCCTGCCAGGTTGGCTATCGTAGTGTACCATGGGTTGCGATGTTCTACTAGGCTACAGTGGACCATGGTGCAACTTGCATCTCTCCAGTTTGCTAGTGTACCTTTGGGTCTCATTCGTTCAAAAGGCCAAACTACTATGCCTTTTGGTCTCATTTGCCCAAAAATGTCAAAATGCAAATAAAAGTGCCAATCAAAATGTCAAAATTTCAACCCCTAAAACATAGATGGTGGGGGTATTTATAGGGTTAAGGTTGCTAGAAAACATAGAGAGACTACCACATGGCAGTGGAATAGTTGGGACTACACTGTACCCTAACTACACTCTCCACTAAGGTAAGCGGTGTTATGCTTTGTTGTTCTTTGAAAGACTCTATGGGACTATAAGAATATGACTACATTGCCAACTACATGTGTGTGTGCCGAGAGGACTGCAATGTATTTGAGAAAAATGCAAAAAATGCAACTTTTGGAGACTATGTTCTAGGACTATGCTCTCCACTATTAGGAGTGGGATAGAGCGTAGTTACAATTTTGGGACAATGGGAATGCAAAAAAGATGCATATTGCTTGTCGAAGGTGTGTTGGAGTTGAGTTGAAAGATGGTGCTGCATTGTGGAGGCCTTTGGAGGTTGTTCTACATGTCTACACTTGACTATGCTCTGGACTGGGGGAGAGCGTAGTCCCAAACTTAGAAATTTTTTTGTAAAATCTAGCTTGGATGCTGACTATGCTCCATGGAAGGCTAACTACACTTCCAACTAGGGGTGAGTATAGTTCCAAAAATTAGAAAATTCTTGAACAGTCTGGCTTCCAGTTGACTATGCTTGACTATGCTCTATGGAAATTGAGAGCATAGTCTCAATAGATAAAATAAATCTACAAAAAATTGAGCCTTGATGTTATCTACGCTTGACTATGCTTTGGTCTGGTGAAGAGCATAGTCTCGACACTTACAAAATTTCTATAGAAATTGGGTTTCCATGTTGACTTGCTTAATTACGTTCTCAAGAAATGGAGAGCGTTGTCTTAGCACTTAGAAAAATGTGTAGTAGCTAGCTTAACACTTGGAAAAATTTGAAAAAATAGCCTTTTGTGTTAACTACACTCTCAATTGGGTTGACTATGCTTTGGGGCAGTGGAGAGCGTAGTCCCAACACTTTGAAAAATTTTTAGAAAGTGTCATCATTCTAACACTTAGGAAAATTTGCAAAAAATCAATCTTTTGAGCTGACTATGCTCTCTACTGAGCTAACTACACTTTAGGATAGTGGAGAGCATAGTCCCAACACTTAGAAAAAATTGTAGAAAGTTTCATCATTTTGATACTTAGGAAAATTTGTAGTCGAGATGTTGTAGCCCAAATTTGGTGGTGTTTCATTAGTCCCTCTTTGTTGACATATGGAGAAGTGACCTAAGAGACATTGACAAAGAATGAAAAAACACCATAGTAGGCCTGGCACCAACATCACTCTTCCATGGTGGTTAGATGTTGCTGTACCATGCTCAAGAGTGTTGAGGGATAGTGATATGCTGGAGTAAAGGCTGTAGGTAATTTGCTAGGGATAAAAGGAGAGATGGAATGTAAAAAAAGTATTATGGTGTAGGGTGCAAAGTCTATGTGGTTGATGGTGACCATGGCACTAGGGTGGATTGTGGTTGAAAATGTTGACCTTTCATTGGAGTGCTCATGAGAGAGTCAATGTGGATTCAAGGCTGGGCTAGTTGTGAAATTGTAGCATGCTTACTTGGGGATGTGCTTTTTCTTGTACTCTTTTTTGTTTTTGTTTTTTGTGTTATTGTTTATTCTTTTTGCTATTTGCTATGGGATGAACCTATGTTTGGTTCTGCACATTTCTGAATGCTAGCTATGAGCTGCTTGCCATAAAGTGGACTACATGCCACCTAATGGGCTTTTCATTGATGCAATTGTGTCATGTTTGTAGGACAAGTGTTTCCTCCTTAGGATGACTTGTGTTACATTTGCCTGGGCTTTGACTAGCTAATAGAGGCTTCCCATGGGATGACTTGTGTTACATCTACCTTGGGCTCTATGGTTTGACTTGGAGAGGATGCCATATAGTCATAGTGCATATACATTAGAGGGATGTGCAATCTTGATTATGTGGGAAATGCAAGAGTATGGGGATAGGAGTGGATGTGCATGGGCTATAACAAGATGAGGGGGATGTGCACTCTTGTGAGGTTTAGCTAGTCCATGCATGCACATCAAAGTGATGTGGTGACTTGCTGCTATGATGAGATGCACCTTTGCACAATTGCCTTGGTGCTTCATCCTGCAAACACAACTTCAAGAAGATAAGAAAATCACAAAACATGAAATTCCAATCAAATGCTAGATGTGAAGATGCTACAAATGCTCCAAAGGTTGAACCGGTCACAAATGTTCAAGAACCTAGCAGAATGGCAAGGTTGATGATGCTGTGAGTGCTCCAAAGGCCTAACTAATGGCAAGTTCTCCATTTTGGGACTATAGTATCCTAGCCCACGTGGTGTAGGAAAGGGGCAAGGATGGTGCTTGCTTGCTTTCTTTACTAGTTTAAGATCTTAGAAAATCATGAACTTAGTTTAAGGTCTTGGAAGATCATGTTGTGCTAGTTTATAGTCCTAGCAGACTACTGTGTGCTAGTTTAATGTCATAGTAGATGAGTTGTTGTGCCAATTTAATGTCATGACCCAAGGACAAGCTGTGCTAGTTTAGCATCATGGTGGACTACTACGTGTTAGTTTTAGCATTGTGGTGGACTACTATGTGCCAGTTTTAGCATTGTGGTGGATAAGCTATTATGCTACTTTACTGTTGTGACCTAAGGATGAGCTATGCTAGTTTATAGTCATAGTAGAATGCTATGCTAGGTTTAGTGTCATAGTAGATTAGCTATGCTAGTTTATAGTCATAGTAGGCTACTATGCTAGTTTTAGCATTGTGGAAAATGAGTGCTTACCTCATTTTGGTGAGGTACGACGTTGCATGCTGGGTATGTTCATGCATAGCCATGTTTTGTGCCTACAAGATCTTGCAAAAATGAACTAGAAAAAAAAAACATTAAGCAACACCTATTTCAATAAATTTAATATGCACAAGTGAAAGGAAAGCAATTAGAAAAGTGATAGTTTTGGGCCATTCCAGGCCATAGTGGTAGTTTAAGGCCATTCCAGGCCCCATGTGTTGCTAGTTTTGGGCCATTTCAAGTTGTGTACACTCCTAGTTTAAGGTTATTTTAGGCCATGGCAAGGGGGTTAATAGTTTCGGGCCATTCCATGGTGTAGATGCCAGTTTTAGGCCATGGCGGGTCATGTGTTGCTAGTTTAAGGTCATTGCAGGCCATGCACTAGTTTAAGGTCTTTTCAAGCCATGTGTTTTTGTAATTTTGGCTTTTATGATTTTTATGATTTTGATGTTTTTTATGAGTAAGCTACGTATATGAATGCATAGAAAAAGCAAATAAATGCATAAAAAATTGAAATAATGCATAATCTAAGCAAGTAGGCTAAATGTAAATGCCTAAACAAATGCAATGCAAGTGAAAGTAAAAAATGCATGGTGCATAACAATAAAGTGTAGGTAGGCATGTAGCACATTTTGTTCTAAGGAGATCCCTTGGTCATGGAGTTGCTTCCTAATCTGGTGTGGATTAGGGGGTTCATAGGCCTTGGAAGTGTCCTTTGGGAGGTTGTTGGCTACCACTGCACTTTTGGATATGTTAGCCTTATGCATTGCATTATTTGCTATAGGTTCATCATCAAGAAATTCCACCTTTGACCCCTACTTCGTGTCAAGGTTGTTGATGGCTAGAGGGGCAACGTTATCACTATGGATGATAACTTAACCACCTTTGTATGAAAGATGAATTTCTTGATGGATGGGATAGGAGATGGCCTATAGTTGGGCAAGCCAAGGCCTACCCAATATTAGGTTAGATTCAGGAATTTCCTCTATGGCGGTGAATTCTACAAAGGTGGTGAATTGCTCCCCCACAAAGGCTATGTTGATAGTACCCATAATAGTGATGCATGATTGATTGAAGGATTTTAGACACATGAATTTTGTTAGCCAGATCTAATTTGTCAGGACTAGCTTGTCAAAGATGGTGTATGATATTATGTTTTTTGTTGCATCATCATCAACATGCATCCTATGGATGGTGAATTTCCCAACACATATGGTAATAAACATTGGAGCTATTATGACCTTCTTTGGTTTGGAGTTGATCTTGATTGCCTCATCACAAAATGCTAGGGATGTTAAACCTAATTCCTATGGTGCTAGGGGTAACATCACTACATGGATGGCATTATCATCTGTAGGGATGTCCTTTGTAATAGGAATGGGGGCCAAAATTTGGGCTAGGGCTTCCCAGTGGGTAGATGAGGTCATGACCAGTTTGTATATGCTCAATGTTGTGTTTTTCTGCTTGAGCATTTGTTTCACCTAAGTCAATGCATTCATGAAGTCCTTATCATTAGCCATTGTGTTGGCCTTGACCTCCTTCATGTAGCCTAAGAGATAGATCTCTCACAGAGGGGACTTGGTCGTGGTTTTCTTAGCTTACTTTGGGGCCTCAGTGCTTAGTTATGCTTTACTGGTTGTGATCTCTACTTTGGCCATAGGAATTGTAGGGGTAGGGACTTGCTTCAATGGACCAAGCACTCTTTGGTCTCATTATTACCTAGTCATTTCATTTGTGAGGCACTCGTTGGACCTCTTGTGTTGCCATCTAGTGGGTCTACCCATGTTATTGGTGGGATCAACCCTTGGATGAGAAGGGGTTAATGTGTTGCCCACGATTGGGCTTTGGGTAGGTGAGGGGCTAGCACATTGTGGTAATTTGATGATAAAGGGTTTCTTAGTAGTTTTTTTATGGTATTCTATTTTAATGTTGTAGTGAACGAACTATGCTAGTTTAACATTGTAGTGGACGAATGCTGTCGGACCCTAACCATGAAGGGTGTCGTGGATGACCAAGGTGGCACTTTAACAATGAAAGGAGACCTTGAACTTGTGGAGGCCAAGGGGACCTTTGCACTACTAGGAGGCATGTGAATCACAAAAGGCTTCTACACTGGTGCTAACTTGTAACACACGTTGATGGTGTTTAAGATGTAGGTAGTGTCATCTACGTTGGACTAGTTTGCTGCGTCAAGCACTAGGTCACCCCTATCTATCATTCTTTTTAGATCATCTTGAAAAGATTGATAGAATTCCATGCTATGACTAAACATCTAGTGGTAATGATAGAATTGGTCTAGCCTAAAGCACTATAGGACCAAGGGCTCATGTGGTGCTACTGAGGTAGGATCCCTTAGTAGCTTGCAATGCCTATTGTATCTTTGGTGGACAGTCTCAGACACTTGCTTGTGTTGGATTTTCCTGGCTTTCAAAAACTAATCTTGTAGCTTTGAGGGTTTGAGTGGAAATAGGGTATACTTTGAGTGATCCTTGAGCTCAAAGTTAGGCCTTGGAGTAGCTTGCATTATGGCCTTTACCGATGTAGGCAGGTTGGTTGCCTAGGCATCAATGTTGGCAACTTTGTGAGCTAGGGCCTTAGGTTGCTTAGCCATTGGGCCCCAATTAGTTACTTTAGCATGTGTGGCTATCATTACCATTGTTGCATTTTTATTTCTTACATGCTAGTTTCTATAGGCCATGTAGGCTAGGTCTTTACTAGCTTGCACTGCGTCCTCTATGCTCTTTGTTTGGGCAAAGGCTTGGCTTAGAGACTTTGGGGCCAAGTAGTACAATTTTAACTTGATGAAGTTATTAACTACATCCTTGAAGATGGCTAAGAGGTGCATCTTAGCTATGGGATCTCGTATTTCATTTAACAAGGCACCCCAACATTGGATAAATTTTTGCATGGGCTCTAGGTGGCCTTGCTTGATTTGCATGAGTTGGTTGAGAGTGGCTTTAAGCTTCAAGTTGTACCTGAAGCATGTCATGAACTAGCTTAGAAGATCCTCCAAAGAGGAGATAGAGGCCCTAGGTAGCACGTAGTACTAGTCTAAGGCTTTGCGAGTTAGTGACATGGCAAACACAAGCATGATGATGTGTGGCTAGGATTGTAGTAGTAGGCACACAGACCTGCATGTGACCAAGTGACTTTTGGGATTTCCTTCACCATTATACTTGGTGGGTTGAGGTAGTGGGACCTCAATTGGTAGAGTTAGGCATGGGACTATAGGACTTATAGGATCATCCTAGTAGAAACCCACCACCTTGATGGTTTCGGAGGAAGTGGCTTTGAGTCACATCACCTCCTCTGTCAAACTTTAGATCAGTTGGAATGCTTGATTCAAGTTTTGAGATGTGCCAGTTGGTTGCATTGGTTGTGCCATTTGTTATGTGGGTTGTATGGCCCAAGGTTGGATTGCTAGTTACATAGCCATGCGATGTGGTTAATGCATTGGCTATGCCATGGGCGCGATGACTGGGGCAAGCCATGCGATGCGGTTAATGCATTGGCTATGCCATGGGTGTGATGACTGAGGCAAGCCATCCATGCATGGCTTGGACTGACATTAAGGGCAGTGATGAGACAAGTAGGATGTATGGTGCCTGAGTCATTTAGGGCCTGAAGATGGCCCTTGTGTAAGCATACGGTTGAGTTGGAATGGTTACTAATGGTAGGGATGGCTTAGTAGTTTGAGATGCTACCATGAAGGGTAAGTGAAAAGGGGTTGTTGCATCATATTGCTTGTACAACGTTTAATGCATTGCCACTATAGGCATCAACCTAGCCATGGAGTGAAAAGGTGATCTTGAGGTTACCATCTTAGGGAGAATGGGTGAATCAAACTAAGGAAGGGAAAAATTGGGGAGTGGTTGTTGGAAGATGGTATGAAGGGGGCTCTTGCATTTGGAGTGGGCTTTGAACTTGTCTTCTTCCTCTTGAAGGGCTTCCTTGTAGGTTGTCCCTACATTGTGCTCATTTTCTTGGATAAGATGGAAAAAAAAACTAGTGGTGGGACCTTGTGAGTGGTACAATGTCAAATGAGGAGATGATATACTCTCATCCATCTTGATGGATTATTTCAAAGTCCCATTTTGCTTCCATGTCAATGATCCAAGGGTAACCCTACTTGCATCTTTGCACATAGGAAGTTGTATTTTTCATTATTGAGCCTACAAGATGGACTTGGTCTTGTCATGGTGAAGGTGTTAAGTGTGTCTAACATCAACATGGAAGGCTAATTTGGATTCATAGTCATAGATCATGTTGTGAAAGAGAGAGCTACAAGTTGCTGTTTGCAAAAAACGACCAACTTTGGAAACTCTAGAAGGATGACTGAGTATGGAAACTGCAAAAAAATTGCTAAGTGTTGAGACTACACTCTCTATGCTAAGAGCTAACTATGCTCTCCACTAACTATGCTCTCTACAATTAGAGAATGGAGACTTAGGAAAATCAGTGGAGAGGAATAGTGCTTTGGGCTGCTATGCAAGGTCCTAGGGGAACTAACAATGGGGTTCAATCTACACTGATGGGGATGCAGAGAGCACATAGAGATATCCATGATGGAGTCCAAAAAAGAAAAATAGTTGGTCCTCCTTCTAGCACAAAAAATTGTAATGACTGAATATGTTGATTGCTGGAACACCAAGGGGTCAATAGGTGCACAATGTAAGCCCATGTTCACACGAGGGCCTGCTGGAGGTGGAGATGGGATGCTTAGAATGGTCTTGTTGATCAAATAGGGACTTACCAAATGTGATACCAAACAGTGCTAAGCTTTTGCACAACATTTGTTGTGGTGTAGAGCATAGTTAGGGGAGGGGCAAGTGTAGTTAAGGGCTTTCGGTAAAAATGAGGGTGTTGATGTGTAGAGACTACCACCTGAGGATAGTTGTAATGTGATTATGCATTAGAAATGTGAAAAATGCAAATAAATTGTAAAAAACTCAAGAGAGAGAAACAGAACACCACCCTAAATGGGGTTGACCATAGTTAACTCCAAGAGGGATGAGAAGCTACATAGTATACAACAAGTGTGGTGGAGAGCATAGTAACAGTCTCAGAGGTGTTAGACCATAAATTTTGATGCTTGCCATGGTATCTATGCTTGTTAGGTTGGCTATTGTGGTGTACACTAGGCTACAGTCTTTGCCTCTCTCGAGTTCGTTGTTGTGCCTTTGAATATTGTTCACCCAAAATGCCAAACTATTGTGCCTCTAGGTCTCGTTCACCCAAAAATGCCAAAATGCACATGAAAGTGCCAACCAAAATGTCAAACTGTCAAACCCTAAAATGTAGATGGTGGGGATATTTATAGGGTTAGGATTACTGAAAAACATAGAGAGACTACCACATGGCAGTGGGATGGGTGGGACTATGCTATACGCCAACTATGCTCTCCATTGAGGTAAGTGATGTTATGCTTTGCTATGCTCTAATGGAGTCTACAAGGTTGTGAGACTATGACTACACTACCAATTGCATGGGTGTGTGCCGAGAGGACCACAATGTACCTAATAAAATGCAAAATGCAACTTTTGGAGACTACACTCTCCACTTTCGGGAGTGGGGTAGAGTGTAGTTACAATTTTGGGACAAGGGGGGGGGGGGGGGGGAATATACAAAACAGATGCATGTTGCTTACTGAAGGTGTGTTGGAGCTAAGTTAAATACTAGTGCTACATTATAGAGGCCTTTGAAGGCCATTTTGCATGTCTACGCTTGCCTATGCTCTAGACTAGGGAAGAGCATAGTCCTAGACCTAGAAAGATTTTTGCAAAATCTGGCTTAGGTGCTAACTATGCTTCACAGAAGGCTAACTATGCTCTCAACTGGGGGGGGGGGGGGGNACAAGTAAGAATTGAGAGAGAGAGAGAGAGAGAGAGAGAGAGAGAGAGAGAGCATAGTCCTAGCACTTAGAAAATTCTTGCAAAATATAGCTTCTAGTTGACTATGCTTGACTACACTCTATGGAAATGGAGAGTGCAGTGTCAATAGATAGAAGAAATCTACAAAAACTGAGCCTTGATGCTATCTACGCTTGACTATGCTCTATTCTAGTGGAGAGCATAGTTTGGACACTTGAAAATTTCTGCAGAAACTAGATTTCCATGCTGACTATGCTTGACTACATTCCTAGGTAGTGGACATCATAGTCTTAGCACTTAGAAAAATCTACAGAAGCTGACTTAACACTTAGAAAAATTTGCAAAATTGGACTTCTGTGTTGACTATGCTCTCAATTGGACTAGCTATGCTTTGGGGCAATGGAGAGTATAGTCCCAACACTTAGAAAAATTTGCAAAAAGTGTCATCATTCTAACACTTAGGTAGATTTGCAAAAAATTAGTCTTTTGAGTTGACTATGCTATCTACTAAGCTAACTACACTCTAGGATAGTGGAGAGCATAGTCCCAACACTTAGAAAAATTTATAAAAAGTTTCATCATTTTGACACTTAGGAAAATTTGTAGTTGAGACGATGTAGCCCAAATTTGGTGGTGTTTCAAAAGGCATGGAGACTCTCCCAGTTCCTCATTTGATTCTTAGGTATAGAGATCAAGCTCCACTATGGGGTCGAAATAATGATAGAAATCAAAACCAAAGGAAAAAAATCAGGGACATCAAAATGAACATAGGAAAGATCATCATAATCAGACAAATAGAAATAGAAATTTTCACCACGACATGTCTAATGATAGTGAATCCTTGTTGGCCACTAAGAGCATGATGTAGATTACATAGGTAGTTAAAATACCCAACAAGAATTGAGAGGAAATTTGCATCAAAAGGCTTGATATGAATAATATTTCTAAATTTGTGGGAGGATATGATTCTAATCCACAACATCATTGGCAAGTCTTCCATGATGCCTATGTCTTACAAAAAATTGAAAGTGAATGGAAAAAGCTTAATCTCTTTCCTAGGATACTAATAGATAAAGCCAAAGTGTGGTATATATTGTTGAGACCAAATTTAGTCCATCAGTGGTTCAGAATGCTAGAACTCTTTAATGAGAAATACCAAACCTATGTGAGGATGTCCAACCTAAGAAAACAAATCTAAGAATGGAAGCAAGAACAACATGAACCCCTCGATATGGCCCTAGATAGATACTATTATCTATTAGGCCATGGTATCTTGCAAGATGAGCAACATTTCCACATCATAGGTGGGCTTCATAGTCAAATGAGAGAGACTCTTTGGATGTATGCTCAAGGCCAATTATATGAACTAGGAACCCATCAGATCCAAAGTTAGTCAAGTGTGTGGAAAAAGAAGAAGGAAAGTTGTGTAAATGAAAGAATGTGAGAAATATCATTGGCATCCAACTCTTTAAAAAAAGAAGGTCCATATCTATGATAAGGAAAAAGAGGTAGAACAAACCTTGCTAATGCAACAATTTATTGTTGAACTTCAGGCAAGGCTAGATAAGATGTCAGAATGGATTAATGAGAAATTTATAACTTGCATAGAAACCATAGAGAAGAGAGTAATGCAAAAAAAATTAAGTGATCACAACAAAAGGAGGAAAAAGAACCAAGAAACAACAAGGAACACTTATTGGAAAAAATGAAAAATGGTTGTAGAATAAGTGGCTATAGACTCAACCACTGAAGAAGATGATGGATGTGACATCTACATATATGACCACCAAAAGGGCTATAGCCCAATCATGTTACATCTACATGAGTATTGGAATTTTATTAAATCCCGAGTTTGTACAAAACTAAATGCTTAGGAAATTACCTTTCTCACAAGGTAATTATAGACAATCCTACAATCAATCATACTATCCTAATGGTGCCTCTTACTAGCCTCAACGCTATCATCAACCATAGTAGCAAAACCCACAATCATGGAGGAGGCCATCACCAAACCAACCCTACCCTTACTACCAACCAAACCCATATGGATATTATGTTCAAAAACCTATTTCCCAAACTAGTTCTTCCTCCTCTACCTCAAATCACTACTACCGCTTTGCCAAATATTATTGACCTACGATATCTTTTGAAGGATCACCATCTCACACCTCTCATCCTCCATCATATCCTCAATATTCTCATACTCCTCTCCATCACATGTCATAGCCAAAAACATAGGAAGGTTTAGCACCATGAAATCAATGAGAAAATGCCACTTGTATTGTAAACATACATAGACATGATAATATCAGTAGGGCCCCATCACAATCTGCAAAATGTCCTTTCTTTAGGATGCTTCCCATGCACAAGTGCAACACTCGTGGACCTACTAGCTCATTCAAACTAGCACAATGACAATCAAGTGCAACACCCTTTGTTTCACAACCAATGTCCTCTGATCGTATGTAAAGGCCAACATCCATCATTACTCCAACACCTAATAGAAGCAATGAATTTAGCACTATGGAGAGACAAAAAAAATCCATGCATAACTAATCATGAGCAAAGGTGTAGTTGTGGGCTAGATATCCATAAAGTTCACACAAATCATACTCTGATCCACCATACATTTAAAAACCAAGTGTGTGAGCAACAACCCATCTATGTAGTTGCCACTAAATTAGAAGACACCCAGTGGCTTGAAAATGGAAGTGTAACACTATTTCACAAGTGCATGGAGCCTACCTATCCACTTATTAATTCTTATCATGGTCAAATGCTTAGTCATGGGGGAAATGCTGCATCTTTATATTGAAAATTAATAGGTGTTTTTCATATTTTTGTTTTAGAATTTTTTATCATTTTCTCATTTCTTGATATAAATGTTTCCTATCCTTTTCAACTTTTTCCACATTTTGTTTTCATTCCTTTTGTTAGTAATCTTGTTTGTGAATAAACTAACATCATGTAGCCCATTGAGGTGAGGTTTTCTCTATGTTGTTAAGTCATGAGGGAGTGATTATTTGGTTAGTGAGGCCACACCATCCATCCATACATTCCATTAATAAGAGGTTATTACCATGGTCATAGTGATATTATTTTCCATCATTAAACTAAGAATCAATTCATAATCATTGTACTTGGATAGAAAAGTGAAGAATCAAGTGGGAATGTGATGGATGTGACATCATGGAAATTTGTGGAATCTCTTTGACCACTTCTGTATGTTATATTATGTTGCCAAGGTTGTAATTATATCCTTGTAGATCTAATAAAAAATTGAAATAAGAGTAAAATAAGTACTACATTACCATGTCACTAGAAAGACATGTTACCCATGCCTGAAGGTAGTCCTTTGGTAAGGTTGACACATATAAGAATAAAATAAAAGGGCACTAAATAAATTTCTTAGGATCCCACTGGAAAGAAATGTTACCCATGCTTGAAGGTTGGTGGCTTCTCAAAATTTAGAAAGAGAGAGAGAGAGAGAGAGAGAGAGAGTTCCATGAACAAACTCCTCCCTACTCCTTACAATTGGTGTAGTCTTTTGGTTGTCTATCAGAGAGATAAAACAATGCGATGTCACTAGAATGTGGTTTGGACATGGTTTGAATCTTGGAAAGAAGGGCTAATGATTACTTTAACCATTAATAATACATAAGGATTCATTATACCTATTGTAAGGCGCCTCATGTCCCAATTTCTACCAACTCATCTCACTATCTGTATGATCATAACTTGTGGTTTTGTGTAACACAGAGTTATTTTCTCAAATTGGTGATTTTAACATGTGTGTTTTGTTTAATAGGTATGCATTGCATTCAACTCCTTTGATGCCTACAAACATTTTTATGTGTGGTTATAGAAAGGCATTAAGGGTAGGAGCATACTTTGGGGAGGATCCACTTGTATAACTATTGTAACTTGTACTTGTTTGAAATAATCACATCATCTTGAACCTTCCATGTGCATAAATGATAAACTCAAAACCTTTCCTTATCATATAACCTATCTGTTCTACATCATGAATTCAATATTCTTTTTCTTACATCTTCTAAAGCTTTTAATGCCTATGATTTATCTTCTAACATGATCGATGTCTAAATATGAATTTCCACTTACCCTAGAACTTTGGAGTTTACATGAAACCTTCCAACCAATCATAGAGCTTCATTTTCCATGCTGAATATCCTCGTAAAATGAAATTTCAAGATTGCTAATATTGACTACTCGATATTGGGTGGGAGCCAATATTAGATACCCAATGTTAAGTACTAGATATTGGGTCCATAAAAATCTATAAATAGGATCCCTGTAATGTTCAAAAAATTCATTATCATCAAGTGAATCTAGGGGATTTTTTGTAATTTTTTCCTTCAACTAAGAGCTTTGTGCAACCAACTTCCACATATGATATCTTGCTCCATATGACTCCGATTTTTGTGGTTTTTGAACCCATTTGATCTAGGAGTGTTCAATTTAGTCAAGGTAGGGTGTTTGTGTGGAAAGCTTATGCCAATTGTTTGAAATTTGCTATCTCCTAGAAGGTATTATAAGGGTAAGAATGTTAAAAACCTTAAGTATCTTAATGAACAATCAATCGTATGTATGCTAGAAATTTTAATTATCTTACTCTAGGGATCATAATCATCATTATAAGTAATTCATAAGAAAAACAAAGCCAATTGCAAAGGTTCATAAAAGAAGTTAACATTTTTTGGGCATTTTTCTTGAAATTTTTCTAACTTTGCAATCAAATGAGTTAAGAACTTAATCAAACTAAGGTCATGGATAAGGTATAAACCTATTGAGGATAAAGGAAAAACACCTTAGTAACACTAATTCCTTGATTGGTTGTAGATGGCCCCAAAAAGAGGAGGACAAGAAGGACCTTCATAGGGTGCAAGCAAATGCCTAAGAGGTGGCAGAGGTTGATTAGAAGAACAAGGACCACTAGCTGAGCATGAAGAATGGGAGGCATAGTCATTAAGAGGCTCCTACTATAGGGTAGTTGGTACAAGTGGGGGATACAAAACCATGAGCTCTAGTGCAAGGACAACACCTCATGTTGTCCTAAGAGTGCCTCCAAGACATCCAAGAGAGATCCATGTTGATGATGGTCATCATGGAAATGAACTTCGAGCCATTCATGGCATTTATCCCTAAGGTGGTTAGAACTCAACTTGAAGCATCACCTCGATGGCATATCCTCTCTGAAAGTGGGGAATGGTACCTCATGAGATGTACCAATTTTTTCATAATAAGGAAGAGGGCACCACTATTAACATTGGTGGAGTTTCTATCTCTTTGTCAATTAAGGCCATTGTTGAAGCTTTGAACATACCTAATGTGGAGGCCAAGGTAGCACATCTATGTACAAGGTCTAATGTAGAAACCAAGAAACCATGGCTAAAGTAGGCATACAACAAAGAAAACAAAATATATAATGAGTTGGCTCTCAAAGAGAGGATTTACTTCAAAATTGACACATATCACCTCTTTCTAATTAAAGAGATTAATAGAATATCAACTTATGTGGCTAGAGGAACTGCAATCTTCATGGAAAAATACAATGCTAATCTTGCCTTGTTGTACTTCATGATAATTCAAAGGCAATTCAAGAAAAGAAAGATAGGAAAGTTGACACTTTCATTCCCTTGACTAATTAGAAAACTATGCAAGCACACTAGAATCTTGGGCTACAAGAATGATGTTCTTAGGAGGGCTTAGAATGATTCTTTCTATGAGTTGCTCAAACTAGCATTACTAAGAAAAGACCTTGGTGATGAAAGAAGCCATAAAAAGAGCTAGAGAAGAAACCAAAGCAAGACCCAGAACAATGGTGAGAGTTGCAAGTTCCACTACCACTATCATAAGATTATAGGCTTGTAATGAGCCATTTGCGGAGCATAGTTGAAACTCTTAATTGGGGAAGTAGGGATAAATCAAACCTCTTTTGAGTCATAAATGATGCTGTGTAGCCTATGGTTTCTACCAATCCATCAAGGGGGCATATTTGTTTATAATCAGAAGAAGAAGCCCAATGGTCATAGCAGATCTCTAGAAATGCTTCATCTTTTCATGTGGTGCGAAAAATGGGAGAAGGTTTCATAGTTGTGGTCATGTAGCATCAACATGTGGTAGGTGTAGCAAACGTTATTACAAACCACATTAAAGAATCCTTTAATGTGCCTGTTGTGCCCTTGGTAGACTTGACAAAAACTAGAGATGCACAAATGTTAGCTGGAACTTCAATGACTCCTACAACCCATGAGGATGGGCTTGATAGATTACTATAAATTGGACAAGTTATGACAACTTTTTTTGACATCCCTAGTGATGTCACTACAATATAATCCAACCTCATTACAACAAAAGGAAAACTAGTCATTGCAAAGACTAGGGTAGAGCATGCTGAAGTAGAAGTGCATAGATTGCAACAAGGCCTTGTCACCCTTAAAGTTGAAAGAAGGAATCCTTTCCAATTCATTACAGTTGACCAAACAAAGCTTCCGAACAAGAAAAGGAGAAAGTAGTCTAGAATTCCTTATCCACCAAAGCACAAGCATATGTCCATGTGAAGGCATTGATCACTACATAAGAGAAAAATAAGTAGCTTGCTAATGATAATGTAAGGTTGACCACTATTGAGAAATAGAAAAACATTTTGGAAGAAAGTATCCACCAGTTGAAGGAGAAACTAGTGAGGGTTAACCAAGATACAAGTAGATTGGCTAAAGAGAATTAGATCCTGTTAATGGAGGAGGTGTGTGAAACATGCCAAAAATCTACAATTGAGAGAAGCATGTGGAAAAACAAGGCCAAGAAGCATGAGAAGTTGAAAGAACACTTTCAAGAGCATGTATAAATAAATTAATGAAAAGAAATATAGATGGAAAAGGCCTACATTAGTTCCATGTTAGTGTAGAATCTTGAATGGCAGTGCATCTTGGATAGCTATGCTCTAGTTCGCCAAGCGGAGGTGAAGAATAAGGACCTACAGACTAAATATTTGAAAGAGTACATGATGTTGGATAACCTTCTTTATGCTAACCTTGCCATGTTAATAGCATGTCAATCTAGAAATGAGTTGGAACAACAAGTAGCAGCCACCTTTGCCCTATATTAAAAAGAATTTGTAGATATGAAAGATGTTCTACAAAAACTCCACGTGGAAAACTTAGAATTAGAAATAATTAAGGCTTGCTACCATGGGCAAAGAGATATAGCCTCAGAATTGGCCAAACGATTAACAAATTATCATGAACTAAAAGAAAAGACCAAATCTTTTGAGGAGGAATGATAGTAGTTTGCATCATGGTATGTGAAAGTGAATCAAATGTTCCCATAGCTACTGTGTCCATGGGATGTACTAGTTCTAGCACACATCCACTCATTAGCCTAGACAATACAAGATCCAAAAATGGAGGAGGATAATTTGTAGGTTCTCCTAAATTAGTACAAATTCTAGAAACCTAATGACAAAGGGAAGTAGCCAATGAAAGAACCACCACCTCCGAGAACCACACGAGCTTCCCTACTTTTGGTGTTTTTTCATGTTATGTTCATTTTTATAAAACACCATTGTAGCATGGAAGAGTCAACTTGTGTGTTTATTTAAGTCATTAAATAATCCCATGCCTTCCCAATATTTATTAAAAAATTTGTTCTTCATTTTGTTTACTCGAGGATGAGTTTTCATTCAGTTGTGGGGATATGATGGATCATGTTTTATAAGGCTTTGATATCAAATATATGATATCAGAGTTGCAATGTTGGGTATTCAACATCAAGGAACAACCTCCAATGTTGGGGATCTAATATTGCCCCTTCCATGCTAGCTTATAAATACAACACTTGGATGCATAGTTGGGATATAGATCCACAGATTTTTAGTAGTAGAAAGAAGATAGATTTTAAGTTTTGTTAAGTTTCCAGTGCATGCTCATAGTGTGATGTTAAGTGATTGTATGACATCCTTATTCAAGTGTGATGTACTTGGACAAGTTACATGTTCAGCAATAAAGATCAAGATTAGTTCCATCATTGCAACATCCACTTGGCTTTATTATTATTTTTAATTACTTAAATGCTTACTATTTCCCTTAGTTAATGCTTATCATTTATTGATCTTTATTGTTTCTATCGTTAAGTGGAATGAGTGTGACTAATCATGAGCACTTAAGTGTAATTACTTGGTAACCCATTAGTGTTATCATTTGATACACCTAGTAATGGTATGCTTGGAAATCCTAGTGATAGTTTCACGAAGTCTAAGGTATGCACAGATGGTTAGGAATGGATACTCATTGCATGTAGGCTAGTTTAGACTTTACTTTCCATTCTTAATTAGCTTAAATAATTAATTGCTTCATTATCATTAAGAGTAGCATAAGGCCAATCAACATCAATTATCATATGCCACAATTTGGACTAAACCAGATGTGACAAAGCTACCACTAATTCAAGTGGGAAGACAACAAACTGTGTTTAAGACATAACGATCTAGATGCACAACTAGTCCCATCCATGGAATTTGACTGAATCATGCATGAACACTTGTGATTCATGTGGTTGGACGTAAGGGGTACCTTCCCACTCATCATAGACCATATAAGAACTTTGCATTATTGTGTAGGGAAAGAAAAAAGACCCCAACATACAAATTTTATCTATTTTGTTGATTTCTATAAGGCTTATGATTCTATTGCTCAAGGTAAACTTTGGAAGAGATTGAATAACAATAAAATTTCATAAGATCTTATTTTTGCTACGAAAAGAATCTATGAGATAGTGAACATTCTTATTAAAGAAGATAATCATACTAGAGAAGGAACAATTATAAATAACTTAGTTGGAGTTAAACAAGGTTATCCTTTGTCACCTATAATTTTTGGTAGATTTATATATAATTTAGAGGAATGGATGCAAAATACTTCTCATCATGGTATGTTGGTGAATGGATTTTTTTGAACATGCTTCTCTTTACAGATGATGTGACCTTAATTACAAAATCAAATATAGGATTAAATTATAAGCTTTAAATTCTCCATGACTATGACAATCATTTTAATATGAAAGTTAATATTCATAAGACTAAAATTCTAGTTTGTGGTACTAGAAATAGAAATTATAATTTTTCCTTGGATAAAAAAGACTTAATAGATGTGAATATTATAAATATTTAGAATTTAAATTTATCATAATTATAGTTGGAATATGCTTATTGCTCAAAGGGTTTCAAGTAACATATGAGCTCTATTTACTCTAAGAAATAATTATAGTAGGAAACAAATTTTAGCATGGGAGATCAAAAGAAACCTTTTTTTCACTCTTGTATAACTTGTATTATTATTGGGGTGTGTTGCTTGAGAGCACCTTCTCTTTCCATACATAATTGGAAAAATTAGAGTATGTTCAAAAAAAATTTATTGTATGTGAATTTCAAGTGAAAATGTAGACTTCTTCTAATATCTTACTTTTAGAAGAAAATTAGCTTCCTCTTCAAGTTGAAGCCTTTTGTTAATTTATTGCTTATATTAAAAATTTAAGTCACATGGAGAAAGTTAATTATGCAAAGGAGATAATGAATGCTATAGAAGAAAATGGATGGTTGGATTACGAAAAATTATGACTTTAGTGATGACATATTGTAATAGAGGATCTTCCTTTAAACAAAAGGTTCTTTTAGAAAACTATAGGCTAAAATTTAGTTGAATACATCAAGGAAAAATAATTTTTATTTACATTATGTTAGAGGAGGTTTGTTATCTAGTACTCAATAGTATCTATTCTTAGATATTCTTATTCATTTAAGGAATCAAATTGCTAGAGCAAGAATGAGCTCTCATCATCTCTTTATTAAGATAGGTCAATGGATTAATTTACCAAGAGAAGAACATATTTGCAAGCTATATAAAAAAACCATAGAAGATTGATGAAGTGTCATTTAACTGGCTATATCGATAAGCATGCATCAATGCAGCTCCATCGATGTAGATGTTGATGTAGTCAAGCCTATATAAATGTGTGTACCAACTACATTTATGGCACCTTTGTATCAATAGCATAGTGAAGGCCTTGTAGTGTGTCATTTCTAGAGTTGGAATATTTTTCCTTTGAGTGCCCATAATATGAGTGAAGAAGATTTTATGGAACTTTATTCGAGCACCATGTACCTGAATGCATTGGTGTGAATAGTAATAAAGTTGGGATTTTTAGCATTCACTATAGCACTTGGATTAGTTTAATCTTTATTAACTAGTAGTTTAATTTAAATGCATTGTACATTCCATATCATAATAATTAAATTAATTAATCATAAACACATAACTATGATTGCCTTGAGCATAACATCTAATGCTTGGTAATCCCAACAATGACCATTTGGTATACCTAGTAATCGTCACTTGGTAATCTTGTAGCATTAATATAGGTTTAGGATGTGTATAGAGAGTGGGTACAACTAGTTATGTTGGGGTAGTTAGCCTTGAAACAAGTGAGATAGTTAAAATAATTAGTAATTAAATGTTCATATTTCTACATAGAACTTAGGATAAAAAATATAAAAATAAAAATAGAAATAAATATCATATTCCTTAACTCATCCTTAATCATACACAAGAGCATACAAAAGTGTGAGTTAGGAAGACAACAATCACATGATCCCTTTGGTTCATAGTCTCTATCTATAGGCAAACTTAGAAACCAAGTCCATGTAATTCGACTGAATTGGTAGTGCACACTTATGATTCATATGGTTAGGCATAGGATATACTTGCTACTCATCATTGGTGCTGATTCACCTCATTTTTTGATTTCTTGGCTACCGAAGGTACACTTTATGTCATGGGGGTCACAAACCTTTGGTTTTTAACAAAATAATTTTTGGAAATTTTCTAACTTCCTAAGGTTTAATGATTATAATACTATTAAAATCCTAGTTAAAATTAGGTTAGACCTCAAAAATAAAATTTTCTAACCAAAAAATAAAATAATGAATCTACGAAGATCACAAACAAACTTAAGTGTAATCTAATCCAATAAGAAAGGTATAAAAAAGGAACTAAGGATTATACACTAAAATGCTAATCCATGGTTACATTTATGATCATAGATGATACCAAAGAAGGAGGCACTAGTAGGAGGATCTTCCTAATTAAGGGAAGTAGCCACAAGGAGGAAGGGGCTAGCAATAGAAAAAAAAAACCTCAAGAATAAGAGGCTAAAGCAATCCATGCAATAGGACCTCTTTGGGAGAAGCCTAAAGTGAAATCTATTTGGTAGATTCCCATTGCTAAAACTGACTAGTCTAGGTAGGATGAGGCCCCAAGGCCAAGTTTAACTATGAGGTCATACTGAAAGAGACCTACCTAAAGAAGATCCAAACCAAGGAGGTTTAGAGTTCAATTCTCCAAGAACTAAACTTTGGATCCTTCTTGGAGTTGGTGCCCAAGGAAGTCTGCATGCAAGTAGAGGGGTCTTCCATGTGGTCCATTCTCTCCTCTAGTAGAGAAAGGTACATTCATTAAAATCAACTGATAGGGAGATGCATTCATTAAAATCAAAGACATCATCATCTTCTACTTGATTCAGGCCATTACAGAAGCCCTTGGCTTGCCTGATACTGAGGCAACTTTGGCAAAAATATCAACCCAAGTGGGCCTAGAAGTCAAGAAAGAATGGATCCAATGCTACTATGGGGTGGACTGTAATGAGTATGGTGCACTCATAAAGATATAATGTATTCACTTCAAGATTGCAGCCTATCACCTGAACCCCATTGTAAGGCTAAGCAAGGTCACAACCTTCTCTACTTGTGTATGCATTGTTCTAAGTGGTAATCTCGGTCAACCTTCCACAACTTAACTATATAGAGATAGAGAAGTGATTCAAGAAAACTGAAAAAGAAAGGAAGACACTCATCTTTCCATGCCTTATCAGAAAACTCTATAAGAGGGGAGGCATAATGCACTATCTTAATGATATAGTTTTCCATGCTCTTGTTGCATCTTGGTAGGAGATGATGATAGATAAAGTAACCACAAAGATGTGGAAAGAGAAGAGGCAAAAACCACCATCACCTATAGGAAAAATCACATCAATAGTTCTTATAGTTATAGAAAGGATCTAGAAACTTTATGAGTAGTAGTTGCAACAAAGATTCAATAGGTGTTGGGTTGCCATTGATTTACCATCTAGCATTCATCCATCTTAATGAGATCACCAGAACCATCAATTTTTTGGAGGAAATCACCTTGCTATTCTCAACATAGTAAACTCAGGCACCTACTACAAAAGATCCTAACACCCAAGAAGTTACAGTGTTCATCTTTGAATTAGAGTTTCGTGAAATTTTTGAGAACACCACAACTTTCTTGGTGTACTTGGAGGAAGATGAGAAGGTAACTATCTTGGTCATGTGACATTGAGAATAAGAGACAATGATGGAGGTTGTGGTCAATAGGGTAGTAGAAGCCCTTAATGCTCTTGTGAAATCTATTCTAGATATTGCTACAATGACAGATATTCAAACATTCATAGGAGTAGGAAATGGTCAGTTGAGTGTAGTCTAAGATGAGGAAGTGTTGAAAAGACTAGTGGGAACTAGGCAATCTCTTCTAAAGATATTTAATCTTCTAGATGAAATTAATAAAATATACTCAAAGCTAATAGAGATAAAGGGAAAACTCCTAATTGCCAATGCCCAACAATAGGTAGTTAGCACTAAAAACCAATATTTGATCATTGAAGTTGTGGAGTTGTGAGCTTTCCAATAACATTAGTAGAAAATTAGAGAGGTTGAGAACATGAAGGACACTGCAGTCTTTGATGCATCATTGTTAGAAGCCATGTTATTCAACATTGACACAAATCTATCATAAGTTTGCAAGGAGAACTTGGTCCTCACCATGAATATCCACCACCTACGTAATGTCAAGATGAATATCATAAGTTAAAAAGGATAAAATGGTTTAATTTGTTTGATAATAGCAGGAGTAGCTAGCCAAGATGAACTTTGATTTTAGGAGGTTAGTAGTGGAAAATGGAAATCTCTTGATGGAGGAAGATTGAGCACTTCACCAAAAATGATCATTGATGTAGCTACCTAGAAAAATGAGGCCCTGAAATTTGAATAGGTTAAGAACCATTATAGGGACTAGGCTAGGCTCCTCAAGGAAATTAATGAATAAAAAATCTAATTGATCAAGACAAAGATGAACTAGGTCCTTCAGAAATTCCAATAAAGAGGTGATGTGTGGCAACCAATCTTTGATGGATTAAATGCATACAATAAGGGAAAAATTCACCTAAAGGAGTTGTAAATTGAGGAGGTGATGGAGTACATGAACATTTCCAACCTCGATTATGTAAACTTGGCTATGCTAATAATAGGGAGGTGGAGAACCAAGTTGGAAAATAGATGATTGGTTCCTACCTCTTATACAAGGTGGAATTCAAGCATCATAAGGATATCAAGAAGTAATTAGAGATAGCCAATGAAGTACTTGAAGTTCTTAGAAGTAGATTTATTGACTAGCAATCTATCATTGAGAACCTAGCAAGGAGGATGTATGACTACCACGAGCTAGAAAACTTAGTGAAGAGGTTTAACGTTGAACATAAACAATTTGTAGTGTGGTTTGTCTATGCAAATGAGATGTTCCTTATGATGTCATGCTCATGGGATATACCTACACTAGCCCACATTGGTGAAGCCATGTGCAGTGCACACGATCCCTATCATAAGAAAGAAATGATGAAGGCATTACTGGATGCTTTCAAGCTTCCACTAGTAGCAGTAGGATAGTCTTAGCTACCTCCATCACCATAAGTGCTAGAACTTGGTGAAGGACCTTCAACATCATATGAGCCTTCATCTCCAAGAAATTTTTTAAAATTCATCTTGTCTTTAGCAACTCAAAAAAGCATACTAAAATTTTTATAAGAGTGTCCAATTTTATTATCATGGACACCAATTTTGTAATTCCACATAGTATGGCACTTAGAGTCATTTAGTCAATTAGTTTGTTGTCTTTCAATTAATAAATTTCATACTTCCCCAATTTTTGAAAAAATCATGATGCTACATTTATTCACTCAAGGATAAGATTTTAGTTAGTGAAGGGGATATGATGAACCATCATTCAACTAGTTGCATCAATGGGTATGTGTCAACACAACCCTATCAATGTAGCCCCAGTGATGTATCCATGTTGTTGTATGGTGAAGTGTCAATGTAGATGCATCGACATTAATGTAGTAAAGCCTATATAAATGCATGCACCAACTACATTTATGACATATATATGTTATTTATGGACTTCTACCAAGGAAATCCTATTAGTCCCACTATCCCGTAGATAATTCTTCACATGAGCATTCCAATCCCCCATTTTACCAAATACAACAACAAGGATGATCCTAATTTACATCTAATCACCTTTCATTCTAAGTGCTTATTATTATAAGCTTGGCCCCATACTATGATGTGCGTGTTCCCTATGTCTCTCACTAGAAAAGCCTTAGATTGGTACCGTGTTTACACAGAGGCTCTATTACCTCTCTAGAGGACCTAATTTTGAAATTTATTAACTACTTCAAGTATAACTTGAGACCTAACACCATACTAAATCAACTGATGAAGATTAAGCAGGATCCCCTTGGACTTGTTGAAAAGTTTATAAAGAGATGAAACACTACCCTTAATAAAATTCCCAAGCCCATCTTTGAGACACATATTTTGGTCATTTTCAAGCAAGTGGTTAATGATTTATTTAAGTCTAAGTTATACACTACCAAGATCCATGGTCACTTAGCCAAGATTTTTTCCAAACACAGAACATAGAGAATGCTATAGAAGCTAGTAATGACCCAGTGTATGTAACATACAAAAACCAACACACAAGAAAAGATAACCACAAGACAAAATGTTGGCACATTTGGCCATTTCATGGAACAACAAAAGTAAATATTGGAAAAAGGCAATGGTTGAGAACATGAATAAAATATGAATAATATTAATTCTGACACACTTCCATCGTTTGTGTATACAAGACAAAACAAATATTCAAATGAAAAATACGATGGTTGTGTCTTATTGATATACATAATCTTGGAGGTCTTATTTGGAGCGATGTGGATGAGCCTTTAAAAAGAAAAAAAAAATAAACAGACAATATGGAAGATCATCTCCAACATGTATTTCTAGATATTGCCCTTGAATTTCTTGGAACTGTCAAGATTGGAGCTCCTAAAAGTTCACGGTTGCTCAGCAATCATAGTGCTACTTGAGGAGGCGAGCAATTTGGAATCACTGAAATCGTTGTAGTTGTCTGAATGCCCAAGGATGAAGAACTTGCTAGAGGACATGGGAAGAAAGTTATTACCATTACAAATCTTGAAAATCTAAGAATGTGGAGAAATCAATAAACTTCCGTAGGGGATCTACCAAATGTAGAAGCTGCCGAAACTAACAATTTTGGGTTGCCCGGTAAGAAACTACCTCAAGAATTCAGGGGTGCTTCTTTTCCTATGCTGCAGAAATTGAAGCTGAAAGGTGTGGATTTGAGGGAGTTTTCGCATAGTTGCTTGGAGGCCATGACTAAACTCAAAAAGCTAGACCTCAGCTACAACCCAATACAATCACTACCGGAGGATCTTCTGAAGGAGTTGCAGCAACTGGAATCTCTGGATCCAAGCCATAAAAAAATGGATAGTTTTCTAGAGAATTTTTTTGCATCACTAAGGTATCTGAAAATGCTACTGCAAAGCATGAGCAGGCTGCCTAATTTTCATTTGCTAAACCTCTGCGCTATTTTGTGAATTTCATGGGCACCGATAGAGAGGGTGGAAATGGCACTGACACGGTGTTGTCCATGTACACCGGTTGAAATGTGCAGCCACGACGGACCTGAAAATGCACTGGCATGGGATCCAAAGCAAAGGTAACCTTGTAAATTTTTGTGGGCTTTCTTCGGCCAAGAATATTTTGAGTGGCATAATTCCTGTAGACATTGGAGGGTTTCAAATGGCTCAGTACATCAATCTCTTTGGAAACCAACTCTCTAGAAATATTAAAGATTATATGTAAAACTGGTTGGACGCTAGGCATGAAACAATACAGCCAATGGTGACAGCGACACATCCACGTCTGATTCAGGAGCATAAACAGAATTCCGATTCAGAAGCATGAATAGAATTGCATCAAATTTGCAATGGCAAGCAAGCAATTCAGATTCAAGACATCGGCATGAGATGGACTACAAAAAACAAGAAGAGGTCAGGGTCAGTGTTGTACGTTAACTTTGGCAGCATGGCTGTGTCTAGCAAACCGCGATTGTAGGATTCAACACTGGGAACGGGTTAGAACATGTGTCCATTTTTATGGATTTTGTGCAGAACGAAAGAAGGAAAGAAGCAAGCCAGCAGTAACGATTGGCCAGCTGATTACTCTCTGCCGTTCTTGCAACTGTCACCTTCACCTATAATCCACACAGCAACAATTTATAAGTACGTTGAGCTTGAACACAATAAGGTACAGAGAAATGCAAATATAGATAATTTATTTACACAAGATTGCAAGAATTGGCTGCCGCCACTACGAACGCATACACGAAGGAGGATGTTGAATTATTTTCATACTACCACCTCCTGTGTTTAAAAATTACTAAGGCTTTATACATGGTGGGTGATGATATTTGAGAATTAAAATCCTAAACAAACTAATTAAAATAAAATGACAATTATATGAAGCTCTTATAGTATGAAGACCTTGGCTTTAATTTTTAATTTTTAATTGAGAATTATGAAAGAAATATTTGTAAAATGTGTAAAGACACATGCCAATATTAGCATGATTTTCTCCTAACTTCCCAACTTCCTAGCTTGTTGGGCAAGTAAGATCTCCTAACTTGTTGGGCAAGTTATAACTTCCTTACTTGGAAGAGAAGTTAGCTAAGATATTTTAGAATCTAAATGCCTTTTGAAACCTATAAAAAGGCTTCAGGGGTTAGAAGAAAATAACACTCTGGGAGGAGCTCTCACTTGGAGACATACTGGGGAGGACTAGCTCTCACTTGGAGACACACTTTGGGTTTTGGAAGAGCATTTGTAAAGAAGACATTGTGAAAGATTGCTTGTAAGATGACTTGCTAAAGAAAAGATTTCAACCTCTTTGTCATAGTCTTGTGAGTTATGTTTATTATTTTTATTTTGTTTAAATTTTTTAGCTAGTGGTTTAGATAGTATTATGCTCGGCAAGTAATTTTGGGATTTTTAGATTGCTCTTAGTATTCTTGTTGCACGATAGAAAATTTCTATTAAACTTTTGCCATAGAAGAGCTTGTGTTTGAAAGCCTTAAAAACATTTTAGTAGTGGATTTTTATTATTGTGCAATGTATAAGAACCACTATTGAGATCATTTTAAGAGAGCCTCTATTGATAGTCAAGCCGTTGAATGATTCAATAGTCAAGAGGGTTCAGAAAATCTTTGATATTTTGATAGGACCAGAATAGCGTCTTTTATCTTTAAAGTGAATCTCCGTCGTATTTCAATTAGAAATTTTCAAGTCTTTGAAGGTTTTGTTGAATGCAATCGTTGACATCCATTATCTAGCCAAAATAGAGTCTCGTACGTGATAGTTTACGCAACAATTTTTTTGGGTAGTATAGTAGGAATGTATTGAAGAAATTGCTTATTTTGAGCCTTGGAAGTTTGAAAAATTTGTAGTTATTGAATTTGGGATAGATTTATTGCGAAGTTTTTACTTGTATCATTTTATCTTGTCTAAATATTTGAGATCTTTACACAAATCTGCTTTTTTTTCTCTTCTTTCTATTTCCATTGAATCTTGCTCTATTTCTAGTTTTCTTGTGGAACTATTTCTTTCTCTGGGGAAAATTAGAAGTAGATTTGCAGACTTGTGCTCAAATGTTTTTGCAAAACTTTATTTGTTATAAGTACGTATTATAAGGACCTCATAAACTAGGAAATTGAACAAAATAAGAACTCTCAACAACTCATAGTACTTGGCAAAGTTGGCTGAATCACTTTAAGATAAGTCATTTGTAGTTTACACACAATGTAATCATTTCATTTTTCACAACCGCACACTGCAACAACACACACACATACTCACATTAACTACTAAGTCTATTTGGAGGTATCTAGGCCTTGGTGTTGCCAGAGACCAGCAAGCACCTAAATCCTGTTCAAGGACAACTCGTTGGTGGTCGCGTCCCAAATGGTCATGAACAGTTCTTTTGGCGCTAGAAGGAGGGCTGAAAGTTTAGCCTCTAAGTTCATAAGCCTTATAATTTTAGCACATCAACAATTCTTTGTTAGTATAAAGGCTTAAGAAATTAGATACTATTTTTAGTTCATGACCAAGAAGATTGATAGTTTGGAAAATTTACAAGTTTCAAAATATATTCTAGATTCTAAGACTAATTGAAGAACAAAAGAAAGATTTCGAATTGGGAACAAGTCATGGAGTGAAAATTAGAAGATCAAGAAGATCACCCATTATATTTGGTTTATCGATTCATAAGAGAAGATCTAGAAAGTCTAAGAGTTCAACATTCCAAAGGAATAGGATGGAAAATCCTTGGAAAAGAGTTACACCATTAGGATTTCAAAATTACAATGATATTCCTAAGGTAGTTTACAAATATTTTCTTAAGACTTTCATTCCTGGAAAAGCTTATTTATCTAAAGAATATATTCACATGTTTGATTTAGCTTTATCTCATGCAAATATTCAATATCAAGATCAAGCTTGTAGGTTTTTTGTATCAAAGTTAAAGGATATGTCTTAGATTTGGTATTCGAACTTACCAAGTAATAGTATTACAAGTTGGAATGACATGAAGAATCTTTTCTTAGCCCAGTTGGGTAATCAATTAGATCAACAAAAACTATACTATGGGCTACTACAAGCTAAGCATGGAGTTAAAGAGTCAATTAGAGATTTTAACATCAAGTTTCAATGAATTTTTGGACTCTTTCAAAGAAAATATAGGTCATCAAAAGAAATGCTTAAAGAAACTTATCTTAAGGCTGTCAAACCCAACATTTCAATTTGGTTAAGGAGAAATCCAAACTTAACTACACTAAATGACTACTTTAGTGAAGCTATATAGTTAGAAAAATAGTTAAACTTGAATCCTGAAAAAAATATTACAATTCAAAAGAGAGAAGAAAGAGTTATGATTCCTATGCAAGATTTTGCTCAATTTAAAGCTTTATTAGGTCCATCTCATATTAAGGTAGAGCAAGGACATGAAAGAGTAGAATCTAAAAAAGGACAATTAATGAGAGATATGTCTAACAAAAGAGTGAAGCTTGAAAAAGCCTTGGCAAGAGTTAATATCAAGGAAGAAAGGAAAAATAGAAAGCATAAACATCAAGACACTAAGTTAGTAGAATATGAGGATGAAAGTGACCTTATTATGTCCAACTTTCTTAATATTGAATCTGAGAATGAGTTATCTAGTGTTCATTATGCAAGTAAATCTTCAAGCAATGGATCTAGCTATACTTATTCTCTATCAAGTTCTAAAGAAGATATGCCTTCAGATGAAGAATGTAATAATAATGAGGAAAATGGATATAATCTTCGATCAAAAGAAAGATTAACTACTTCTAGGCCCCCAATTATTATTACTAATCCATCTACTAAGAGAAAAGCTTTTAAGCCAAATAGAAGAGATAAGAATAAAGGTAAAGATAATCAAGTAGAGCAAAGCACTCCAAATCAGTTCTTTAATAAATGGATAAAGAAACAAAGTTTTATTGGTGATGGAGAGTATGATTTGATTGAAGACCTTAAACATGTCAAGGCCAATATTAGCTTTTATCAGTTGCTTCAAATAGGAGATTAGCAAAGAAAGGCTTTAGAGTTCATTAAAGGTAAAAGGAGAGTTAGAGAATCAAAGTTAAGTTATGTGTCTAGTAATGATGAGAAATTAAAGACCTCATATGATAAGGAAGCTCCTCATTTCCTTTTGACAATGAAATTAAAGGATAAAAACTTACACAATTGTTTGATTGATTCTATAGCTACATCTACTATAATGCCATTGTCTATATGTAAGAAACTCGATTTGATTCCTGAAAAATGAAATAAAAAGATTGTTCAAGTGGATAAAAGTAGAGTGAAGATTATGGGTCAATTACCAAATGTTCTATTGGAAATTGCTTTTGAACCCTGCATCAGAAGTATAGTAATTATTCAAGTGGTAGATATACTAGATTCGCATAGTCTCTTATTGAGTAGAAGTTGAAGCAAGAATTTCTCAAGTTACATATCAACAAATTATTCTCACATGTGGTTACCTTGGAAAGGATAACCAAATAAAATATACATCTATAGTGAAACTTTGATGATTGATAACATTACTTGAAATGGAAAAAGTAAAATGGCTGAAAAAGGAGGTGTTGACAAAATTTGTACACTCCAAGAAAATTATAGTTCTGAAAAAGAACACTCAAAATGAAAAAGAACACTCAAAGAATGGAGATAAATGAGAGCTATACTTTGAAGGTTCATGTAATTCAAAAGGTGCAGGAGTCGGTATAGTTATATTAAGAAATGATTCACCTGAAATTCTCAAAGAAATTCATCTATCTTTCCCTTGTACTAACAACAAGACTAAGTATGAAGCTTTATGTATTGGTATAAGAATAGCTCTAGACAAAAAGATAAGAGTAATCACTATAAAAGGAGACTTAAGATTAGTTTGTGAACAAGTAAAGGGTAACTATGTAGTAAAGAGCTCATTCTTAAGACCTTATAAGCAACTTGCTTGTAAGATGTTAGATCAGTTTCAACATTGTTGAATAGAGCATATAAACAGAGCAGAGAATCTTATAGCAGATGATTTGGCAAAGGTAGCTTTAACATTGGATATGCAAATAATAGAAAGTTACAAAGATGTCATGGTTGAAGAAGAACATCAACCATCAATACCAGATAATATAAGACATTTACAAGTATTTGAAGATGATGATCAAGTACTAAGATTTATGAAAAACAAACAAGAATTTGAGGGTCAAGTAATACTCGAAACATCATCAAACTCCAAANTGCATAAAATTTCTTTAATAGAAGGTTGTAAAATAGTCAAGCAAAAACAAAGGAAATTTAATCCATCATTTGAACTAGCTATGGAAAGCAAAATCAAGAAGTTGTTACAAGCACGAATCATATATCCAGTACGATATTCAACATGGCTTGCTAACCTTGTTCCAGTGAGAAAGAAAAATGGTGATATAAGGCTTTGTGTAAACTTTAGAAATCTAAATGACGCCTCAAAAAAGGATAACTATCCACTTCCAAGAATTGATGAGATGCTGATTAAAGTCTCAGGTTGTCAAGTATATTCTTTCTTAGATGGTTTCTCAGGTTATAATCAAATCGTGGTAGATAAGAATGATAGATACAAAACAACATTTATCACCAAATGGGGAACTTTCACTTACCAAAGAATGCCATTTGGATTGTCAAATGTTGGAGCTACTTTCCAAAGAGCAATGGATTTAGCATTTAAGGATTTGTTAAGAAAATTTGTGGTGGTTTATTTGGATGATATTACAATATTTTGAAAGAAAAACGAAGATCATATTAATCATCTCCAGCAAGTTTTCGACAGATGTCATGAGTTTGGTATTTCATTAAATCCTAAGAAGTGTATCTTCGGAGTTAAATTTGGAAGATTATTAGGCCATGTGATATGTCAAGAAGGAATTGCCATAGACAATTCCTAAATCCAAGCATTACAGAATATTGAGCATCCCACAAGTAAGAAATCTCTTAGATCTTTCTTTGGGAAGATAGAATTTATGAAAAAGTTCATCCCCGGGTTTACTAAAATTACCAAACCTTTGATGTATATGCTAAAAAGAGGTGTCCAAGTAGAGAAACACCAGAATCAAAGAGAGCTTTATTAGAAATTAAAAATGCTATACAAGAGGCTCCATATTTGGTGAAGCCTAGGCTTAAAGAAGATTTTTTGTTATATTCTTTTGCTTCGAATGATTCTATCGTTGTTGTTTTAACACAAAAAGATGATGAAGGTCAAGATGAACCAATTGGATTTTTTGGGTATTAGTTGAAAGGTTTAGAATTAAATTATTCAGACTTACAGAAACAAGCTTTTGTAGTCATTAAGGCACTTCAACATTTTAAATATTATTTGGAAAGTTCATTAGTCCACATTATGCTAATTGAACATGCAGTCAAGTGATTCCTAGCCCAAAATGAGATTGGATTAAAAAAAGGAAAATGGCTTATAAAGTTGCAAAGTTTTAGATTTTCATTGGAAATATGCAAAATAATTAAGGGAATGGGATTAGCCAAGTTAATGACTAGAGAAAGTGAAGTATGTACACTTGACACCCATGAAGAGAATTGGTATGATGAAATTCTCAAATTTCTTAACACAAGGAAAATCCCAAATAATTTAACTGCAAGTGAAAAGAGAGCTTTCTTCAAAAGAGCATGAAGATTCGTTGTTAAAGAGGGTATATTATACAGAAAGGATTTTTGAGGGGTTTTATTGGAATGTGTTCATAATGATCAAATTACTTTCATTCTGGAATAATTTCATGATCATTTGAATTTATTTTATGAATCCCCTAAGTCATCTGTGCAACATATACTTCGATATGGATATTACTGGCCTTCCATGTATCAAGACATTAGTTCAAAGATTCAAAAATGCTATAAATGTCAAATTCATGGGCCTAAGATTAAAAGGGCTAGAGCCCCTTTAAATCTAGTAGTTGTAGATAAACCATTTCAGCAATGGGGTTTGGATTTTATTGGTACAATTACTCCTTCAAGAGTTGGACACAAGTTTATTCTCACAGCTACTGATTATTTTACTAAATGATCTGAAGTAAAGACTCTAAGAGGAAGTTCAACATCAAATGTGATTAAGTTTCTATAAAACCAGATTCTAAGTAGATTTGGTTTACCCGAAGTGTTAGTGTCAGACAATGGACCTGCCTTCAAATATGAAGTATTTATTAAATGGGCATAAGAAAAATCTATTTTCTTATTTTCCTCATCAAACTATTATCCTTAAGGAAATGGCCTAAAAAAATCCACTAATAAAAATCTTATTGCTTATATCAAGAAATCGATGGATGGAAATCCAGGAAATTGGATCGATTATCTACAATCCGCATTATGGTTAGTTCAAAGTAGATTCAAGAGAGCTATTGGGACATCACCATATAACTTAGTCTATGGTTTTCCAGCAAGAATTACAAATAAGATTGTAAACTCAGCTTCTGAATTTGTACAAAGATATAGTAAAAAAACTGATAAAGATAGACGTTTCATGAATTTGCTTATTAAAAGAGAAGCTAAAGTAGATAAAGCAAGGGATAATTTGTTACAGAATACCTCTCAAGTTAAAATATGGTTTGATAGAAAAGCTCTGAAAAGAACTTTTAAGATAGGAGACCTTGTCCTATTATGGAATATGAAGAAACTGAATAAATTTACACCGACATGGATTGGTCCCTTTCAAATTACAAAGCAATTGTCTGAAGATACTTACAAATTATCAACTTTGGATGACATGGAATTGCAATTTCCATATAATGTTCTGCATATAAAACATTATTTGAGACAATTGCATACAGCTTGAAGATCTCTTTACACAAAAGAATATATGTATATACTATTAGATGTAATATTACTAGGAGTATAATATTAATTATTATGTTTAATTATGCTATTAATATATAATTAGATAAGTAGATAGTATATTATAATAGTAAATATATTTAGGGTAAATTTTTTTAAATTAGAAAATAGTTTTCCTTCAAGTGAGGCAAGTGGAAGCCTACAAGTGAAACAAGTGTAATCCTACAAGTGTGACAAGTGGAGAATGTGACTCATCCACCACTTAGTGAGGATTGTGAAAAGTGGTTAAAATGCCTAAAAAGAGAAAAAATTGGTTGAAGAATCTTGGGGAGAATTTCAAATTTCTAGCACCTATAAAAGGAGGATTGGGTTGCTTAGGATTTCTTCATCTTTCAATTAAAGTTGAGTAGAGCAAGTAAGAAAGAGCTGATTTGAAAGAGGAGATGGAGTTTGGGAGAGTAATGAGAAAGCCTTCTATTCCATATGTGATGGGATGTTATCTTGAACATGTGTTGAAGGCTTACCTAAAAGCTAGATCATGTGGAGCTCCAAAAGAGTGTCCTTTCATGGCTTGGTTGTTCGATGAATCTTCTTTCCTCACAAGAGGTTTGGAGATAGAGTCCAATGTTTGGGAGAAATATCAAGATTGCACCAAAGAAGAGGAAAAAAGTGAAGACAAACCAACCAATGAAGAGTCATCATGGGCATGGGAAGAAGCATTCGTATCCCAAGAGGAAAATGAAGGACCCAATGAGGAAGAACAGAAGAGTGCATCTGAAAAGGAAAATGAGAAGAGTGCTGAAGAAAAAGTTCCAGTAGATCAAGTTGAGAGCTTCACCAAGCCAGAGAACAATAGAACAGCCTTCATCAAGTTAGAAATTTCCTATGAAATAGTTAGAGAGATGAGGATTCCTACTAGAGTAAACCTCACAATTCAGTTCCCATCTCAAGAATAATCCATGAGAAAAGGACTTGCTAATGTATAGTTTCTTGTTTTTCTTAGGAATGAGGTTTTTATACCATCAAACCTTATATTTGTTGGGAATTTTCCTCCAAACATATTTCTATTTAGCTGTAAAAATTCAATGAAAGTTTTAGTATGTTTCAGTTTTGAAATGAGGTTGCATAAGTTTCTTTAAGTTTTTAAGGGGGCAGAAATGTTGGCACATTTGGCCATTTCATGGAACAAAAAAAGTAAATATTGGAAAAAAGCAATGGTAGAGAACATGAATAAAATATGAATAATATTAATTCTACCACACTTCCATCTTTTTGTATACAAGACAAAACAAATATTCAAATGAAAAATACAATGGTTGTGTCTTATTGATATACATAATCCTGGAGGTCTCATTTGGAGCGATGTGGATGAGCCTTTAAAAAGAAAAACAAATAAAAAAAATAGTATGGAAGATCACCTCTAGCATGTATTTCTAGATATTGCCCTTGAATTTCTTGGAACTGTCAAAATTGGAGCTCCTGAAAGTTCATGGTTGCTCAACAATCACAGCACTGCTTGAGGAGGCGGGCAATCTCGAATCACTGAAATCATTGCAGTTGTCCAAATGCCTAAGGATGAAGAACCTGCCAGAGGCCATGGGAAGAAATTTATTACCATTAAAAATCTTGAAAATTTGAGAATGTGGAGAAATCAATGAACTACCGCAGGGGATCTGCCAAATGCAGAAGCTACTGAAACTAACAATTTTGGGTTGCCCGGTAAGAAACTACCTCAAGAATTCAGGGGTACTTCTTTTCCTATGCTACAAAAATTGAAGCTGAAAGGTGTGGATTTGAGGGAGTTGTCGCACAGTTGCTTGGAGGCCATGAATGAATTGAAAAAGCTGGACCTCAGCTACAACCCAATACAATCACTACCGAAGGATCTTTTGAAGGAGTTGCAGCAACTGGAATCTCTGGATCCGAGCTGTAACAAAATGGATAGTCTTCCAGAGAAGTTTTTTGCATCACTAAGGTATCTAAAAATGCTACTGCAAAGCATGAGTAGGCTACCCAATTTTCTTTCACTAAACCTCTGCATTGTTTCGCGAATTTTGTGGGCACCAATGGAGAGGGTGGCAACAACACTGATGCAGCGTTGTCCATGTACGCCGGCTGAAATGCGTAGCCGTGGTGGACCTGTAGATGCACTAGTAGGGTATCCAAAGCGAAGTTAACCTTGTAAATTTCTGTGGGCTTTCTTCAGCCAGGAATCTTTTGAGCGGCAGAATTCCTGTAGACATTGAAGGGTTTCAAATGGCTCAGTACATCAATCTCTCTAGCAACCAACTCTCTGGAAATATTGAAGATTATATGTAAAACTAGTTGGATGCTAGGCATGAAACAATACATCCAATGGCGACAGCGACACGTCCACGTCTGATTCGAGAGCATAAACAGAATTCTAATTCGGAAGCATGAACAGAATTGCATCAAATTCGTAATGGCAAGCAAGCAATTTAGATTCAAGACATGAGCATGAGACGAACTACAGAAAACAAGAAGAGGTCAGGGTCAGTGTTGTACGTTAACTCCGGTAGCATGGCTATGTCTAGCAAACTATGATTGTAGGATTCAGCATTGGGAACAGGTTAGAACATGTGTCCATTTTTATGGATTTTGTTCAGAAGGAAAGAAGGAAAGAAGTAAGCCAGCAGTAACGGCCGGCCAGCTGATTACTCTCCACCGTTCTTACAATTGTCACCTTCACCTATAATCCGCACAGCAACAATTTATGAGTACATTGAGCTTGAAGACAATAAGGTATAGAAAAATGCAAATACAGATAATTTATTTACACAAGCTTACAAGAATTGGCTGCCACCACTACCAACACGTACATGAAGGAGGATGTTGAATTATTTTCATACTACCACCTCTCATGTTTAAAAATTACCAAGGCTTTATACATGGTGGGTGATGATATTTGAGAATTAAAATCCTAAACAAACTAATTAAAATAAAATGACAATTGTATGAAGCTCCTATAGTATGAAGACCTTGGCTTTAATTTTTAATTTTTAATTGAGACTTATGAAAGAAATATTTGTAAAATGTGTAAAGACACATGCCAATATTAGCATGATTTTCTCCTAACTTCCCAACTTCCTAGCTTGTTGGGCAAGTAAGACTTCCTAGCTTGTTGGGAAAGTAAGATCTCCTAACATGTTGGGCAAGTTCCTTACTTGGGAGAGAAGTTAGCTAAGATATTTTAGAATCTAAATACCTTTTGAAACCTATAAAAAGGCTTCTGGGGTTAGAAGAAAATAACACTCTGGGAGGAGCTCTCACTTGGAGACATACTGGGGAGGACTAGCTCTCACTTGGAGACACACTTTGGGTCTTGGAAGAGCATTTGTAAAGAAGACATTGTGAAAGATTGCTTGTAAGATGACTTTCTAAAGAAAAGATTTCAGCCTCTTTGTCATAGTCTTGTGAGTTATGTTTATTATTTTTTATTTTGTTTAAATTGTTTAGCTAGTGGTTTAAATAGTATCATGCTTGGCAAGTAATTTTGGGATTTTTAGATTGCTCTTATTGTTCTTGTTGCATGATAGAAAATTTCTATTAAAATTTTTCCATAGAAGAGCTTGTGTTTGAAAGCCTTAAAAGCATTTTAGTAGTGGATTTTTATTATTGTTCAATGTATAAGAACTGCTATTGAGATTGTTTTAAGAGAGCCTCTACTGATAGTCAGGTCGTTGAATGATTCAATAGTCAAGAGGGTTCAGAAAATTTTTGGTATTTTGATAGGACCAGAATAGCTTCTTTTATCTTTAAAGTAAATATATGTGGTATTTCAATTAGAAATTGTCAAGTCTTTGAAGGTTCTGTTGAATGCAATCGTTAACATCCATTATCTAGCCAAAATAGAGTCTCGTACGTGATAGTTTACGTAGCAATTTTTTTGGGGAGCATAGTAGGAATGTCTTGAAAAAATTGCTTATTTTGAGCCTTGGAAGTTTGAACAATTCATAGTTATTGAATTTGGGATAGCTTTATTGTGAAGTGTTTACTCATATCATTTTATCTTGTTTAAATATTTGATATCTTTACACAAATCTTCTTTCTTTTTCTCTTCTTTCTATTTCCATTGAATCTCGGTCTATTTCTAGTTTTCTTGTGGAACTATTTCTTTCTCTGGGAAAAATTAGAAGTAGATTTGCAAACTTGTGCTCAAATGTTTTTGCAAAAATTTATTTGTTACAAGTAGGTATTATAAAGACCGCATAGACTAGGCAACTAAAGAAAATAGGAACTCTCAACAACTCATAGTACTTGGCAAAGTTGGCTAAATCACTTTAAGATAAGTCATTTGTAGTTTACACACAACGCAATCATTTCATTTTTCACAACCACACACCGCAACAGCACACAAACATGCTCACATTAACTACTGAGTCTATTTGGAGGTATCTGGGCCTTGGTGTTACCAGAGACCAGCAAACACCTAAATCCTGTTTGAGGACACTCATTGGTGGTCACATCCCAAATGGTCGCCAACAGAAAACAAAACCATGTAGCCATGGACACGGTGGCCAAAGAAACTAAAACCATGAAAGGATCAAAAACAACTTAATTAGAGGTCCCTGCCACCATTGCCAAACCTTCAATGTTAGATGCATTTAGTTCTAACCCACCTAGGCCAAACTTCAAAAGAAAGGATTGATACAAGTACATAAAGTTGCCCATGAAACTATATGAGTTTCTTGATTAGTTTATCAAGAGTAGTTACATCTAGTATAAATAGCTAACCAAGAATGTCCATAAGAGGCATGATTGCTTATGTGAGATTGGTAAGGATCTGACCATAGCTACAAAAGGCAATCTACCCATACCTAAATAGTTTAAAATAAGTAAATTTTTCCATTACCACCAGCTTCTTAGTCATGACATTGATTTTTTATTAGTTTTAAAGAGAAATTTATAGAGAATGATAGAAAATGGTGAATTGGTCCTAGACACATTCAATCTAGTTAGTTCTCAAAACCATAGAATGCAAGTATGTAAAGATCCATTGAATGCCCATAATAACCCATATATCATATCTACATTCAACATTAATAACAACCTTAAACACACTAAGAAGCCATTTGTGTTGGATACCTCCTTATGATGAAAGGGTTTCAACTTCATCAAGTTCAAGGGCTCCTTTTGTCATAAGGATACAATTACTTGCACCTCTCACATAACCATTTATTATTAGAGCATCCCCTCCTTCTACCACTAAGCCTATATCTCAAGTTGATTAGTGTCCTCTCATGGTAGCCAATTCTTCAACTACTCCATAGCTAGACAATAAAAAATCACCTTCAAAATAACGTAAGAAGCGAGCCCTAAGCCTAAGGCCAAGGATAATAAACAAGCAAAGGTATGGAAGAAAGTAGATCCACAAAAGCCTACACCTATTTCAGCCATTCCCATGAGCTCTAATGTTCAAGCTACTTTAACTAGTTAATATTGGGAGAACAATAAACAATAAGAGAAAGGGAAGGGACCTAAACTATAAACACTAAAGCATGAGGTAAAAAGTTAAGGCAGAATGGAAGAATTTAAAGGAAAAAAGAATTAAAAAGTATCAAGTAGTAACAAAGGCTTCCTCATTGCCATGGAATAAGTAAAGCTTTTGGTTAAATAGGAAAATATCTCTTTGAGCCTATATGACCTAGTGATGACCTCTTTTGCTTAGCACAAATCCTTAGTTGAAATGTTGACCTCCATCCTGGTCAATGAAGATATTCTAGCTGATGAAAATTTCATTCCTATAGTAATGGTGCCACCTTAACCTATGGAAGAAATGAAGTTAACACCCTTAGTGTTTCATGATAGTGAGGTAAAGACTAGTTTACAAAGTGGTGAAATATCAAGAGTCCCATCTTTATAACTATTAGGATTAACTAATACAAGGTACACTAGGTGCACGTTGATGATGGAGTGGTAATAAATGTCATATACTTTTCCATTATGGAGCTTCTATGCTTGGTGGAACATTTGCAAAGTACAACCACTTCTACTCTTAAGTCCTTTAATGGATCATGAGTAGTAGTAAGAGGATCCATCTCTTTAGACTTCATTGTTGGAAAATAATTCCCCACATTTGCTAATTTATTAGTGGTGGAAGAGATACCAAGGTTCAATCTAATTCTAGGAAGGTCTTGGTTAGTTGAATTATGAGTAGTTTCTTCCCCTATCCATCAAGAAATTCATTTGCCTTATGAGGAAGGTGAAATTATAATCCATAGAGAGAGCACCATCACTTTTTCTATCAACAATGTTGACATAGAATAAGGATTTGATGTGGAGTTTCAAGAAGAAACTCCTATCACTAAAAAAAAAGTTTGAAAGCACAATTATGTAGATTAAGCTAAGACTAAGAATAATGAGGCCATGACCAAACCATGGGGGAAGCTCTCATTCAACATTGTAAGGGAAGGAAATGGAGAGTACAAAATTGTGCAATAAAGATGTTACACTTTTTCTAATCTTTCAAATATTAGGAAACTATTGTGCAATTAAGTACATCATGTAATTATTCAACACATATTGTATGATGTAGGCTTTTACTTTGTAGCTTAGTTTTCAACTTTTATTCACATGTTTTATTTTAATTTACTTTATAGATTTTGGCCTTGTTATGCTTTATTTTGCTTTACTACATAACCTTTACTTTACATTTGTGTTAAGTTTATGATTTATGCCTATTTCTCTTTGTGTTTACATAAAACTATAAAATGAAATAAAAAATAGAAAACATAAAACCAATCAATCATATTATCCACCATGCCTTGCATGAATTATACCTTGTTAGGGACCTCATCTCAAGCCTTGAAATGAAGCTTAGATGTGGATTCTTTTGGAGGAGTTTCATGTACCATCAATATAGTTTGTAAGGATGGACATAAATTTTTTTTTAAAAAAAAAATACAAAAAAAACTAAAGAGTACCTAGAATATCATGAGGCATATTCATGTGGAATGTGCCTTCAGGAGTCAAGTTCTAAAAAATAGAATCCATGACATCCAATTCTTCCTTGCATGCTCTATCTTCCTCCTTCTTATGTCTTCATTCCTCCTCTTCCTTGTGTCTTTGATCTACTTTTGTAGTAGTCTAGGCCACCAATCCTTATTATCTTCTTATAACCATGTTAAAGCAAAAGACATAGAGCAAGTTAGTAAGAATTTCTATTAACAATGAGATACATAGAAATATTAAAGCATAAAATGCTATATGAACATTAGAATAGAGATGAATAAAATTATAACAAAAATAGCCTTTTTATGAGAATGTTGGCATTAAATTATCAAAACTAAAACTCTAAAACTAAAAATTAAAATGGATACATCAATAGCCAAAATTAATACCATAGAAAAAAATTATTTTGACACTTTGTAACTTCTTGAAATAAACACATAACACATGAAGCCTCAAAATTAGCATTATAACAAACACTAGCCATGAAACCAAAATTTTAACAAATTTTTTAAGCCAAATCAATAGCTTTGGACCTTTAGAGGTGGATTCTCTATACAACTATGTTTAACAAGCCATATTAAGCTTAAATGTTGGAAATTTTGGCAAAGTAGAAGCAAACCTTTGCTAGTTTTGAAGCTTAGACACTTTCAAACATCCCCACTAAAAAGCCCAAAATCTTTCACACACTGTGGTATCAAATACAAATGAAATCATACATTGACCATAGGCCTAGGGAAAATTCAAAATAATCAATAGAACAATCCTATTACCCAACACTACCAACCATAGCTAGAGAACCAAAATTTTACATCTGAAAAGTTGAAATCAACGATTGCAACTTTACAAGGTTGGAAAAAATACAAGAAAATTTTTTAAAAATTGTTTAAGGTTTCTAGTATAGAGAACAAGTGTTAGATAGACCAAATTCTCCTCCAACACTACACTAAATTTAGAAAAATTAAAATTTTAACTTGGAATTACATAAAAATTTTTCTAGAAAAACCCAATTCATAGTGAAATAGCTATAGTAAAACCTTTGGAAAAAATACAAAAAAAATTCAAAAAAGTTCAAATTTTGTTTGGGCCCCTTTACATTACATTGGTAACCTCAAGGAATCTTGGATGCTATTCACAAGTGGCTAAAAATTGCAAAAGCTATCAATATTTTATAGGAGAAATTGCTAAATAGGCAAAAAATGCTGGACATTAGGTTGGAGGAAAGCCCATAAAAATTCATAAAAACTTAAAAAATTATGATTCCACCTTTATTGTGACCATAAAACCTCATATGATAGTTCCATGAAACCCAAAACTAAGATTTACATTCCATAACCTTATAAAAAATAGCAAAGTTTGGCTAATTTTCATCAGAAGTAGGGAAAAAACACAAAGAACATGCTTAGAAAAAAAATTCAAATCTTTGTGGAAATGATCCTACCCAAAATTTTATTCTAAGCACAATCACACAATGTAAACCTTGAATTTGGCTTAGATATCTACCAAATCATTTAAACCTTGGTGAGCCCTATATGGCTTAGGGAAAAAAACCAAAAAATCTCAAACACTAGGGATTAATTTCAAGAAATGGTTACACATTATGGAATCATGCCCCATAAGTTGTGGAGCTTGTAGTGTAATGTGTAAAGCCTAAACCATAATCTAGCTTTATTTGCACATTTCATTGTTAGCTTGGAATGGTCAGTAGAGCTTTAGATTTCTTCAAAACCCAAGACATTATCATAGGGACTCTTAGATGCTAGAAAGAAAGCTAAAATAGCCAAAAAAAAATCTTGTAACCACCTCATATGCTAAGTACATGAGCCCCAAATTTTGGCTAGTGTGTGGGATAGAGTGTGGGTTCCAACAAACTTTTCAATGACCTTAAACAACCTCAATATTTGACAATCTTATACCAAAATCCTAAGCACTAATACTAATGGTTCCAAAGCTTCAAAACCAAGTTGGAAAGAATTGAAATTGGTCAATCTTTATTCCACACATTAGGCACATAGACTCCACATGTTGGATAGCATGTGGGGATTTTTGACAAGTTTCTACTACTCAAAATTTCTTAAAATTTAACTTGTGGAACCTCAGAGACTTAAGGTGGAGGATAAGCTAAGATTGGACCTTTTTGAATCTTTAAAATTATGTTTGAGCCTCACATGTTAAGCACATAGAGCCCACATGCTGGTAAAAATGTAGTAGAGTGTGTGGACTTTAAAGAAAATCTTAGCTCCTCATGATGTTAAGATGACTATTTATGATACAAAATCCTAGGTTCTTACAACATCACCAAATTTCATGTTGCAACCTTTATTTCCCAACTTGGGGTAAGGACTCATTGTAAATGTGAGATATGTAGTCCTTGAGCTACAATCTTGCATACTTCAACCTTTTGAGCCAAAAAAAAAATGCTTCTAAAGTTATTATTTCCTTGTTTTCCAAGTAGAAAAGGGTACTCCATGTCCATAGTTGGGCTTGGGAAGGTTGAAAATGCCTTTGGAATGGCTAAAAATGGCATTTTCATGGGTTTTTGTAGGGGTATAGCTATAGCTATGCTAAAGCCATTTTCAATAGTAACAGTAACTACATTTTCAGTAGTCGCAGTAACTACACTTTTAGTAGTCACAGTAGCTAGCATAGTCACCACCAAGACTAAGCAAAAGTGCAACATTGGGATTTTTTGAATTTTCATTTTTCCAAAAATAGCCAGAATAGTTACTTAAAGTTAGCAATGGCTAGCATAGACAACATTCTTCACTAGGCATGACACTTTCCAATGGATTCCATCATTTCTACTATTTTCAAGTTTTTCTACATTGGCCATGACTTTTGCCATTTTCATCAACCTCAGTGTAGTCCACCAATGTCAGTGTAGTAGGAATGGTGTCAATGTAGTCACAAATGTCCATTTACTATTTATGGTAAACAGATGGGTTTTTTGGCTATAGCCCATTTCATAATTACCATAAATGATAACTACACTGATAGTAGATGATTATTGACCATTACCAATGTTGTGAAAGCACTACTAACATAGTCACAAAAGTCCATTTACTATTTATGGTAAATGGATGGGTTTTGTGAGTGTAGTCCATTTTCAACTTACCATAAATAGCAACTACAGTGATAGTAAATGATCAAATATGTTGGTAGTATATGATCATTGCAACCTACAATCAACATCAATCTATAAGTAATTAATGACAGTTAAAGGTAGATCCAAAAATGGTAACCCTAAAATTATAAATACCCAATGTTAACATCATTTTTAGATTTTGAACTTTAGGCATTTGAATTCTATACAACAATTCTAGGAATTTGACATTTTCAACCTTCACAGTAGTTCCAAACCTCCATCATCCATCAAACCCATTTGCAACCCAACTATACTTTCAGTTGTAGAAACTAGCACTACGTTGGACATAGACAATTGCATGTAACTTCCATTACACTAAAAGTGTAAACCTAATCCCATTCCCATGTTGCAAATCTAGTGAAAACTAATGGAAAGTTATAGTAGGCCAAAATTGGGAAGCAATTGGATCATGGAGGCAACTCTCTCCAATGGACTTCAAGCTTCGACAAGCAACTTCTTGTGTCCTTGGCATGAACCTGTACTTTGTGAATCCAAGTCTTTTATATTCTTTATAAATTTGGCTATTCATGTTGTGCAATTTTTGATTTTTATTTCTATTTTTGCACTTAGTTTCTATAACTGAAATTTCATTCACATTTTTGTTTTCAGTAGGCCATTTATATCTATGTTTTCAATCACATTCATGATTCTAAAACCATTTCCATTTTATGTTCTGTAAGTCCCTAGGTTATTGGCAGGACCATCTAGGGTGCCTTGACTCCTATTTTTTAGGGGCCCTTGGGATTCAAGGTTAAAATTGTTTTGGTGCTCAGATCTTTTAATTTCCCATTTTAGTAATTGAGATTTCTAGCTCCAACAATTTCTTGGTGCTATAAAGAGGACCTCCATCCACATTCTTGGCCATAAATCCATTTCAGTCATTTTTCCAATGCTAAGCCTTTGTGTTGTAGTAGTAGTAGAGTTGGATTTTGCTATAAATTTCCTATTTATTGCAACATCCATTCCATTGGGGTTTGCTAAAACTTTCTTGTCTACTGCAACACCCATTCCTTTAGGTTTTGCTACAAATTTTCCACCTACTACAACATCCATTTTGTTGGGATTTGCTACAAGTTTCTCATCTATTGCAACATCATTTCTATTCAATGTCTTTCCATTCAACATCATTCCATCCGATGTCAATCTGTTGGATGTCATTCCATTCAACTCCATTCCATTGAATACCATTTTTTCCAATACCATTCCTATTGTAACACCCATTTTCATCTAGTAGGTAAACTACTTTTTCCTTTTATTATTTTCATGACTTAACAAATATTTTCTGCTTTGTTTCTATTTTTGTTCTACTATGTTAGTAGATTATCCTACTTATTACATTTTTGCTAAAATTAGTAAAATAGCCAAAACTACATTTTCAACATGTCATTCAGCTAGTTAACTATGTTGCCCTAAAAATTTACTGACAATGCTTTTGGCCAAGAGGCTATGAGGGTATACGAACCCAAAGACCTTGTAGTCGTTGAATGTAGAAAATCCCTTAGGCTAAGGGATCAAAGCCAGGATTTTGCAACCATAAATGAAGAGCAATATAATTTTTTTTTTTCAAAAATTCAAGCAGGATTGCTCATTCCATGTGAGGAAGTTGAAGCCAAATGTGAGTATGAGCTTATCCACTACGATGGGAAGGAGTATATCCCTTTCCCATATGACAATACCTTTTAATGACACCCACACTCATATTATATCTTATTTTATTGAGATGGATGAATAGAGTGAGAAGCTTAGTATGGTAGGCCATAACAAAGAAACTGATGATTTTGAGGTTGAGCTTAAACCTAACAAGTTCATTGGGGATCTAATCCAAAAAATAGCCCCTAGGTTACTATGCCTAATTCAACTCCTCTGGTTACTTCCATAGGTTAGGTGTCTCAACTATAATCTCCCATGTATCCCAAAATGTTTAGAACTACATGAATTATATTCACACACTAGTACAACATGTGCCACAGACATCCTTCCTTTTTTTCATCAATGCCATTTTCCACGCAGCCTTGGTCTATACAACCATTACCTATGCTGCAACCAACCACCCATCCTTTCTCCATACCAGTGGATCCCACAAAGAGATCCTAAGCTACTAAAGGGATACATACACCATTTGTCCCCTTTATGTTGCAAGTACTAGCACAAACATCTTTCTCCTTGTTCACCCCACCTATGACCATCATAAACTAGCCTCTTCCTTTAATATTGCAACCCATCACAAGACCATAGGCCTCTCAATTAACATTTCAGCCATTTTTTCAAACATTATAGCTGATGGAGATGCCTTGAGGCTTGGATCAAGCTTTCCAAATGATCCAATACCTTAACGAAGAGCTACAAAAACTTAAATCCAACACAACTCAAATATTCAAGGTTCTAGATTTCTATTAGGATGACCCTATAAGCCCTACAGTGCCTCAAGTAACCTTACCCATAGGCTTGACAATTTCAAACTTTATCAAATACAATGGTGAAGGGGATTCCAATGCATATCTAGTAACCTTACAGTCTAAGTGCCTCTTCTTGCAAGCTTGGCCTCATACAATACTAAGGATTTTTACCTTGTTCCTCAATGGTAAAGCTATAGATTGGTATTAAATGTTATCTAGGGGTTTCATCTCTTCCCTTGAAAACTTAATAGACCAATTTGTTAACCACTTTAGATACAACTTGAACTTAGACATCACATTGGATGAACTGATGAAGGTGAAGTACAGGGCACTTGAACTGATCAAAAGGTTTATTCAAAGATGGAACTTAACACTTAATGATATTCTAGAGCCTATTGCTAAAACTCATCTATTGGCCATCCTTAAGGGGGTAGTAAATAACTTTATCAAGTCAAAGATTTGCTGCCTAGAGCCCTAGTCACTAAGCCAAGCCTTCTTGCGAACTAAGAACATCGAGGAGGTAGTTGAGGCAAGCAACGATTTGACCTTTGTGGCCTGCAAAAATCAACATGTGAGGAGAGATAATAATAAAACCAAGCAAGAACATACAACTATGGCTGTAATAGCAAAAGACTAAAAATAAGGGGAGAGGTTAGGATCATGATCATGCAACACATATTTCAACTCATTACAACCATCCACTTCCTACACCCCAAACGAACCAAGACCAAACTTTGGATGGAGGGATAGGTCTAAGTACGTAAGGTTTCCTTTAAAGCCCTTTGAGCTCTTAGAAGAGTTTCTTGGTAACAACCATTTGAAGAGGCTACCACGTACGAGACTCTATTTTGACTAGATAATAGATGTCAATGATTGCATTCAAACAGAACCTTTAAAAGACTTGACAATTTCTGATTGAAAAACCACGAGAATTCACTTTAAAGATAAAAAGAAGCTATTCTGGTCCCATCAAAATACCAAAGATTTTCTGAACCCTCTCGAATACTGAATTGTTCAACGACGTGACTACAAATAGAGGCTCTCTTACAACAATTCCAATAGCAGTTCCCACACGTTGCACAATAACAAAATTTACTACTAAAATGCTCTCAAGGCTTTTAAACACAAGCGCTTCTATGGCAGAATTTTAATAGAAATTTTTATTGGGCATCAAGAACAATAAGAGCAATCTAAAAATCCCAAAATTACTTGCCAAGGATGATACTATCTAAACCACTAGCTAAATAATTTAAACAAAACAAAAAATGAAATGCATAACTCACAGGACCATGACAAAGAGGCTGAAATCTTTTCTTTAGTAAGCCATCTTACAAGAAATCTTCTTTACAAATCTTCCAAGACTCCAAGTGTGATGTGAGAAGTCCCTTGTGATTCCAATGTTCTTGATGATATGTTCCAATGTCCTCCCTCCTTGACCCCTGAAGCCTTTTTATAGGGTTCAAAGGTAGGTAGGGAAGTTACATATTCAAAAATATCTCACCTAACTTCTCTCCCAAGTAACTTGGCCAACCAGTTAGGAGATTACTTGCCCAACAAGTTAGGAGGTTACTTGCCCAACAAGTTAGGTAAGTTACAACAATTTTGGGTGGTTTCAACCACCAAAGAGATAAAAAAGATGTGGTTGACAAGTGTCCCATTTGTTAAATAAACATCTCATGCATATATTTTAAAATTTTTTAATTATATTCTCTTTTTTTAAAAAAAAAACAAAATAGCTGAATTGATAAATTAGCAAACCATTTTACAATCTTCCATATCTTCTTCTTGATCTCCACTACACACCCCCCATTGAGTAGGATCATTGTGTGGCATAAATATAGTTGTATTTTTTCTTCCACCTATTACTCCATCAACCTTTGTAATTTCAAAACGTGGAACCAGTACCCTTTTCTACTGTCACCGCGACCGTAACCACCATCATCATAACTATCGTAACTGCCTCCAACGCCTACGGTCTGGGTTATTGCTACTGCTGTTGCTTGGTACCCACATACTGCTATGCCACCATGCTACTCTGGATTCGTGGCCATACTCGCATTCATCATTTGTTCTTCTGTAACAGATAACGGGTTTTTAGGCAGCACATTTCTTCCAGCATCGTTATGAACTCAAACAGCCCCACTCCGTCGCCGCGGGTCACTCTCGCGTGCAATTGGCAGAAGAAGAATGTGTATGCTTTGAAGATTTATGCACTCACTGCAGTTTAAACTCTTCTGCAACTTCTACCGTTGTGGCTCAGATCGCTGCCAGCGGCAGGGCTTTCACCATAAGTGCCTCTACCTTGTCCATGTTGCACCGCACAAAGGAGAAGAAATATCACAAGCACGTGCATGGTTTTTCAGATCAAACTTGACCTTGCCACAAGGGCACATCAGGTTGCCACGTTGCTGCAAGGAAGAAACCATCTGCACACCACATCACATCGAAACTGTCTCTGCACATATCTACCGTTGCTGTGATCTGAGATTGAGATAGCCCCATGTGCTAGTAATTCAGGGTTGCTTCCATCAGATGTTGTCCCATTTGTGAGAAAACCTGCGAATTTGAATTTGGAGCAGAATTGGGATTGGAGTTTGGATTAGGGATGGATGCATGAGATGAAATGACAACTGCACTTGCACCTGCACCTATATTTGTTATACTAATGTTGTTGATTGTGGTGTAGGGGAAGGAAAAATGCTGACAGAAGCTTTCACAAAATGCATAGGAGCTAATTTCATTAATGTTTTGCATGTGTACATTGTCACAGAGTGGCAGTTTCAATTCCAAATGCTTCCTTCCTCATCTAGAGAATATGCATTTACGGCAGCACCATCTCCAACTGCCAAGGGCAATTTTTTTATTCTTGCTTGCATACAAGTTTTGTAATTAAAGCCTTTTGCTTTGAAGAAACATGATAACAAATGAAAAATTTACACTGAAGAGCAAACCATAGAAACTGTAGCTTCACATCGTTATCTGAAAGAACTAGATCAAGAGAGCTGCCATCAATAATACTTGCATGAACTTTCTATAATGCAGCATCTTCCAATTCTAATTTCCAACATTTAATCTTCTCAGATATTTCTCTCAAGCTATCTTGCTTTGAAGATTCCCTATTCATTATTTGATCTACAACAATTGTATTGTCATCTTTCAACTGTAGAATGTGTTGTTCCATGCCTTCCTAATGCACCAACTCCCATGCTATTTAGTTTCTTCTACAAGTTGCCTTACATTCATTACCCTCCCATACCTTATGGAGGTCAACTAAAACCACTTCTTGACTTGTACATCAATACATGTTTGTAGATCCAGTGAATGCTTCTTTGGCACTGAAATAGTCAACACCTCTGAAGAGTCTTCATCCAATAAAATATTGGCAATGTTTAAATTAGGGTGAACGTTAGTTATATGATTAGCTTCACAACCTAACAAAGCCTGCTCCATTAAATGGCCAAAATGTGCCAACACTAATGTGATATCATTTTTCGTTGTTGACAAGATAGCTTTAACCAAGAACACCTAATAAATAACTACCTCAATGCTCAAGTTATTTAATGACTCACAAGTAGCAATGTGAGGTTCATATCCTTAGATTTCATGGTCGGTGAGCAATTTTCTACATCCACTAACTTCCTAGTGATTGAGGAGATACATGGTTTCAACTTAATCTTAGGAAGACCATGGTTAGCAAAGCTCTACATAGTCTCGTTTCCTATACATCAAGAGATTCACTTGTCCTATGAGGGAGGAGAAATTATCATTCATGAAGACAAAATGTCGGTACCTTCAGTTAACTATGTCAACATTGATCGAGGTTCAGAGGTGGAGTTTTAATAGGAAAATCCCAACACTCAAAGTCAGGTCAATAATAATGAGAACAACAATGATGCAAACAATGCTAACTCTACAACACAAAGTGACTGATGAAAATGCATACAACTTGCTATAGATAACATGAAAGGTGGTGAATATAAAGTTGTATCAAAAAGATTCCTTGACCTCTCAAAGGTCAAACAATAAATTCATAGTAAATACCTTATCCCTTATTTTGTTAATAGTCAATTGTTTACTTTTGTAACATTGTATCATGCTTCATGCTTTATTTTAGCCTTATATGCTCTTTTGAGAGCATCCCATACTTACTAGGCAAGTATAGATCATGGCCTACTAAGGCCTAAAATTAGTAACCGTATCACTTTCTATGGTCTTAAACTAGCAATAAGGCTCACTATGGCCTAACACTAGCAATACGGCCTACCAAGGCCTAAAATTGGCAACATATGACCTACTAGGGCTGAAAACTAGCGAGCATAATTAACCCTTTTTTTTCCCTGTAGCCTTGTTTCATTAATCACTTATGTTCACATAAAAATATAAATCATAGAGGAGTATAGAATATAGTGAAAACAATTAAAAGTTTGTAGTCAAATATCCATAGCCATGGCCACAATTATATAGTATAATAAAAAATAAATGATACACAATTTTTAAATTTATGAATGTGGCATCCACCTCCGCCAACACAAGATTCCTAATAGGAGCCATTTTCTTTGCCATGGTACTAAAAACAAGTCTTGAAATGTGGAAAATCGAGGACTACACTAGTAGTAGTACACCAATGGCTAGGACAATGTCCAGAAATTGTTGCTATTACGTTGAGTAGGGTAGTAGGCAAAAATAATAGTAGTAGAGCTCTAACTTAAACATAGAAATAAGGAAGAATGGAAGTGGTAGTGACTTTACACAAGTTTTCCTACTTAAACCTAGGTGCCCAATCCAAAACCCTAGTTTCCTTTTGATAACTTTACTTCACTTGAGATCAAAAATGAAAACTAGGACTATGCTCAAGTTATGTAAGCCTTTTTCATAGAACTTGCTAATTTTGACTAGGCCCCACATTGGATGTTTCCAAGAATGGGAAAAAAAGTCATGACTACACTAGGAGTAGTCAACCTCCTAGTTAGAATACACTAAGGTTAACACTCCTAGAAGCCATAAAACTACTACCATTTCCATTCCACTTTCATCCTATGCTTCCAAAAATGTTGAAACATGGTCGTGTACGTCAAATTTGCGCAAGAAATCATCAAGATACAAAGACTACATTGAAAGGGAATTAAGGACTACACTGGGCCAGCGTAGTCCCAACTACTACTAGCGTAGTCCAAAATGGAATGGACTTCCAATAGCTCATCCAACCTTCAAGTTGCCCCCAAATTAACCATATAAGCTCAAAAAACCCTAGCTAGAGTTCCCATTAGCACTAAAACTTGGTCAAAGGCACCAAATTATAACTACAATTGAGCCTCATGACTAACTATGCTCAGAGAAGTGAATGACTATGTTGGGCCAATGTAGTCCTAGCTAATGCCTAGTGTAGTCCAACATCACATCTTGCTTTCCTACAATTCCAAGCAAACCATCCAGTTCATTCAATTTCTAGTCAATTCTTAATTGACATACTATTTGCCTGAGCACTAGTTTGAAAACTTAGCAAGCTTGAGACATTGTTGATTACAGTAGATGGTGCTACCTTTTCCCTCTTCCCCATGAATATGCTAGGGAAACCCATGGACTACACTGGGCTAGCATAGTCCCAGTGTTTTAGGGTTAGTAGGCACCATTCAAACCCTTACCCTAAGGGTCATTGAACTTAGAAGAGGAGGGATGAATAAGTTCTCCAAATTAAAAATTCTCTAACACAAATAACATAACCAACTTGGGTAGTCCACACTTGGAGGGTAGATAGCTTCCATAACTCTAGATTTTGTTCCTTCAAAAAATGTGGTTTAGTGGAAACCACAACCTTTAGAAATTTTGAGCTCTACTAAGGAGAGTTTCATCACTGTGATAACTCTCAATCTTGTAAGGTCCAAACAAGCTCAAATTTGGTTTAGAGGGAACCACATTCTATAAAATCTCTAAGTGTTTCTTTGGAGTGTTATAATGCTACACTAACCACTCAAACCCATAAGGTCCTAAAAAGCTTAGAATGCAATTTCAAGGGTCCAACTACCTTTACAACTTGAGCTCCACTTTGGAGTGTGGTGGCACTACACCAACATTCAATCCCACAAGATCCTAACAAGCGCAAGAAGGACATCTACCCTATAGGGAAACATGAGAGAATATAAATTATAAGGAGAGGATGCAACTGATTTCACTGATCCTTGTACTTTGAAGCACAACACACTTTGGCCACTTACAATAATACAAAACATAATACAATGAAGAACAACAATGATTACAATGATTGCAATTGATACTATAAATTTCTTGGTTTTTTTCCAATGAGAATGAATTCTTCTTATGATTACTATGTTTCCAAATTTACCTTGGAACCTATGCAACAACTAGCTAATAGTCATGGAAGATGTCTTTTTCATGTTTGAGAGATCTTTTTGCATTTGGCCTCCATTCTAGGAAGATGTCTTCATTTATTGAAAGACATATTTTTGTAAATGGCATCAATTTTGGGAAGACATCTTTTTTTATGGAAAGACATCTTTGTCTAATGAAGGATGTATGCTATTTTGTAGAGATGTCTTTGCCTATGCTACCTTCTAGAAAAATGTCTTTTGGTATGGGAAAGACGTCTCTTTTGCAAGGGTCAAAAATTAAAATGATCATTTTGATGTTGGGAGCCTTTGAATGTCTCTAAACAAGTCCCCATAGATCTTATGACCTTCTAGATGCATCAAAATGAGTTAAAAACACTCCAAAACATGCGAAAACATCTAGGACTCATCCTCAACAAAAATATACATTTTTTTCTTGAATTCTTCATATTCGTCCAAGGTCCCTTAAGTCCTTGTGATCCCAAATTTTCTTGAGTCCTGGAGTCATTTGCTCTTGCTCCTATAAACACAATAACCATACAAACATCCTTGAACTCTATTTTCCTTAATGTTTTGACACACCAAAAGGTCAACAATCTCTCTCTTTTTGGAAATGTCCAAAACTTAAGAAAATGGATTAGTTTTTATCACAATATCACCATACATAATCTACTTCTCCCTCTTTTTGGACATGACCAAAGAGGATGATGCATATAAACTTGTATCTTAAGGATATATCATTTTAGAACAAAAACATATAGTTATGGAGAGTGATTACATAACGAGCATAAGCATTATGACATAAATCTCTTCCCTTGTATGGATAGCATCAAAAAGAGTCTAAACACTTGTAAAAATGTTTCATGATATAATTGTTCATGACATAAAACCATTTTGCAAGAGAAATAGTTTGAAGAGTACAAATATCATTAATTTCATAGGGTTGATAAAGTAAAATTAGTTTTTATTAAGGGATGTCCTTCATCTATTCACAATAGGAAGCATAGTTGATCCAAGTCTCTCAATAACTAGTCTACCATGATTCTAGAATCATCCAAGATTCTTTTGAAAAGATCAACAATCCAATAGCAAGTTCATGGCAAGAGGGTTTAAAACATGCATATTCAACTTTTAAGACAAAGCAACACATCTATTCATGCTAAATATATCAAAAGATCAAAAACAACCAATCAACTTTTTATGCAAAATAAGAATTATAAAATAATATATGATAATTATGTTAAAGGAAAGAAAAATAGCATATGGATATACCTAATATCTTACCAAGAGAAATCATGAATGCATATTGTAGTCCAAAATCTATTCTAGTATGTCTCAATTCATATTTGTAATAAGGACCTTAGGTACTTTAAAAGATATATTCTCAACATACAAAAGGTTACACAATAAATAGAGTTCATAGGTAGGTTTATATAACATAAACATTAGGAGATTTCACCATAAAAGTTCATCTTTAGATAAGGAGTTAATAAATATCCTCTTTTATAATATTATTAGATGAATATGCTCTTCCTTGCTCATTTTTTGTTGAGGGTGAGTTGAAATATGAAGTTTTCCTATTTGAGTGTCTTTTGGTAAAAGCATCAAAAGACACCCCGTACACTGGTGGCCTCTACATATGTGCAGATTCTAATGCTTCCTTTGGATCCTTTTGAATTATCTTTTATATATATATATAGATGTAATCAAAGTACTATCCCTAAAATTCAACATTAAGATCAAGTGTGGAGACTAAAGTCTCCTATTAATAGTAATTCATATTTATTCCTTTTGCAATGATACTATTCTTAGAAGATTCATGAATTGCATCAAAGGTACTAATTCAAATTCTTCAGCAAAAATATTCTAAAATTTTTTTGACTTTATGTTTTCAGAAAAAATCCATATCTTAAGGCAAAAAGCTTATTAGTTCATGAAGTTTATGCAAGAATTTTAAATCACTTGAAACTAATAGATCAAAAGGTGATTTTTCAATAAAAAAATTTAAAAGTTTACAAGTATCACAAACTTTCATTTAATCACATCATGTTCATACATACACAAGAGTTACCATAATTTAAATTATTCTAATAGTATCAAATATATTCTTTTGTAAGTACTTATCTTAGCATTTGTAGAATACTAGAGCAAACATCCCATAGCTTGAAATGAAGTAAGCACACATCAACATAATTTAGTCTTTCCAAATTAAATACTGACATGATATTTAGAAAGAAAGAAAATAAAAACTTACCTTGACTTGCCTTACTTGCAACTAAGAATTAAGGTGCCTAGAGTGCTAGAGAATGAGATTCCTCTTTTGAGGTTTCTCTTCTTGTACAAACTTCTTTAATTTTCAAGGCTTGGCACCCTTTCTCAAATTGTCTAGATAGCAAGTTCTCATTCTTAGGTTCCTTCCTCTTGATTCTCCAAACTTTTTAAACTTATTTATTCTTTTGAGTTGTTAAATATTTTTTGCCTTGCAAAAAATTCCTTTCTTAGTGCATTTTGATAAGACTAGGGAATCTTGTGATATGACTAGGTACTCATATGATAAAACTTTAAATTGCACTCCCATTGTTTATGCCAAAACTTATTACAATAATAACATATAATTCTCATATTGTAGAAAAAGTGATTAGAATGATCAAACCTTTGAGGAGTCTTTTGATGGATAGGAGCTTCTCCTAATGTAGTACCCTTACTCCTTGGAGATTCCTTTAGATGGGATGAAGGTTGTGTAGGTTCTTCTTCTTGGGAACAACATCCAAGTCCACTTTGATCTTGTGGACTTCTTCCTTGTTCAAGAACCATTCAAAGGGACTCTTTTCCTTTAACTAGCCTTTCATTCACAAGCTTTACATTTGCAATTTCTTCCTTAGCTTGCCGATAAGAGAAGGTTAGCTTTTCCTTCTCAGCCCTTAGGTCTGAGATTTATTTTGTAAGATTAGAAATTATTGTATTCAATAAAGAAATTTCTTGATCATTTTTTTTAATTGCTTGTTTAACTTTGTCTAAAGACTTTGAAAATTTAAAAGTTCATTACACAATAAATCAAACCTTTCATCCTCATTAAGTTCATCATTTGAGGTATTAGTGTCATCATTGATGGAAGCCATGTAGACAAGGTGTGAATCCTTTACATTGTTCTCCCCCTCTTTTTCACTTTGCTATCCATAATTTGAACTTAAGTAGAAGTTTGTCTTTCTCATCTCCTCATCAATTTTGTCCTTTTGTTGTAACCTGCCACTACTAGGACATTCAGAGATCACATGGTCTGTTTCAACACATACCAAGAATTCTATTGATGATGAATCAAAATTAGAACTTAAAAAAAGTTTTTCCTCCAAATTGATTAGGGTTTTTTTGATTGAATCTCTTACTCATCTACTTAGTCACATTGGTTAGTTTTTGAATCTCAACCTTAAGGTCCGAGTTCTCTTTCATGAGATGAAAACATTCATCATTAAGAACTTTAATTTTTATTTCCTTAGCATGTAAAGCATATTTTATCTTAATTCACAAATTTTCGAAAGAAAGAACTTCATGGAAAAATATCCCATACCTTTCTTCAAGGGAAACATCATTTAGATAATTACAAGTTTTGTCAACTTTACAAGCATAGTCTTCTTTATTTCTGAATGTAAATAAGGAAATTAGAGACTTACCTTTACAAGGCAATATATGAATTGAGCACATCAATTGATGAAGCATATTAATCTCTTTGTCCAAATGTATCCGATGTTGATAGGCCCTTTCATGTTCATTCTTGAAGATTGATGTAGAGTGCAAGAGTAGTAGGCTTTGATATCACTTGAGGATCATCGAACTTAGAAAGGGGGTGGGGTGTGGGGGTTGGGGAGGAGAAAAAATAAGTTCTCCAAATTAAAAATTATTCAACACAAAGAACAAAACTAGATTTAATATGGTTCCCCAACTTAGGTAGTTCACATTTGAAGGGTAGATCACTTGCACACCTTTGGACATTGCTCCTTAAAAAATGTGGTTTAGGGGAAATCACAACCTTTACAAAGTTTGAGCTCCATGAAGGAGAGTTTTGTCACTGCAACAACTCTAAGCCCCACAAGGTCCCAACAAGCTCAAAGGTAGTTTGAAGGACACCACATCCTATATAAGCTCTAAGCTCTGCTTCAAAATGTTGTGATGCTACACCAACCACTCAACCTCACAAGGTCTTGACAAGCTTAGAATGTGGTTTCAAGGATCCCACTACCTTTACAACTTGGCTTCACTCCAAAGTGTTGTGGTTCTATACCAAAACTTAATCTCATAGGATCCTAACAAGCTCAAGTAAGATGCCTTCCCGTAAGAAGCACATGAACCCCACAGGGCAACAAGAGAGAAAAAAATTATAAGAAGAGGATGCAACTAGTTTTGTTGCTCCTTGTACTTTGAAGCACAACAAACTTTAACCACTTACAATAATAAAAAAGATAATACAATGAAAAACAACAATGATTATAATGATTGCTAAATGATTTCAATTGATAGTATACTTTGCTTGCTTGTTTCCAAATGACAATAAATTCTTCTTATAGCCACTATGTTTCCAAATTCATCCCAGAACTTGTGCAATAGCTAGCTAATGGTCATGGAAGACATCTTCTTCATGTTTAAGACATCTTTCTACATTTGGCCTCTATTCTGGGAAGACATCTTCATTTGGTGAAAGACATCTTTTTGTAATTGGCCTCAATTTCAAGAAGAAATATTTATTTGGGAAAAGATGTCTTTTTTTGATGAAATACATCTACCATTTTGTAGAGACATCTTCATCTATGATACCTTTTGGAAATACATCTTTGGTATGGGAAAGATGTATCTTCTATAGGGGCCAAAAATGAAATTGCTTATTTTGATGCTAAGAGCCTCTTGATACCTCCAAACAAGTTCCCATAGACCGTATAACCTCCTAGACTCATCAAAATGAGCTAAATGCACTTTGAAACATGCCAAAACATCTAGGAATTATCCTTAATAAAAATTACATATTTTTCTTGAATTCTTCGTATTTTTCCGTGTTCCCTTAAGTCCTTGTGATCCCAAATTTGCTTGTGAGTCCTTGAGACCTTTGCTCTTGCTCCTATAAATACAACAACCATAGAAACATCATTGTACTCCATTTTTCTTAACACTTTGACATACCAAAAGGTCAACATACCCACCTCCAACACTACATTTCGAAACCTCCACACCTCACTAGGATCTCTAGAAATCTTAAGAAAATCAACAAAACTAAGTTTCCACATGGAATTATGCTAGGGATTAGGAGGGCTACATTAGGCCAACATAGTCCCAATGACTACCTAGCGTAGTTGACTTAAAAATCCAAAAACCCATCACTTATGAACTACAACTAAACTTTTGACAACACCAGAGTAGCAACCTTGGTCAAATCTTACCACTTCTTCCCCTTTTGACATCCAGACATGGACTATGTTGGATGGGGAGATGGGACTATGCTAGGCCAACATTGTCCATGCCCAAGGCTTAGCATAGTCTCATTGAGGCTACCAAGAACACTGTAAACCATGAAACTTAATCTTGGTCAATCCCAAAACCCTAGTTTAGGCTTGTACGACCATGAAGCCTACTTTTATCTACATTTGATAGTTTTAACCATGACTACACTAAGTGGGAAAGAGAGTACATTAGGCTAGTGTAGTCCCTACCCAAGGTCCAAAGTACTCCCATTAAGATTGTCCAAACACACTAAAACCATGCAATTTGCCTTTAAAAAAACCCTAACACCTTTTCCTAGCTAGTTTTATTTTGAACACTTGCATGTTTCACCAATTTTAGTCATCCTACACTCGCTATGCTATGTGGAACTTGGGACTACGTTGGGCTAGTGTAGTCTACTCCAGAGTCCAATGTAGTCCTCCAAAAATTGGTGGAAAGTTTCTAGGAAAAACCTAAAAAAGCCTTGTACCAACCAATTTAGTATCTAATCATACCATTTTTCATCATTTTTAGCCACTCCAAACTAAACTACACTAAGAGGAAAGGAGGACTACGCTAGGCTAGCCTAAGTAACCTAGGATTGTCGTCAACAAGCCTAGGAGGCCTACCCAAGTCTTTGTGACCTTGAAACTTGAATTTTTTTCATGATTTTTGATACCACCAACTTGGTCCACACTAGAGGAGATGAGGACTATGCTAGGCTAGCATAGTCCCCTCAAAAAATTATAAAAAATATAAAAAACCATGCAAGTTGATACCTAAAAATCCTAGAATTCCATTTGGAGTTTCCTAATGATAGAACATTTAATTTTTAAATAATTTTGACCTACTAAGATGGGACTATGGTGAAGGAGGTGAGGACTATGCTGGGTCAATGTAGTCCCTCTCCAAAGCTAGTGTAGTCCTCTAAAAATAAGTAAAAACTTGTCAAAATAACTTGAACTACTATCAATGAAACCCCAAAAATCTTGTCCATGTCCATGTGACTTCAAAAATTTTGATTTTCATCATTTCTGGCCACTTCCACCATGAGTACATTGAGGTAGGGTGGGGACTACATTGGCCTAGTGTAGTTCCTTTCTAGGGCTAGCATAGTCCATGAAAAACTATACAAAATTACTCAAGATTGACTTACATTTGATGCTGATAAATCCTAAACCCTTCTATAAGCCTTTTTGACTCCAAAAACTAGCATTTTCTATTAATTTTCTTATGCCCACCCTACCTAGATTGAATGGAGGCTGGGACTACATTAGCCTAGTGTAGTCCCACTCCAAGCTTACTGCAGTCCCTCAAAATTGCAATAAAGCTTACCAAAAATGACCTATATTTATTTTCAGTTGACTCTAGAACCTTGCTAGAACACCTTGTTAATCATGGAAACTCTTGATAACCACCCAAGCCTAGAATACACTAGTAGGAATGTCGGACTATACTAGGCTAGCATAGTCCTAATCCAACCCCAACATAGTCCACATCATCAATTTCACAGTAGTCCAAACATCACTCAGAAAACACCACTGCTAACTATAGGATCTTTCCAAGACACATTAAGACCACTATGCCTTGCATTTGAGACAAAATTCATCCTTTGTGGTCATCCAAAGCATGACTACATTGAGGAGGAACTAGGAATATCTTGGGCTAGTGTAGTCCACACCAAACTGCCTAAAGTTAATCAAACATACATCAAATCCACTTTTGGCCAAGCCTAGCACATTGTTGAAGATTGTATAACCATGGAACCTAACTTTTCTCATCATTTTTGACCCTTGCAATCTTACTACCTTAAGGATGAGTTAAAACTATACTAGGCTAGCATAGTCCACTACCAATCCTAGCATAGTCCCCATAAACATACTTAAAATTGACAAAATTGCTCAAAAACCACTTCTATGAGTTTTGGAGCCCACCAGAGTTAAATTTAGCAATGAAACTCAATTTTTCAACCTTCCTAGTATGGATACACTAAAGGGAGGACTAGGACTACACTAGGCCAACGTAGTCCATACCCAAGTCCAACACAGTCCACTTGGGAGTGGCTAAAATAGCTCTAGAACTACCCAAATCAACTCTTGGAAGACCTACAACCCTATAGGAACATGCCTAGACCTTGGAACATTGGGAAGCAAGCCAAAATTCATTATTTTTAAACCTTTTTCATTTGGAATCCTTGTCTATGCTTGGAATTGCATACCTTGTGTAGTCCCATGGTATTTTGCAATTCAAGGCCTAAACAATCATGAGAACCGATAATTTCTATACTAAAACCCTAGTAAGCAATACCAGTGACTATAGAAGCCCATTAAGATAATTTATTGAGCTCAAAATTCACTAGAATTCATTTTCCACTCAACAGTATGTTGAGGAAGCTAAGGACTACACTAGGTTAGCATAGTCCCACTTGGGAGAGAAATGTGGCAATGAAAACCAATAGTAAATAGCTTAGAATATGCCAAAATTGATCTAAAGTGACTAAAACCTTACCCCATTGCTCCCAATTATAGATTCCACCTCATTTTAGCTTTGAAAACCTCATAAACTCATTCATCCCCTTGTTACTACACTAGGGTCCCATAGCCTAGCATAGTCATCATAAGAAACAAGTTGTTTCCATTTTTTGGAAGTGAAAATGGTGCCAAAGCTTGTTAATTTTCAATACCTATGCCTTGCGCTAGCTATGTAGAACATTGAGAGCCTGAAAATGATCATATTAAACCTTGAAAAGTCTCCCTAAACATTAACTAAACTAGAGGTAGGTAGGACTACATTGGGCTAGTGTAGTCACTAGTAGCGCCCAATGTAATCATAGAAAAAGTTATTAATTTTACTTTAAAATAGCTATAGAATGACCTTCTCATGTGCTCAATCTCTTTTGACAATCCTATAGCCTCATACCATGACCTGATAAGGCATAAAAATAGCAAAATATAACCCTATTTGACTAGTATTAGCCAAGTTTTAGTACATGTATTCCATTTTCATGGATTTGAGCTTAGTTCATGGTGCTATGACTTGTTTTTGATCTTTCTTTGCATTGTTGATCTTATTTCCCATCAATTGGTCTTTCATGGCCTCTACATAGCTTTAATCTAACCATATCCACCTTATTATGGCCTTTGTTAACCCTTTTTAAGCCTTGGATTGGTGCTAAATTATTGGGTTTGGCCATCTTTGACTACCAAGGCCTTAAATTTGCACCATGGCCTGCTAAAGCCTAAAACTATCAAAATTGTAACCATAGTTGACCATGTTTTCCACCTTGATTAGTTTAGCCTTATCTCATCATGTTGCAACTTATTTTTAATCCTATTTTCAACCTTCTTGTTCCCATCATTTAGCCTTTGTTTGACCTCTTATAGACTTTGTTGACCTTGTTTGACCATGAGAAGCCATGTTTTGGATAATTACCATAGTATTCTATATCATTTTAACATTATTTACTCATTTTTACTTAGGTGATACTTAATGTGCTTATGGTGGACATGTAGGATTAGAGTATGGAAACCAAAACATCCCCATAACCCTAATAAGCACAAGATCAAGGAAGGGGAGCTAGTCCTCAAAGCCATTTTTGAGCTTGTAGATAAATTATCAGCCAACTGGGAAGGACCTTTCTTGGTTACTAAAGCATATGACAACAACACATTCAGAATAGTAGACATGAATGGAAATGAGTTGGCCAACCCAATTAATCATTCCTATCTAAAGCCATACTACATGTAGCTACCAATAGTTAACAGGTGAACCTACTTTCAATGGCTTGCCAAGGCCTTAAATTGGAAAAATATCTTGCTAAGGCCTTAAACTAGTAAGATGGCCTACCAAGGCCTTAAATTGGCAAAATGGCCTATCAAGGCCTTAAATCAGCATCATAGTTTACTTAGACCTTAAACTAGCACCACGACCTACCAAGGCCTTAAACTAGAAACACATGTAACCTCTAGTGATTGGGTTTATTGATTGTTCTATATGGCCTTACATATTTCATTGTAATGACATGATTTCTTTACTTGGCTTTCTTATCCTCTTGGACTTGTGTTTGTAAGATGAAGCCTAGAGTCATTGTAGAGGTGCAAATCATAATGATAGCAAGTTATCATGTAACCTTGATGTGTGAGATTTAGTGAGTTATCTTGCCATACCAAGAGTACTTGTTTCACATCATTTTCTTTTCCTTGAGGCTAACCCTGTAGCTTGATCATAACCTTCCTTATCTTGGATGATAATGTTGACTAATGTTTGACACTCATGAACTATGGCTATACAACATCCCTTCATCATGCTCCACTATCAAGTCCATTAGATGTAACACACTTCATTCAATGGGAAACCATGTAATTTGTTGAGTGTAACACACCTGACTCAATGGGAAAACCAATTCTAGAGTAGCTTTGCAAAGAAACCCAATCAAGGTTTCACCCAAAAAAGGTGGGGGGGGGGGGGGGGGGGGGCGGGGGGCAGGGGGGAGAAAATTGCCAATAAGGAAAATGGCTAATAAAGCCTCAAAAGCCCAAACCAATGGCTCCAGACATACAAAGGAAGGATCCTAGTGGCCAAAGAAACCTTGGAGCTAAGTAATTGATCCTCAAATGCATTCGTCAAGTGACCAATCCTTCCAAAGATGAAGTGCCAAAAAACACTAATAGATCAACATGTTAGTGACATAGCCATGATGCCAACATTTGAAATGCATTGTTATCCCTCATAACCATTTCCTTATCATAACCTTCTTTATTCATCATAAGCACTCTTGAGCATGGTTCAACACTATTGGATCAAGTGTAGAGAGGAGGTGTTATGTAAATCCTCTAGACATCAACAAATAAGGGCCAATGAAACACCACCAAATTTCATGTTGCAACTTTTATTTCCAAACTTGGGGCAAGGACTCATTATAAATGTAAGATATGTAGTCCTTGAGCTACAATCTTGCATACTTCAACTTTTTGAGACTAAAAAATGATTTAAAAGTTGTTATTTCCTTATTTCCCAAGTAGAAAAGTGTACCCCATGTCCATAGTTGGGCTTGGGAAGGCCAAAAATGCCTTTGGAATGGCTAAATACAACATTTTCATGGGTTTTTGTAGGGGTATAGCCCCAACTACGTTGGAGCCATTTTCAGTAGTAACAGTAACTACATTTTTAGTAGTCATAGTAACTGCATTTTTAGTAGTCACTGTAACTACATTTTCAGTTGTTGTAGTAGCCAGTGTACTCACCACCAAGACCTAGCAAAAGTGCAATGTTGGGATTATCAAAATTTTCATTTTTCCAACAATAGCCAACGTAGTCATTCCAAGTCAGCAATGGCCAGAGTAGACGACTTTTTTCACCAGGCATGACACTTTCGAATGGATTCTAGCATTTTCATAGTTTTTAACTTTTTTCATATTTTTCACCACTTTTGCTATTTTTCATCAACCTTAGCATAGTCTGCCAATGCTAGTATAGTAGGAATGATGTCAGTGTAGTCACAAAAGTCCATTTACTATTTATGGTAAATGAATGGGTCTTGTGGCTATAGTCCATTCTAGGATTATCATAAATGATAACTATGCTTATAGTAGATGAAAGTTTATCATTATGAGTGTAGTGAAAGCACTACCAGTGTAGTCACAAAAGTCCATTTACTATTTATGGTTAACAGATGGGTTTTGTTAGTGTAGTCAATTCTGTACTTACCACAAATAGTAACTATGTTGATAGTAGATGATGAACTATGCTAGCAGTAGATGACCGTTGCAGCCCATAATCAATGCCAATTTGTTAGCAATTAGTGGTAGTCAATGGTTGACCCAAAAATGGTAAACCTAAACCTATAAATATCGAACATCGATACCTTTTTCAAGTTCTAAACTTTGGGCATTTGCATTCTATACCACAATTTTAGGAATTTGGCATTTTCAACTTTCATAGTAGTTCTAAACCTCCCTCATCCATCAAACCTATTTGCAATCCAAATACACTTTTAATAGAAAAAATTGGCACTACACTAGGAGTAGACACCCCATGTAACTACCATTACATTGAAAGTGTAAACCTAGTCCCATTTCTAGGTTCTAGATATGGTGGAAACTGACTGAAATTTGTAGTAGGTCAAAACTAGGAACCAACTAGATCATGGAGGCAACTCTCTCTAATAGACTTCAAGCTTTAGCAAGCAACTTCCTATGCCCTTAGCATGAAATTGTACTTTGTGAACCCAATTCTTTTATATTCTTTATAAATCTAGTTGTTCATGTTGTGCAAATTTTAATTTCTATTTCCATTTCTACACTTAGTTTCTATAACTACAATTCCATTTATGTTTTCATTTTTAGTACGTCATTTTCATTTACATTTCCATTTTTAGTAGGCCATTTCTGTCTATGTTTTTGATCACATTCATGATTCCAAAACCTTTTCTATTTTACATTCTATAAGTCCCTAGATGACCAGCAAGATCATCTAGGGTATCCTGAGTTCCATTTTTTGAAGGCCCTTAGAATTTAGGGTTAAAACTGTTCAAGTGCTTAGATATTTCAATTTTTCATTCCAATAATAAAGATTTCCAGATCTAACAATGCTGACACCAGTGACTTTGAAACTCAAAAAGCTAAGACAAACAAGCTTAAAATTAGTCAATATCTATTCCACACACTAGGCACATAGGCCTCACATGTTGGCTAGTATGTGTTGCAATGTGTGAGGATTTTTTATAGGTTTTCAACACTCAAAATCACTTAGAATTTGATTAGTAGATCTTGGGAGTCCTAAACTAGAAATCAACCTAAGATTTAATCTTTTTTGAGCCAAGAGAAGCTAAATTTAGCCCTCACACATTGAACTTGCAAGCTCCACACACTACCCAACATGTGGAATAGTGTGTTGGCTTTTAAAAAAATCTCTTTTTTGACTTATTTTGGCTTAAAAATAGTTATTTTGACATTAAAACTGATGTGTTTCCCTAAACTCCTAATATAGCAAAAGAGCTAACTCTAAGAACTCCAAAAGCCAAATACTAACTTCCTACATGCTGGTACCCTAGCCTCACATGTTTCCCAGGGTGTAAGCCAGCATGTGGGGTCTTTGAAAACCTTCTACTAGCTTTTACTAACCTCAAACTTAGCTTATTTCACTCCCTAGGCCACTAAGCTAATATCAAGATTATATAATAACCAATAACAATTTAAAAGAGCCCCTCAAGCTAAGTCTTTAACTCTACATGCTAACAACACATATGGCACATGTTGGCCAATGTGTAGGCTATCATGGAGGATATAAAAAATCTTTTTTTCAACCCAAAATAACTTTAGATGGTCATAAAAGTTACTAAAATCCTTCTCCAAAGTCTAGATGATATCATAGAAGCCTAAGAATGCTAAGAACTAAGTCTAGACCACTCAAAACTTGCATGGCCAGATCTCATGGGATACTAGTCCCACACACTATACAACATGTGGGGTTAGTACTTGGGCTCCATACTAGTTAAAACTAAGTTAAAAGTTGTCCATTAGTTGCTTGGTGCTTTTTGGAAGACATACAGCTAAAGATGGAGTAGAAACGTGACCTTGGGAAGCTGCTAGAACATGATTTTTACATCAACACACTATGGCCACATGTCCCACACACTATGCAACATGTGGACTGTACCGTCCAAAATCGTCGGTCTCCAGCTAGAAGGAAACAGAGACCGTGGGATCGCAGGATGTGCACAGAAGACCCTACCTTCACCTGAGGGCGAGCTAGAATGAATGAAGGTAGAGTACCTTGGATGGTCCGCACGTGGATCAAACAAGGATTTCCCCGAACGTACATCGAAGTGCTATACGCTGGGTTATACGTAAACGGCGTAACGGGCATAAATCAAAGCGTAAACAGTGTAACCAATGCAAATAGAGCGTAGCGTAAACGAGCGAAAATAGAATACATGCAACAATTAATGCAAACTGTAAATGATTTTGGGAAGAAAATGTAACAATGGCATTACAGAATGAAAGTACAATGCACCAATCTAACGTAGTTGTGACTGGAACACAAGGTGGACGAAAAGCCCTGATTTGTGCAGGGATGATTACGGCTGGTTCACACTGTAAGCATAGCGTAGAGGCTATATGCTTAGCGTATAGGGTTATCCAGCGTAAAAGATTTTATGCTCTGGTTCGCAGCGTCTCTGCTCTCTGGTGTGCTCTGGGAATTTTGCCAATCGACCTGGATCTCGTGAAAAATTGGGCTTTTCTACAGGGTTTTGACGATGGACTCAGGTTGGGAGACATGTGGCATGTTGACCGAGTGTAGGATATGTTACAACTGGACAGCGTATAGCATGCCAGTGTACAAGATGCCAGCGTAGAGGATGCCAGCGTAGAGGATGCCAACGTAGAAGATGTCAGCAAAGAGGATGCCAACGTACAAGATGCCAGCATAGAGGATGCTAGTGTACAGGATGCCAGCATAGAGGATGCCAGCATACAAGATGCTAGCATAGAGGATGCCAGTGTACAGGATGAGAGCATAGAGGATGCTAGCGTAGAGGATGCCAGCGTACAGGATGCCAGCGTACAGGATGCCAGCGTAGAGGAAAAATGTACCCAGCGTATAGGCATGAAAATGCTTTATTTTAAGGTCAAAACTTGATTTTTAGGTGCTTAAGAGCTACTGGGAACCTTGGGGAAGGTCCTAGGTGGTCTAGACCTTCAATTCTAGCCTGTTTAGAGGAGTTTCTAGAGCTCAAAAGTTGCTGTACGCTGGGCTATACGCTGGGCGTGCAGAGTACGTATGCTCAACGTATAGGTCATGGAAATGCATCATTTCGAGGTTGAAACTTGATTTTTGGGTGCTTGGGAGCTACTATGGACCTTAGGAAAGGTCTTGGGGGGTCCATATGCTTAGTTATGGCATGCTTTAACTCATTTCTGGGGCCCAAAAGTTCCTCTACGCTGGCTACACCTTGGGCGTATACGCTGGACGTAGAGGAATGAAAGACCATCATTTGGAGCCAAAAATTTAATTTTCAAGTGCTTGAGAGCTATTGGGGACCCTGGAGAAGGTCTTGGGGGGTCTAGATGCTCAGTTCTAGCATGTTTTGATTCATTTCTGGGGTCCGCAAGTTCCTCTACGCTGGCTACACCCTGGGCATATACGCTGGGCGTACAGGAATGAAAGACCATCATTTGGAGCCCTAAATTTGATTTTCAAGTACCTAAGAGCTATTGGGGACCCTGGACAAGGTCCTGGGAGGTCCAAACACTTAGTTCTGGCATGTTTTGACTCATTGTTTGGGCCCAAAAGTTCCTCTACGCTGGTTGCACCTTGGGCGTATATGCTGGGCGTACAGGAATGAAAGACCATCATTTGGAGCCCAAAATTCAATTTTCAAGTGCCTGAGAGCTGATAGAGACCTTGGGGAAGGTCCTAGGGGGTCCAGATGCTCATTTCTGGCATGTTTTAACTCATTTTGGGGCCTGAAAGTTGCTGTACGTTGGGCTATACGCTGGCCAGTGTACACCAAGGTGTGCCCAGAGTATACTTGGTCAAAACCAAGTATTTTGAATCCAAAAATTGAAATTCTTGATGCCAGATGTTGATGTAGTCACCTATGGATCCCAAGGAACTCTCTATTTTTCAAATATGCTCTGTTTGATGCTATTTTTGAGGTTCACAAGTTTCGGTCATGCTGGGAAGTATCATGACTTAGCTTGATTCTTGTCTGAAAGTGTTGGGTCCAAATTTTTGTGGTGTTTCATTGGCCCCTCTTTGTTGACGCTTGGAGGAATCGACCTGAGAAGTATCAACAAAGAAGTACAAAACACCACAAGTAACTTGGTAGCATTGTCCTTCGATACTTGGCCAGATGTCATCGCACCGTGTTCAGTAGTACATGGGATTGTGGAAATGAAGTTTGTAGCTGGATAGGGAAATGAAAATGGTTGGGATTGGGACCTAATCAAGGGATATGATAAAGGGGATGATCTGGTGTGTATATGGGTCATGCTGATCCTTGTCAATGGCCATTGTTTAGTAGACTCGGAATCAAGGCATGAGATGTGCATCCTTTGGCGGAACAAAACTCTTGTTTAGTGTTTAAGAGGACTTGTTGGCCATGTGATGGTGGGTTACGTTCTCTGGAGGAATAGGCCCTTTGTTTGGTGTTAAAGAAAACCTATTGGTGGAGAGCTAAAGTTACGCAATGAGATGTTACTTGAGCTTTTGACACATGAGTGTTTGTTTCCAAGATAACTGCCTTCCCGCCTAGGGCTTATGGGAAGTGCCAAGGGTCTTATAGCTCATTTTGCTCTTTGCTCTTTTCTTTTTCTTTGCTTTTTCTTTGTTCTTTTTCATTTTTTTTGCTCTTTTTTTGTTCTTTTTTTTTCTTTTGTCTCTTTGTTTTTTTGGAAAGAGCTTTCTTTCAATTTTTCACTCATGCTCATGTGCCATATTGTGTGTTGTAGTTGCTTGAGAGTATCACAGTGTGTAATAGTGTGCTCAAATTTTTCGGGTGTACTGGGTGTATCTGGGAATTGTAATCGGGTAGGAAATGGAATAAGAGTGTTGGGGAAATGGAGAATGTATTAGGAACTGGGAATGTACTTTTGACCAGATTGATTACCCTAGTTGCGTGCGTCAGAAACAATGTGGCACCTTGTCACCATGATGAAGTGTATCCGTGTACGAGCACCACTGGGTGTCATCCTGCAAACATAACTCCAAGAAGATAAGAAAATCACAAGCGAATGAGTTTGCGAATACTTCAGGCATGAATGTGACTGATGCAAATGGAGGCACCATGTGAAACTTAAGGCAAACAAAATGAGCAGAAATAGTGTTGTCAGAGCCGGTGTGATGAATGATGCAGCAGGCATTGATGAAGAAATGTCATGAATTACAGCAGCAGATGAATGTGCTAGAAATGATATGGCCAGTTTATAGTCTTAGCGGACTGTAGTGGGTTAGTTTTACATCATAACCCGTTGGACGTTGCCAGTTTATCGTCGTAGCGGACGGTACGATGCTAGTTTATAGTCATGGAGGACTATGAAGAGGCAAGCTAGTTTATAGTTTTAGCAGACTCTGGTGAATGAGTGTGACAGTTTAGTATCATGTCGGATAGAGCTTTGTGGTGTCATTTTACCATCATGATGCTAGGACATTCTGTGGTATCAGTTTTAAGTCATGATGCTAGGACTGTCAGGGTGGATGCATGCATGTGCGTCCGTACGATCCTGTAAACAAAAGCAACTAGAGAAAACAATGTTAAATAGCCACTGCAGAAAACATGAATTGAAATGCACAAGTGAATAGAAAATAATGTGAAAAGGTGGTAGTTTAAGGCCTTTTCGGGCCACATGTTCTATTTTGAGGCCTTTTCGGGCCACATGCAAGCACGTAAGCTAGTACAATGCAAACTAAGGTGACGTATGCACAATGAAAAAAGGTGAGGAGTGGGCGGTGGTTAGATGTGTATTTGGCCGCAGGGGAGTCTTGATTATGTGGTTGTTTCTTAGTCAAACATGGTCTGGGAGGCACGTTAGTTTGCTCTAGGAGGCTTTCAGTTTTTACCCCTTGTTTGGGCATTTTAGCTCTAGGTGTTGTGTTTGTTGTTGTGGGTGTTGCTTCAAGAGGCTCCTCTTTCAAGACCTGTGACATGTCTATGTTGTGGTTAGCTTGAAAGGAAGTGTTGTCACCATGTATAATGACTTGTGCGCCTTCATATGGAAGACGGATTTCTTGATGTATCGGTGAGGAAATGGCTCGTTGTTGTGCTAGCCATGGTCTGCCAAGAATCATGTTGAAACTAGGCATCTCTTCTATGAAAGTGAACTCTGCACTGGTGGGGAATTGTTCACTTGCCAAAAAGGCTCAGTTGATTATGCCCTTGACTATGACACGTGATCCGTTGAAGGATTTTAGACACGTGGTTTCTGTTGGCATAATCTCATCTGCCATGCCTAGTTTGTCGATGACGGAGTATAGAACTACGTTTGTTGCCGCACCATCATCAACGTGCACTTTGCGAATGGTACATTGCCCAACACATACACTAATAGATAATGGAGCTATTGTGACTTCCCCTCGTTTGGGGTTAACTTTAACTACATCATCACGAAAGGCTAAGGTGTTGGAACCCAATTCTTGTGGTGTGTGTTGTGAAATCATTGCACAGATGGATTTCATGTTAGTAGGGATGTCCTCTATAATAGGAATAGATGCTAACATTTGCACTAAGGCTTCACGATGAGCCGATGATGTCATGACCAAATCGTACAAGCTCATGGTTGTGTTCTTTTGTTTAAGCATTTGTTTCACTTGGGCCAGTGTAGCTATGAAGTCTGTATTGTCTGCCGTTGTGTTGGTTGCCTCTGTATGGGTTGAGGGCTTGGGCCTGGTTTGTTTGGGATTAGGGATAGGGCCCCCAGTGTTCAGTTGTTGTATACTAGGTATGTCCTTTGTTTCAGCTGTGGGTGTTATTCGTTGTTCATTTGTCCTCTTCTGCTGCCATTTGGTAGGCTTATCCATGTTGTTGCCAGGGTTGACTCTTGAGGGGGGAGAGGGTGAGACGTTTCCTACGGTTGGGCACCTGGGTAGGTGAGGGGCCATCGCGTGGTGGCACCTTTATGAAAAATGGTAGTTTGGGCGGTGTCGTTGTTGTTTGACTAGCTTGTTGTGGCAACTTGATAATGAAAGGTTTCTTTGCTATTGTTGTTGGTGCTACATGCCAGTTTAACGTCTTAGCAGACGACTGTGGTGGTACTTTGACCATGAAAGGTGTTTTCGGTGCTCTAGGTGGCACCTTGATGATGATGGGAGGCCCCTTGCTCGTGGAGGTGGAGGGGATTGTTGCCTTGCTGGGAGGCACACGAATCACAAAAGGTTGCTGCACAGGTTTAGGCTTACTATCTATGCCAATGGAGTTTATGACATAGGAGGCATCATTGGTGTTGGGTTGATTTAGGGTGTTGCCGTTCAATTGGCCCCATTCTATCATTGCTTGTAGATCATCCTTTAACGCACGACAAATGTCAGTATTGTGACTGGACATTTGGTGGTAGTGACAAAATTGGTCTAACTTGAAATGTCGTGGAACCGGGGGCTCATTTGGTGCTACTAAGATGGAGTTCCTTAGTAACTCGCAGTACCTATCATGTCGTCAGCGAGCATTCTCTGCTACATGTTTGTATTGGATTTGCCCAGCTTTAAGGAGTTGCTCTAGTAGTTCTGAAGGTCACGCAGGTAGCGATGTGTACTTAGAGTGATCCTTGCGTTGAAAATTGGACCTTAAGGTGGCCCCTATTGTTGCAGGTGGGTTGGTACTGGTGTTTGTTGTTTTTGTGCTTGTGGCTATAGTTTCTGTTATTGTCTATTTTTTGGCAATGTGTTGGTTCTTGTAAGCCACATAGGTGGGATCATTGCTGGTTTGCACAGCTTGTTCAATGTTCTTAATCTGTGTGAACGCTTGGCTCAACGTTTGAGCGCTTAGGTAGTATAGTTTTGACTTAATGAAGTCATTCACAGCTCCCTTCAGAATCGTAAGCAAATACTTTTCAGGGATGGGCTCATGAAGTTCATTAAGGGCTGCACTCCATCGTTGGATGAACTTTTGCACAGGCTCGAGTGGTGCTTGTTTCACCTGTATCAGATTGTCCAGTGTGGCTTCAGGCTTGAGGTTGTACTTAAATCAGGTAATGAACTAATGTAATAGGTCCTCCAGAGAGGATATGGAGTTATGAGGCAAGGCTCAGTACCAGTTTAAGGCTACACCTGTTAAGGACATAGCGAACACTCGCAAGATTGCGTGGGGCCAAGCTTGAGGCAATAGAGTTTCTGATCGAAATGTGACTAAGTGAGCATTTGGATCTCCCTTCCCATTATACTTGGTTAATTGGGGCAGTGTTATTCCCTTGGGTAAGGCTAACGGTGGCACCGAAGAGCTAATTGGATCATCGTGGTAAAAGTCTAGTACTTTAACTTGTTCAGTGTTTGCTATTTTGAGGTGGTTTACCTCTTCAGCTAATGCTTGCATCATTTATTTGGCTTCTGCCCACTCTTCAGCGGTAGGCAGATTAGTTGGTTGGGGAGGTTGTTGGGTTGTAATTTGTTGCTGTGGAGCGATGTTCAGAGTTGTGATTGTGGGGTGTGGCACGTTGAAGTGAGTGGGTTGTTGAACAAGGGGTATGGTTCCTTGCCTAGCCACAAACNGGGGACTAAGTGTGGTATGAATCCTCAGGTTCAGATTGTGCCTCGAAGTCATCTAAATCATGTTGGTTTTGGGGCTCCTCAGTGGGTCACCATGAGTTTTGGCTCCTTTCCATAAGGAGCTGGGAGATGAGTCTATGCTGAGGCTCAAAAAGGAGGATGATGTCATATACAGAGGGGACGAATTCATGACCTCCCATGTATATGTGCTCGAAGTTTTGTTTTTCCTTTTGTTCTATGGTGTCAAGAGGAAGGTTGGCCTGAATCTTCACATAGATGTAGTTATACTATTTTTGTGTGGGGACTATGAAGGCACGTGCGCTGGAGTTTTGGGATGATTCCATGGTAATGTGTAACAAGGTAGCGTACGATTTGGTTAACAAGTGCTGAGTGTGTTTTGGGCTAAGTGTGTAGAGTGTCCGGCGTGTGAACACTGAAAATTTTTCTAAGTGTCCTGCATGTACAGCGTAACTGGGAGAAAATTTAGCTAAGTATGAAATTATTAACCGTAGTCGTATGTGGATGGTGATCTCGGGTAAGAGGAAGTCATCTCGAAATTGTTATGTTGTGTGTATTGTATGCCTTAGACAAGATGATCCATGTTGGTGGCTATTAGTACTTAGACTGGTTTGAAGTAGGTGCGAATCGCAGCGAATTTGGCTTTGAAACGGGCTTGTTTTGTGTGTTTTTGTTGAAAAAACACTGTAGTGGTATTATAGCAGCGTAAACATTGTAGTAGCGTAAAAGCACTGTAGCAGTATAAAAAGCACTGTAGTAGCGTAAAAAGCACTGTAGCAGTGTAAAAAGCACTGTAGCAGTGTAAAAAGCACTATAGCAGCGTAAAAAGCACTGTAGCAGCATAAAAGCACTGTAGCAATGTAAAAGCACTGTAGCAGTGTAGACGTTGGAAATTTGTAGACAAAGTTAGCGTATGGTTAATAGCGTAGATGCTAGAAGACTTGCAAATGGTGAGTTTTAAACAAAGCAACGTAGACACTGATCAGTGTAGACGCTGGAAAGTTTGCAGGTAAGGTGTTAAACTATATAGCGTAAACGCTGGGAGGTTTTCAGAAAAAGTCAGCGTGTACTCAACAGCGTAGACGCTGAGAGCTCCGAAGCACAACTAGTTTAAGGCAGAGGCCCTCCTTCTAGCGCCAATTCTGTACCATCTGAAATCATCGGTCTTCGGCTGGAAGGAAACAAAGACCGTGGGATCGCAGGACGTGCACAGAAGACCCTACCTTCGCCTGAGGGTGAGCTGGAATGAACAAAGGTAGAGTACCTTGGGTGGTCTGCATGCGGATCAGAAAGGATTTCCCCGAACGTACATCGAAGTGCTATACGCTGGGTTATACGTAAACGATGTAGCGGGCATAAATCAGAGTGTAAATAGTGTAACCAATGCAAACAAAGCATAGCGTAAACGAGCAAAAATAGAATACATGCAATAATTAATGCAAACTGTAAATGATTTTGGGAAGAAAATATAACAATGGCATTACAGAATGAAAGTACAATGCACCGGTCTAACGCATTTGTGATTGGAACAAAAAGTGGACGAAAAGCCCTGGTGGGTGTAGGGATGATTGCGGCTGGTTCACACTATAAGCACAGCGTAGAGGCTGTATGCTCAGCGTACAGGGTTATCTAGTGTAAAAGGTTTTGTGCTCTGGTTTGCAGCATCTCTGCTCTTTGGTGTGCTTTGGGAATTTTGCCAACCGACCTGGATCTCGTGAAAAATTAGGCTTTTATACAGGGTTTTGACGATGGACTCGGGTTGGGAGACACATGGTGCATTGACCGAGTGTAGGATATGTTATAACTGGACCGCGTATAGCACGCCAACGTACAGGATGCCAGTGTAAAGGATGCCAGCGTACAAGATGCCAACGTAGAGGATGCCAGCGTACAAGATGCCAGGATAGAGGATGCCAACATATAGGATGCTAGCGTAGAGGATGCCAGCATACAGGATGCCAACGTAGAGGATGCCAGCATACAGGATGCTAGCGTAGAGGATGCTAGCGTAGAGGATGCCAGTGTACAGGATGCCAGCGTACAGGATGCCAGTGTAGAGGAAAAATGTACCCAACGTATAGGCATGAAAATGCTTCATTTTAAGCTCAAAACTTGATTTTCAGGTGCCTGAGAGCTACTAGGGACCTTGGGGAAGGTCCTAAGTGGTCTAGACCCTCAATTCTAGCCTGTTTAGAGGAGTTTCTAGAGCTCAAAAGTTACTGTACGCTGGGCTATACGCTGGGCGTGCAGAGTACGTATGCTCAGTGTATAGGTCATGGAAATGCATCATTTTGAGGTTGAAACTTGATTTTTGGATGCCTAAGAGCTACTAGGAACCTTGGAGAAGGTCTTGGGGGGTCCAGATGCTCGGTTTTGGCATGCTTTGACTTATTTCTGGGGCCCAAAAGTTCCTCTACGCTGGCTACACCCTGGGCGTATACGCTGGACGTAGAGGAATGAAAGACCATCATTTGGAGCCCAAAATTTGATTTTCAAGTGCTTGAGAGCTACTAGGGACCCTGGGGAAGGTCCTAGGGGGTCCAGACACTCAGTTCTGGCATGTTTTGACTCATTTCTAGGGACAGAAAGTTTCTCTACGCTGGCTACACCTTGGGCGTATACGCTGGGCGTACAAGAATGAAAGATCATCGTTTGGAGCCCAAAATTTGATTTTCAAGTGCCTAAGAGCTATTGGGAACCCTAGGGAAGGTCCTGGGGGGTCCAGATACTCAGTTATGGCATGTTTTGACTCATTTTTGGGGCCCGAAAGTTCCTCTACGTTGGTTGCACCCTGGGCGTATACGCTGGGCGTACAGGAATGAAAGACCATCATTTGGAGCCCAAAATTTGATTTTTAAGTGCCTGAGGGCTACTGGGGACCTTGGGGAAGGTCCTAGGGGGTCCAAGCACTCTGTTCTGGCATGTTTTGACTCATTTTTGGGGCCCAAAAATTCCTCTACGCTGGCTACACCCTGGGCATATACGTTGGGCGTACAGGAATTAAAGACCATCATTTGGAGCCCAAAATTTGATTTTCAAGTGCTTGAGAGCTACTAGGGACCCTGGGGAAGGTCCTAGGGGGTCCAAACACTCAGTTCTGGCATGTTTTGACTCATTTCTAGGGACAGAAAGTTTCTCTACGCTGGCTACACCTTGGGCGTATACGCTGGGCGTACAGGAATGAAAGACCATCATTTGGAGCCCAAAATTTGATTTTCAAGTGCCTGAGAGATGTTGGAGACCTTGGGAAAGGTCCTAGGGGGTCCAGATGCTCAGTTCTAGCATGTTTTGACTCATTTTTGGGGCACAAAATTTGCTGTACGTTGGGCTATACGTTGGCCAGCGTACACCAAGGTGTGCCCAGAGTATACTTGGTCAAAACCAAGTATTTTGAACCCAAAACTTGAAATTCTTGATGCCGGATGCTGATGTAGTCACCTATGGGTCCCAAGGAACTCTCTCTTGTTCAAATATGCTCCGTTTGATGCTATTTTTAAGGTTCACAAGTTTCGGTCATGCTGGGAAGTATCATGACTTAGCTTGATTCTTGTCTGAAAGTGCTGGGTCCAAATTTTTGTGGTGTTTCATGGACTTAGTGTGTGAAGGCCTAGAACCTTCACCATGCTTCAAACACTACTCAAAATGGAAAAAGGGACTAAGAATATTCCTCTATACCTCCAACACTTCCTTTAGAACTATGGAGAGGCTAGAAACTTGATAAAAAATCCTTGGAAACTATTAAGACTTAATCCATATGATGGGAGCCCTATTCCACAAACTAGGTAGCGTATGAGGATAGTTTGTGGTTTTTTTTGTAGGATTTGTAGCATCCAAAATGATTGAAGATGAGGTAGTTGTTTAGCATGTTCCACAAACCTTGGAATAGAAGATTGATAGAAAACTTGATCCTTTTAGGCTAAGAAAACTAGATTTTGGTTTCACATGATGGAATAACTTGTGCCACATGATGTATAGTGTGTAAGCTCAACGTGTAGAGATTTGGCAAGATAAAACTCAATTCAATCTTGCTAATCATCAATCCAAGATACTTGAACAAGTTCTACATTGATCCTACAAAAGTTAGAGATGGTCAAACTATGTCAAACAAGTCCTAAACTTGTCAATAATACTTTACACACTGGGGATTTGGATTCCACATGCTATGATGATAGTACACATTGCTCACACATTGAGGGAATAGTTCCCACATGTTGAGGATTTAGCATTTGAGCCTTTTCAAGTGTATAAATAATAAAAAATATTTTTGAGTAGTTTACAAGCAGTTTGCATGAGTCTTTTACCTACCAACATTATTTTTATCAAATTTTCATCTACTCTAGTAGTGTACATAAGATCCATGGCCTTCACTTATCATTTTATGATCCTATTTAAGCTAATTTTCTTTGTTCTACCTCATCTTGATCATACTTGACCATGATTTGCTTTATTGTTGCAAATATTTGGCATTATTTTGATGATTATACAATGTAGATGCCTAGTTAATGTATTTTTTTGATATGTACGATTAAATTATGGATGCATGGGCATAACTAGACCTACCCTTAAGTTTGAATGAATCCTATGGTGATGTTGAATGATCAATTGACCACAAATGCCTAGATTTTGAGCCTGGGAGCCTATACAATCATATAGCCTCCATAGAGAAGTTCCTAGAGTGGCATGAATACATAGTAAAGACTCTTGAATTGGATACTAGAGACATCACAAAGGACTCTTTAGTCAAAATCCCAATTACAACCCATAAGGGTGAGAAGAACGTGCTAAGATTAAGTTCCTCAATAAAACCCGATATGCCTCAAGATGTTACCAAGGTCTTTTAGAACAATGTTAAAGCCTTTGCTTGGTTGTAGAAGGATATGCTAGGTCTTGATCCATGGTTAGTACAACATAACATTGTACTTGATCCTAGTGTCAAACTTGTCAAACACAAAGTTTTCAAGATTAGATTAGACCTAGCTCTGGAAATTGGTGATGAGATCATGAAGCTCTACCATTCTAGTGTCATCCAAGCTATTACTTATGTTGATTGGGTATTTAACATAGTGGAATTTTTAAAGAAAATTGAAAAAATTTCTATTTGTTTCGAATTCCAAGATCTTAATAAGGTAACCATTAAAGATGATTTTCCATTGCATATTATTGATCAACTTATTAATACTATGGATGGTCATGCCTTACTATCCTTCATGGATGGGTTCTTAGGATACAACTAAGTCAAGATGAACCTAGAGCATTAGCTCTACATGACCTTCAAGATCCCTTGAGGAATCTTTTATTATACCATGATGCCATTTTATCTCAAGAACATGTGCATGACCTATCAATGAGCCATGACCTACATATTTAGTGATTTGCTTAATGATTATGTTGATGACATAATGGTCAAGTCCAAGATAGTCAATGATTGTGCACATGACCCTAATTTAGTACTCCAATAATGCCTAAAGTACAAACTTAGACTTAATCCTAAGAAGTATGTCTTTAATGTTAAAACTAGTAAGTTGCTTGGTTTTGTAGTATTTGAAATAGGGATACATGTCAATCTTGATAAAGTTAGGACTGTAACTAATTTGGTAGCACCTACTAATCTTAAGGAGCTATAGGGACTATAAGGTAGATTGTAATTTATTTGTAGATTCATCTTAAGATTTAAGGATAAGCTAAAATCCATGCAACACTTGCTTAAGAAGGGAGTTCACTATGAGTGGACTGATAATTACTAAGACGCCTTTGATAACATTAAGAAAGAGTTGGATTAATTATCCATTGTGTACCCACCATAGAAGAACAAATCAATTTACATCCACCTTGTAATCTCTAACATGTCCATAGCCTTTCTACTTTGTCAAAAATGAGATGATAGAGTAGAGTTTCTTGTTTACTATTTGAGTTATGCATTGATAGCCTATGAGACCTAATACATAGAGGTTGTGAAGTATTGTGTACCCCTACTTTTCTCCTTGAAGAAGTGAAGACGCTACCTCTTTAGGAGCTAGGTCAATGTCATATGCAAGGATAACATATTAAGGGACATAACAACTAATATTTATGAGAGTAGCTAAATAGCTTGCTGAAAGGCCATAATAGCTGAGTTTGACTTGCATTACATCTTCCAAGTCTTAACAAAAGATCAAGCTATAGCCAAAAAATTTACAACTTCCCTAGTTGAGGGAAATGCAACCATTGATCTTGAATTCCTTGATAAATATTTCAACATTGTTAATGAGGCACCCAAATATTATGAGGCCATCATGCACTTTTATAGAGCTTCTACTATGCATGGGGCTAGTGCTTACACTTGAGTGCAATTCAATCTTTCTCTCATCATTTTTAATTTCCATGTACCAATAATGTAGTAGGATATGAAGGGGTAATTAGAGGAATGATGATAACTTGTAACTAAAGAATCAAATGTTTAATGATAAAAGGTGATTTTCAACTCATGGTTAACTAAATAACTAAGGTCTATGCATGTAAAGGCAAGCATTTGCAATCTTATTGTCACTTCACCAAGAAATTCATGTTATAATTTATAGATGTTAGGATTCAACACATACCCTAGATTGAGAATATCTTAGTTGATGCGATTGTAACCTTGACCCTAAGTGTGACTCCAAATGTGTTTAGTAACTTACCTTCCTTGATGGAAAACTATGCTCTTCCCATCATGCAAAACACTAAAGGAATCTCTATAACTACTATTGACAATGTTTCTCAAAAGGAATGGTATAATGATATCAATTTTTACCTAATGCATGGTGAGTCTCCACAAAACCTAATTACTTCTCAAAAGAATGGTGTACGTAAAATATCAAAACAATATGTCATTGTAGCAAATAATACATTATGTTAAATTTTCTATGATGATATATTGTTAGTGTGCTTGGGCAAAATCAAAGCCATGAAGGTGTATGTGGAGAACATATAGGACCTAGAGCCACGGCTACAAAGATTAGATGATTAGGATACTGTTGGCCCTATATGGAAAGTGATTGCTTGTAGAAGGTTAAAACTTGTGATTCCTATCATTATCACAGTAACTTAATACATATTCCACCAAGTAAATTACATACTACTCAAATCATGTGACAATTTTAATGATGGGGAATTGACATTATTGGACCTATAACATCTAAATCATTTACAAGGTATAGCTTCATCATCATCACAATTGAATATTTTACAAAGTAGGTTGAAGCTATCCCTCTAAGGAAAACAACATCTTAATAGATCTATGAATTCATATTAGAGAACATAGTATTCCATTTTGGCATACCCTTAACTAGAATCATAGATAATGGACCATAGTTCAATAGCTAGGAAATGCAAGCCTTTTGTCAAAAATTAAGCATTAAACATTCCTTTTCATCACCATATTATCCACAAGCCAACAGGCAAGCCAAAGCTAGCAATGAGATCATTGTAGATCTAGTTCAAAAGATGCTAAATAATAGCAAATGAAAGTGGCATGAATCATTAGTACATGAACCTTTGGCCTATAGAACAACCTTTAGAACCATAACCGATGCCATTCTGTATAGCCTTATTTATGGATTATAAGCTATTTTGCCTCTTGAGTTGCAAGTTCTATCCTTAAGGGTAGCTCTATCTGACTTCATAAATGATGAGAAAAATAATGAGTTGTGTATCATTGACCTTGATTTAGTTGAGGAGTAGTAAATAAAAATTCTTGCTTACATCAAATGATATCAAGAGAAGCAAAAACCACAACATCATCATGATTGAATAGATGAAAATTCATGGAAGGAGACCTTATCCTTAAGGTCATTTGTGAACATGCGAACAAGTTTTTGGCCAATTGGGAAGGATCTTTCTTGATCACCAAAGCTTATGGAAATGGAGCACTCAAGTTGGAATATATGGATGAGAATGAATTGGCTAATCCTGTAATGCTTGAAAAATTTAGTGCTAGAGAAACTGAAGATCTCAAGGAAAAATAGTTTAATTTTGGATCCCATGGATGTTGAAAAGGGATCTAAAGCACCTTGGATGGCCTAACTGATCACCTAGGGACTTAGAATTCCTAAGCAATGTAATTAATTATATGAAAAATGTAGGTATGGTAGCAAAGAAATTAAAGATAAATTTGTACAAAAGAAATGAACTATAAATTTTCTATTAAAATAATAAAAATTGTTACAAGAATAAAGTTCATAATGATACAAATTTTAAGGCTTTGGATGCCCAAAGAGTTCAATGGAGGATGCTTGAAATTTGGCGAAGTTGGTAGAGTATGTCTTGTAGTCAGCTTCATCATCTAGAAGTTTCAAGTTTTTTTTGATCTTTGTGATCTTTGATGGTCTCTCTACACATTGGTTGTGAGTTGGTTGCTAGACCTATGGTGAATATACATTGCTATGAAAGTCTTTGGTTTAGCTAGAATGAAAATTTTGCTAAATAGTCCTTTTAAAGTGATCAAGCTTGGTTTATATAGGCCATGTAGTATCTAATCCATTGCTATAGATTTTTTCTATGATTGCTAATAGATTACTACAAATTTTTTATGATGCAAGTCATCCAACCCTAGCATATTTATCAAATTTGGCAAGTTTGGTAAATGAAGTCCCATCATTGATGCGTTGGATTTAGCATTTATATGATAGCTTTAGCATAAAAATTAAAGCCCAGTAATTTATACTTGGGTTGTAGGTGGTTATAGCGTATAACTTACTATGGCCAACATAGAAACTTAGAAAAACCCAAATTTGGTTGTTCCTGAGGCATTTTTATCCTTCCCAAGCATAGGTACATGCATATTAAAACTTTTTTCACTTGGGAAGTAAGGCATTGACAACTTATAAAGCATTTTTCACTCTTGATAAGTTAAGGTATGTGAGATTGTATCCTATGAACTACAAATTTTACATTTTACAATAAGATCCTACCTCAAGTTTAGTGGTGAAGGTTATAATGCTAGGTATTTGGAAAAAAAATTAAGGCAATTGCATCTACCATTATTTTTACACCAAATTACAATGGTTTTGGTCATGAGTTTCAACATGAATTCTCTCTGTGGTGTTTTAGTAGCCCCTTTTTATTGATGTTTTGAGGATTATCTTAAGAGACATTAACAAAGAATGCAAGACACCACCACAGGTCTATCACCAATGGTTCCTCTTCATGTCTTATTTTGTAGTTATCGAATCATGTTGAAGAGTGGTTGTGATGGTGAGATAATGTATGATGCGATGATATGGGATACAGGCTATATTTGGTTACAAGGGAATGATCATAGGGATTAACAATGAATTCTAGGTATTGACATCATGGTTATGGTATGGTAGTGATATGCTTGCTGATCAATGTGGTCTTCATGATTCATGCTTTAAAGTGTTGGTTACTCAATAATTTTTTTGAGGAATTAACACTCTACCCCAAGGCTTATTTGATCATTAGGCTTCTCCTTTTGCTTGTTTGGAGCTATTTATCTAACTCTTGGGCTTCATTGGCCTCTTGACCTTCTTCGCAACTTGCTTCATCATTTTTTATGGGGCGAAACCTTCATTGGATTTCATTGCCAAGGCCAAACTTAGTTTAGTTTTCTCATTGAATGAGATGTGTTACACTCAATGAACTTAATAGTGGAGCATGATAAAAGAGATGTCACATGGTCATAATGCATGAATGTCAAACATAGGTCATCATGATTATTTAGGATAAGGAAGGTTGTAATTGAGTTATGGGATTTTGGCTTAATAGTGGTAATGAAAGTGTTATGAGATAAGCACTCTTGACACAAAACTCTTGAAATAGTAGGATAAGCTAACCAAATTTGGTGCATTAAGATCACATGATAAGTTGTTGTCATGTTGAGTTGTACCTTCGTGGTGACTTCTAGGATTCACCTTAAAAGCACAACTCTAAGAGAATAAGAAAAGAAGACAAAGAATACATGTTGTTACAAAACATTACATTAGGCTACATAAGACAACCAACAAACTAGATGTCACCATAAGCTATTATCATTACAACATTTGAAAGATCTATATTTTGCATCACAAATGTTACAAAGCTTGTAGTTCATTTGTTGTGCCAAATAGAGAGAGATAGAGAAAGAGAGCTATAGAGATCATGTAGGCTTGCTTGTTATTGGTTGTAAAGATGTCAATCATTCATCCATACCTATAAAGAAAACATGTTAGAAATAATAGGATTTAACATAGAAATGGTTGATCAAATTGGCCAATTCATTCCCATCCATGCCTACCAATATTACTACTTCATTACCATAGGCCTTCGTGACCAAGAAAGGTCCTTCCCAATTAGTTGAGAATTTATCTACATGTTCACTGAAACACCGTGAAAATTACGAGTTGGCCTCAGGCAAAGATTCGCAATTCAAGTGAGAGCATGCATCAGCTTTGTTCCAGGACAAGTTTACGCTCTATTACGCACGGCAGCGTAATGAGTGTAATAAGCTCTATAGTCAAAGGCAGAGTGTAGAGAAGCGCAACAGTTTGACGCTTTTTCTCGTGGCGCATGAGTAATTTGTCTTTACGCTCATTACGCGGCAGTGCGTACCATTGCATATGTTATCATTCAAGTTGTACATTGTTTACGCTTCATTACGCACAGCTGCGTAGTGAGCGTAACTTGCACATTGTTTACGCTTCATTACACGCCGCTGCGTAGTGAGCATAAGATTGCACATTATTTACGCTTTATTACGCACAGTTGCGTAGTGAGCGTAAAACAATTTTGAGCTTATTGTTTTTACACCAGATTACGCTCATACACGCAACGCAACGCGAATGAGCGTAATACAGCCTGAGCAATTAAAGCACGCTCAGCATGTACTTGCTCTTCACACGCACAACACGCAAACAAGCGTGTTATGCGTAGTCACAGTCTGACTTAAAATGATCATGCCGACAGGACCCGCAACATCCGGGATCCACGTCATCAGGGTTGCGCCTTTTCCGTGGAGCGTCGCGGCCTATAAATACCTCAGTTGACAAAGTTACAAAGGTTGGCAAATCAGAGAAGCAAAAAGCATATTTTTGAGCACCAGAGCACCTAGCACTTTGGAGCAGAGATACAAAGAATAGCGCTTTGGAAATCGTGGACATCATCACCTTACAGCTGAAGCAGAGTACAGTTCGCTTTGAGCACCGGTAATAGGAGTAATCTTTCTGCTGAAAAGACTCTATCAATCAGAAACAGTTGATCGGTAGACGTAAAAGCTTGGCCTGCCTTGCATCTCAGCTTTAGCCCACGTGGTAGATCGGACTTCTGTTTAGACCGTTTGCTCGTTGTTTTGTGCTTGTTTCACATCCTGTAATCGGGGTTTCCCCAGTGTAATTTCTCATACGAAATATACATTTGTAAGTCAAAGCGCAGATCTTGAAGCTTCAAGCTTCTCTTATGTCAACCTCCTTTCATCGTGTTTAGCATTATCACCGTTGCAATCGTTTTCCCCTTGCTTTACGGTCCCTCGAATCAGATCGCTTTCTTTTACGCACTTTGCATTGTTTTACTGACCCGTAAGTCCCTGTCTGATCGACAAGACCATTTAGGGTGCCACGGATTTGTTTTCTCCAACATAGCCCTCGCGTGGATCCGTGGCTAAAACTATGTACGCTGGAGATTCGGTCGGTATTTTCCAGCTGCCAACGTTTTGCGTCGTTACAGTTTTCTGGCGCTAGAAGGAGGGCATCAGGCTCCGATCCGAATATTTTGGGTAACTCTGTTAGAGATCCATACCCTAAACCATAGATGTAATACCTCTAGGGAAGTCTACGGTCAATCGTGCGGTGTAGATCGGTCGCAAGGACGATTTCTTTAAAATCCTATAGGGTAGAAAGCCTTTGTGCATTTTGTTGTCAGCCATTTGCTTTTAGATTCGATTATCAGTTACTCTCAACTTCATTGATCAATGGATTCTTTTTACTCAAACACAACCGCTATGGTCGCTACTGATCTGGGTGTTGCACCTGTGAATCCTACGGTGGTCACAGGACCCGCTCCTGGTGCAACGAGACCTCAAGGACCATTGCGCCATTCATTGAGACTTCAGGGGAAAGAGCCTATCTTCATGGTTATAACCCCTAAAGAATACAATTTCATATGCGTCAAGATCCAGGCGAGGCTGGCTCTTAGCCGAGCCGAGCTGGAGGTGAAGCGAAACTTTGAGGTGCTCCATCGAGGGGGTTATGATTTTAAGCCAACAGCCTACGACATAATCCCCTTGACCGAAGACCAACACGAACTTATCGCACGGTTAGTCATGGTGAGAGGCCAGACTTCACAACCTGTGGTGGAACCCCAGCGTGAGGAAGAGGCAGAGGACGAATTTGCGGCCCTGTCGAAACATTCGTTCCATACTCTGACACCCCACACGTACGTAAATCCGTTGTTCCCTTTCAACAGAGAGGCAGCCTCTCTGGACTCAGCCGTGACCACGTAGATGCAAATCCCTGTCCTTCCGCAGGCCAACACGCAGCCGTCTGGGTTGCAAATGCAACTACCGCATAACACGGGTGTAGTTCCGTATCAACATGTAATCAGCATTCCGGCGGTGATCCCGGCGACCACCGCACCTCATTTCATCCCTCAGGTACAAGCTCACACCATACCGACAACTCGCTCAGCGCAAGTGTTCCCGCCCCCGCCAACTCAGCAAAATACCGTAACTGTACCATAGCAAACCTTTGTACAATACCCTGCAACAAGTCAGTGGACCAACCTTGCTGCACAACAACACCCGTCTGCGGTTTATGGTGCACAGCCTTTGGTTACACCTGCGGCACAATTTTCGCAGGTGTTTCCTCAATATACATACCATTATCTGGCACAGCAGGTAGGAGTTAATCTCTCATCTTAGACCAGTGGATGGTGGTCTTCGCAAGCCCCACAGCCTGTGGGGATCCCTGCTCCACCAGCGGTTAGCCAGCCACCTCCTGCATTTCAGTTTCCTAGGGCTACCCGCCCAGTCCAACCTCCTGTGCCTGCTGCACAGACACCCCCGTTAACAGGTCTAGATCAAGCTTTCCAGCTTATCCAGATGCTTACCGAAGAGGTTCGACGCCTCAAGACCGCTGGATCTGATATGATTCAGATCATGGACTTCTATCAGGATGATCCGATCAATCCAGCGGTCCCTGTGCTACCGTTGCCACCAGGGATGTCCCTCCCCCATTTTACCAAGTATAATGGAGAGGGGGATCCCAACACCCATCTAGCCACCTTCAGGTCTGAATCTTTGTTGTTACAACAGTGGCCGCACACTTTAATCCCAGTCTTCGCGATGTCATTGACAGGGAAGGCTTTAGACTGGTATAGAGCCCTCCCACGCTCTTCCATTTCAACCTTGGAAGAGCTGCTGACTCAATTTGTGACCTGATTCAAATACAACATGAAGCCGGAAGTCACGTTGGAACAGCTTATGGGGGTGAAACAAGACCCGCTCGAGCCAGTCCAAAAGTTTATACAGTGTTGGAATGCTACCTTGAATGAGATCCGTGACCCGATCACGGACTCCCATCTGCTGGCTATATTCCAGGGAGCAGTCAACGAATTTATTAAGTCTAAGCTGTATTACCTTTCCCCTGGTGATATACGTCAGGCCTTCGCACAGGTCCGAAGCATCCAAGATGCTGCGGAGGCCAGCAAAGACCCGGCATATGTCGCCTACAAAAACACACACAACAAAGCCAAGGACAAAGGCAAGGCAGCGACAACGACAGTAGCTGCACTGACTAAAAATGCAAAAAACAAGAACAAGAAGGCGCCAACAACAGCACCACCAGAGGCCACAGCTGGTGCCGGCACCAGCCAAGCCACAGCTACCCCTGAACAGACCCCTCAGCCAAAGCCAAATTTTGAGCGTAAAGATCATTCAAAATATGCGGCTTTACCTGTGAAGCATTTTGAACTGCTGAAACAACTGTTAGTGGTAGGACACATTCAACCTAAGAAGGTGTCCAAGGAGGCCTTGAAGCGTCACAGGCGTCACTGTGAACTGCTGAAGGATCCTTCTTTAGCTCTGCCTAACGAACCGGCAGTTCCGAGGTCTTTCAGGCTGGACCGTTTCTGTGACTACCACCAGATGTGTGGTCACGACACGGATTACTGCTGGGCGTTGAAGGACGACATTCAATGCATGATCGATGAAGGTCATCTAAAACTAGACAGCAGTAATCCTACGCGTTCGGAAAATCAAACATTGCATGTATACAAGGATCCGTTGAACACAAATTACGATCCGTATACAATCACTGTAGTGAGTACGGACAGTAAGCGTAAAGGACCGCCAAAGCAGCCTTTTGTTTTGTGCGTGCCCACTAGATCACCAAGGGGGCCAACTACTTCTTCGGCAGCCAGTGGCGCCTCACGGCCACCGTTTATCATACGGGCACCTTCCCAAGTGTGCCTTTAGTCACGCGACAGCACCCAAGCCGCGGCTTCATCTGCACCCATGTCGAGAGCGCCCTTCATTATTAGGATGCCAAAACCACAGGCTACCTATCTCACGCAGGGGCAGACCTCTAGTCAGAACCACCAGCCATCGCCTCCTCAGCGTAAGGAGGAGAATACAGCAGTTAACGCAGGAAAAGGCCACCCTACGCTCGGCTTCCCTAAGCCCAGGCCCCTAGCCTCTGTGCCTATGTCTATGCCCCAGAAGCATGCCAAAAGTACAGAAACGCAGCCACCTTCTTTTGGTAGGAAGAAGAACGAACCCTCCACTGACACCGCTCCGCCTTGAGAATTCCGTCTTTTGGGCCGAATGGAGGAGGACAAGGGGGATAAAAAACCCTGCCGAGAGAAGGACCTCCTCGATGCGTTCACACAGGTCAAACAAGTGCTCAAATAAAAGAACACAACGCTGAGCCTGTACGACCTACTGATGACTTCTCGAGAACACCGTGAGGCTATGGTACGCATGTTGACATCCATATCGGTGGATGCCAGCCTACCGGCGGAAGAGGAAGCAATACACGCTATCATGTTTCCTTCCGAAGCTGAACAACCCAAGCCTACCTCGTTGACCTTCCTGGATGAGTTTGTCAAAGATGATCCGGAGAAAGGTCAAGTAACGATTGAGCCCATGTTCATTACCATTCGAGTCTGCCAGTACCGGATCCGGAGGGTACACATGGATGATGGTGCAGCTACTAACGTCGTTCCCTATTCCATCGTGGATAGGTTGGAATTGGTTGACCAGATTACTCCCACAACAACAGCTTGCGTGAAATCGTTCAACGGAGCACGGGTTGAAGTCAAGGGGATGGTGCGTATTGAGTTTGTGGCGGGGAATCAATTCCCAATGGAAGCCACGTTCTTAGTCGTTGAGGAAATGCCTGGCTTCAACTTAATCCTAGGGAGGTCGTGGTTAGCCCAGCTGAGGGCAGTCTCATCGCTGATACATCAAGAGATACACCTGCCCTACGCCGGAAGGGAGGTTGTCATACGCGGCGACGAGGTCACCCCTAGGACCGTTAACAACATTGAAGAAGAGCGGGGTTCGGAGATCGAAACAACCGACGATCAGTCCCATCTCCAAGCCCCTAAACAAAATGACAACAAAGACAATGGTCTCACCTGGGCCGACCTGCCATTTCCGGAGGACAGCCTAGAGGAGTCAAACCCCAAACCTCCTCGCCCTTACGCAGCACTCAACGTGAAGGCCATTAAGAAACAATTGCATATCAACGGCTGAACAATGGTCTTCTGCGTGTAACACTATTCATGTGTAAGTTAGCACACTCCCTGTTTGGCAGCTTCTTTTGTTTGTTTCAATATACTTTTACGCTATATCTTCTTTCTGTGTTTACGCTTGGCATTTTCTTGCGTGTTTTATCGTACTCGTGTTAGCTATGCTCATCCCTTTACGCATTTATCCAGGATTACATTCAGCAAGTTCGCAGTGGCCCGCGACAGCCTTAAACTAGTAGCTAATTTACGCAAGTTTGCAGTAGCCCGCAACGTCCTTAAACTAGTAGCTAATTTACGCAAGTTCGCAGTGGCCCGCGACGGCCTTAAACTAGTAGCTAATTTACGCAAGTTCGCAATGGCCCGCGACAGCCTTAAACTAGTAGCTAATTTACGCAAGTTCGCAGTGGCTCGCAACGGCCCTAAACTAGCTAATTTACGCAAGTTCGCAGCGGCCCACAATGGCCTTAAACTAGCTATACAAAGTTCACCACTCACATTGTTTTACGCACTTACGCAGGATTATATTCTGTTATGTGACAACTCGTATATTGGCCCGCAACGGCCTTAAACTAGTAGCCAGTTTACGCAAACTCACATGTTGGCCTGCAACGGCCTTAAACTAGTTATTTGGAGTTATCCATGATCACCATTTACGCTTTCTTTACTTTACGCATCAGGCCCGCGACGGCCCTAAACTAGGGATTACGCTATCATTATTACTTAAGCGAACTTTTCAACAGTTACACTCGTATTATATCAACGAAACAAAAAATAAACATATAGAGGTAATTGATATCCAACACATCCACCAGGTTTTATAGCAGGTCTTTCCAATCATTTGTAACATCATACTACACTCGACATTAACAAAATTTTGCATAAATAACAATTATGCATTTCCCCTACTGCCACTATCACCGGTATCTTTTAACTCTGAATCCAGCCCCAAAAGGTCGTCCTCCAACAGCCCATCGTTTCTGGGAATTATCCCTCCATGAAAGATTGCCTCTTCATGAGGCTCTCATTCCAGCATTGGCTCCACAGGAGGACGCCCTTCATCGTTTCATTCCACTTCTGCCTTCACTATTTCCTCTCCCAGCCTTTCAGCCGGCGTACTTTCTCTACCTTCTTCCGGTACCTAAGCCAAATAACATAAAAAAAATTAGAATAGACAACGCTAGTCAGAAAATTTGCCGGCTAAGTCATGCGTAAAATTACTCGCGATGGCCCTGCTTCCACAGCAAAGGGAAGCTTGTCCAAGCCGGCCCACAAACGCTGCATGATCTCGTCCTCTGTTAGGTCTGGCCACACATCCTCACCCGAAGCTGCCCCAGCTTTCACCTTCCCTTTCTCCACGCTACTCCAGGAGGGTGGATCTGGGAAGAAAGTAGGGATTGTAGTCTGATTCCTAGGGAAAACCATTACTCTCTCTGCGGATGCAGTTATGGTCACCTGCTCTTCGAACTTCTTGAAAGCTTCGGACGCTCCGATGGTGTCCACAAAAACCTCCAGGGATCGAGCTTTAACGGCGGAGTCGCGGTAACGTTTTCTATAGGAGCTTTCCCTTTTGTACACATACTTGTGGTCCTTCTCCTTTTGCCCCCATTCCTGTACGCTCGCGTAGTAGTCCCTCCAGTCCCGGCTTTTCTGAGCTAGGAGCTCAATTTGCATTCTTTGCTCTATTAATGCCCAGTTGGTCTGCACGCTATTCTTGATGGCTGTCCAATAACAGGAATGATCAATAACAGTGGTACGCCAGTCTTCATCTCCCGTCATTCGAGCCTGTAGGAACTCGTACCGCACCCTTAGGTCCTCGACTTCCTTGGTCAAGGATTCAATCTTCCCCTTCGACCGTTGCAGCGTTTTCCATAGGTCTTCATTAACATTCCTGCTTTTCCATACAGAGCGTGTCGAGCGTAACGCACATTTACGCATTTCCTCATAAATGTGGCATGGCACGATTGCCCCATCAGGTGGGGGCTCTGCTGTGTCCAGATCAATGGGCTCCGTGGGATTCCATCGGAGGTAAGCTCCTGATAGAAAAACAAGCATCAATACAGATGACACATTACCAAGACAACATGATGTAACTTTGTCAACTTACCAGCGCCAGGTTCAACGCGTTCCAGACGCTCGATCATGTCGCTGACGATGCCTTCCATGAAGGCAAATTTATCGGGGAAGTCTCTCCACATTTTGCTAACAGCAGCAGACGTTGAGGCATCTTCTTCCCCTATAGCGTAACTTGGTTAGACATTGCCTCCATTAACAGATTTTTCAAAACACGCTAATGCACTCATTACCTCTGCCTGTGACAGTGGCGATTTCATTAACATCTTCCGTATCTCTTGCCTTTTCATGCACCGGAGTCTGTGCGTCATTGGTTCCAGTAGCTGGGGCCTCCTCACACACCCCAAGCTATACGCGGCTTCCGCTAACAGCTGGGGACGCCTCACGCACTGGAACCTGCACACGGCTCATATTAACAACTGGGGCCTCTTCTTCCAAAATTGAGGCCCCCTCCCCATGGCTTAGTACCATCGCCCCTGTCTCAGGGGTCAATTGCCCTGTCCTTTTTGCTGTTTACATCATACATTAGCATATAATTCCAGATCATCTAAAATAAAACATTGCGTATACAAGCCTTTCACACTTACTAGGCGGAGGTTTAGTTCACTGCACCGTGAGCCCAACAGTATGGCATCCATCGCCCCCAGGGGCCTTAGCCAGGCGGAGCCTCTTCCGTTGAGTTGCCGGTTCCACAATTTCCTCTGCCAGACGTTTCCCCCGCGAGGCATCGCCAGTGTAGGTAGGCATGATCCCGCCTACGCTATCGAGACCTCGCGCTCGGGGCACCGTCAAGCCTTTAGTTGTTACGGACAATGACTCCCCGATCCCTTCCGGTGGATCCTGCCCCCGGGTAGTGCTGAGAATGTGGGCGATCCAGGGTCTGGATAGCTGGTCTTGGTCTTGCTGTACCCAGACCCCATTCCTCTGAACGACCAGAAACTCAGCAAACCACCAGAGGCAAGCTATGAAAAAGACGTAATGCACATTGAAACGGGACTCAAGCTTCTCCCGAAGCTTGATCATTTCATTGCGCAGTCCCTTAGCAAGATGGCTTGCCCAATCAAACCAGGCTCCCTCTTCCAGGACCTCTCGCATGATGCGGGTCTGTTCTACCGAAAAGAACTTCGCCTGCGAGAGGGTTTTGGGGAAGGTCCGAGCTCGAAACAGGGGATAAAGTGTTTTGGCGGTCCCCATCTCAAATTTTTCATAAGGAAACCCCTTGGCCTCCTTAGGAATCCTCGCCCACTCCCTCAAAAATTCCTCGACTCTAACGCTCCTCTTGGTCTTCACTTTTACGGGAAGGCCATTCGAAGGGACGCCAAACAGGTCCGAGAAGAACTGAGCATCAATATTGAAGTTTACGCGCATGTTACGCACGCCTGTGCTAAAATGATCCACCTTCTCGCTGAAGGAGTTGACCAGGCCTATCATTTCGCTGGCAGGGACATTAGGGGTCGCAGCCAAAAACAGGTGCATCAGCCCTGCGGCCTGGATCTTGCTGGTCACTGCGACTGGGGTCGCCGAATGGCCGAGCCAACGCTGCGCCTCCTTGATATCCCCATAACGAAAGAGGACATCCCTCGCCTCGCGGCCAGAAATTGTAAGGGTAATCTCCTGGGATTCCTTGATTGAAAGGCATAAAACGCAAGACAAACAGAAACGCTATTACATGGCGTCCGTAACTCACTACACACATAACGTTAGAACACGCAGTGGCCTAACTGGGGCCAAACGGCAATGGAAATGGCGGGAGTTTCCTCTGCACATCCTCGACGGTGAGGGGCGGATCCAGGGTCCAGTCCTCGTGCACCCATCCGAGTTCCTGACAATTCTTAAAATGGCGCTCGTAGCTTGTGTGATACTCACGCATCTCATGGTCAATTTGCCCGATAAAACCGGCACGCACGTTGTTGGTCGCGGTAAACGCCGATATTGCCGTTTCGGCCCAGGCCAACGTATCGCCATCGCCAATTAGCTGGTTGTCATGTATAAAAAACCTATACCATACAACGTAAGCTTCTTTTACATTTTGCACATAGACTTATCCTGCATTGCAAAAAAACAACAAAACAAAAAAGTAGACATCAATACAGTTAACCAAATCTGCTTACCCGCCTGCATAGTACACCGTGCCTTGTGGGTTCTAGAAGTATGTCGACACATGACGAGCCACAAACAACGTGTTATACACATGATAACAGTTGAAACGGGCCATGTCCCAGATCTAGTGTAAGCTCCGCAGACTGTGGGCGCTGAGCACTTGGTCCTTGGGATAACCCATCTCGATGGCTCCGTCTGTCAGGTAAGCCAGAATCCCCTGCGCCGACCCTGCTAATAGGTGTTCCAAAATGGCACCGGCAACATCGCTGATCACATTAGACCAGATAATGATGCTGAAGTTGCGTAGTAAAAACTGTAGAAACTCCAGTGCCCCCTTTCGGAACCAGATGGCCTTCCCCTGCACTCGTGTGTGAGGGGGAGGGACATTGGGGACGATTGGGTTCAACCAGCACAAAACCCCAATGAGGTCTAGTACAATTAGGATGGGCTTTAGCGCAATGCTGTGTAAAAAAAAACAAAAGCCAAAGCGTATATCAACACCTACATTTGCATTTGCACGACTAACATGAAAAACTCGTAAAACGCACCCAGGCCGAAATCGCCCAATTCCTTGCGACAACGCAAGGTTTGTCCCTGACAACGACGATAAACGCAACCCTTTCAAACCCTCACATAGACCCGAGGTTCATAACTCAAAATCAACATGCACGCAAACGAAAATACACCACAAAAAGCAGCCATAGAAACGAAAGTATGTAAGGAACGACTAACCGGTTCAACGGCGCGGGCTCTCGAATATCGATCAACGCCTGCGAAACACGGTCCAGAGTTGCTTGCATTTCGTCGATTTTGGCCAGTTTCATGTTCTTCTTCTTCGTCTTCGGTGCCATTGCGATGGTTTCAGAATTTCTTCACAGCCTAATGCTTTTGCAAGATCCCATGCCCTAACTCTCTTCTCTTCCTTTTCTCAGCGACAATTGCAAATTCAAATTCATGATAGCCAACAACCAATTCTCATCGAAAAACCATCTACTTATACATGAGGATCACCGACTTGATATCAGAATTAAGCGGAACTTTCCTGAAACGGAATCCGCAAATCTAGATATTAATGCGGCCGATATCGCACGTGCCACTGTCCGAAATGACGTTAAACTACCACATCTTATCGCCTCGTAACCGGGTTACATTGATTACAGCTTGTCTATAATATTCAAAATTCATTCAGCCTTCCACGTTTGGCGACATCATGTCACTTGTCTCCTAACCATTTACGCACTTGCCGATTTTGCAGGACAGACGGAGAATGGACGCTGCAGTTTCAACACCTTTAACTTTGACAGGCCCATACGGGAACTTAGTTAGACAGTTTGACTCCACGCTAGTAGACATTAATCTCCCTTTTGAAAGCGTAACCATAGCTGCGTCAGAGATGTCCCTAGAATGGCCAGAACAGTCGACGCGCACGCTAGACCTAGAGTCTGGAGACATAATCGAGGACCCCCTCAGTGAGGTTCCTATCGTTACGCATAAGGGCGAGACTAAAATGCTCAAAGTCAGTTCTTTGTTAGACGAAAAAATGCACAACGCAATAAAATGGATCCTGCAAGACAACATTACTGTATTTGCATGGTCATACGAGGATATGCCTGGGTTAGATCCTAGGTTAATCCAACATAACATTATCCTAGACCCACAGGTTAAAGCGGTTAGACAAAAGGCACGCAAAATCAAACCAGAGATCGCGCTAGCAGTGCGTGATGAGATCACCAAGCTATATTAGGCTGGTTTCATCCGCGCGGTCGATTACTCAGACTGGGTATCTAACATTGTGGTCGTGCTGAAGAAGACTGGGAGCATACGTATATGCATAGACTTCCAGGATTTGAACAAGGCCACAATTAAGGATAACTTCCCATTGCCGAGTATCGACCAGCTAGTAGATACAACAGCTGGGCATGCGCTTCTGTCCTTCATGGATGGCTTTTCAGGCTATAACCAGATTTGCATTAACCCAGAACACTAGCTGACCACGACGTTCATGACATCCTGGGGCACCTTTTGCTACACCATGATGCATTTTGGTCTGAAGAACGCCGGAGCAACGTACCAATGGGCCATGACATACATCTTCAGTGATTACCTCCTAGGAAGGCTGAATGATTACGTGGACGACATAGCTGTGAAGTCTTTGAAGTCAGAAGATCATTCAGAGGACCTAGATTTAGTCCTTAAAAGATGTTCAACATACGAGCTCCGGATTAACCCAAAGAAATGTGTATTCGGAGTCAAAACCGGATGCATGCTGGGGTTTGTGGTATCGGAAATCGGCATACGAGTTGACCCTGATAAGGTTAAAGCCATTGTCGAGTTAAGACCTCCCACAGACCTCAAGCAATTACGCGGGTTGCAGGGACGCTTACAGTTTATACGCCGGTTCATTTCGAGGTTGACCGACAAGTTACACCCTATGCAACACTTGCTAAAAAAGGGGGTTAATTTCGAATGGACCGACAATTGCCAGCGTGCGTTTGACAGTTTAAAACAAGAACTGCAACATTTGCCGAAGGTTTTCCCGCCACAAAGGGATTTGCCTTTTTTCATCTATCTCGCAACTTCGGACGTAGCAATAGCAGTGTTTCTTTATCAAAAAAGGGATGATGGGTCAGAAATGCCCATCTACTACTTAAGCCACGCTCTATGTGCGTACGAGACGAGATACAACGACATCGAGTGTAATTGCTTAGCATTAGTTTTTACGCTTAAGAAATGTAGACATTATCTGTTTCGTAGTCAAGTTAACGTCATCCGTAAGAACAATATCCTTAGAGCCATTACGCTCAGCTTACACGAGAGTAGTAAAATAGCTCGCTGGAAGGCTATCACGGTAGAATTCGATTTGCACTATATTGGCCAATCATCCACGAAAGGCCAAGCGATAGCTGACCAGTTGACAACTTCACCGATTAACAATCACGCAACCATAGAGCCAGAATTTTCAGACGAATATGTACATAGTCTAAGCCCTGTCTCGATAGGCCTCGAAGCAATGTTGTACTTCGATGGAGCTTCAATTGCCAGAGGCGGTAGTGCTGCCACCGTTCTTACGCTATCGCCTGAGGATGTGCGTCTACACGCTTATCAATTGACCTTCCCTTGTACAAACAATGTGGTAGAGTACGAGGGGCTCCTCAGGGGGTTACTAACTGCAGGTGAACTCGATGTGCAATACCTGGCAGTTAGGGGTGATTCGATGCTTGTCATAAATCAAATCACTGGAGTCTACGCCTGCAAGGCTGTACATTTGTAGCCCTACTGCGATCAGGCTAAGGATCTTCTGAGGCGATTTATGACCTTCGACGCCCAACACATCCCACGGACTGACAACACGCTGGCCGACGCACTGGCCACTTTAGCTTTACATGTGCCTTCACACCTGCTTAACACCTGCCCTGCATTGATTACAGACTGCGTAGACCTTGTCATTCATACGGCGCAAATCTCCTCTCTTATCGAGGAAAGCACGCTTGAATGGTAGGATAACATCAAAACTTATCTTTTGCAAGGTGAGTTGCAATCTACATTAACACGCACACAGAAAGACACAATCCGTAAGCGGGCTAGGCAATATGTCATCCTTGGAAACAGCACTCTCTGTAGGCGCTCCTTGGATGGCATGTTGCTTACCTGCGTTGACAAAGACCAAGTGCAACACATAGTCGACGACGTTCACGAGGGACTGTGTGGCGGCCACGTAGCACCAAGGGCTATGGTCCTGAAAATCCGACGCTTAGGATACTACTGGCCACACATGGAACGAGACTGCCTGACAAAGGTCAAAACCTGTGACACGTGCCAACGTCACGCAAACCTCATCTACGTGTCATCCACAGAATTGCATACGACACAGATAACATGGCCATTTCAGCGATGGGGACTGGACTTCATAGGACCCATCACGCCAAAATCTTTTGCAGGTCATAGCTTCATCATTACCACTACTGAGTACTTTACGAAGTGGGTAGAAGCTGTCCCCCTACGGAAAATCACATCCCAACAGGTTTGCCATTTTATCTTGGACAACATAGTAACCATATTTGGTCTCCCAATGACTATTGTGACCGACAATGGGCCAAAGTTTTGTAGCACGGATACCAAATCCTTCTGTGACAACCTAGGCATCAAACAGTCTTTTTCTTCTCCCTATTACCCGCAGGCGAATGGTCAAGCTGAAGCATCAAACAAAATAGTCATCAATCTGCTGAAGAAAATGCTCGACGGCAACAAAAGGCGGTGGCACGAACAGCTCCTCTATGTGCTATGGGCGTATCGTACTACAAGTAGGACAGCTACAGGTAGTACGCCCTATAGCCTAGTTTACGGATCTGAAGCAGTGCTACCTCTTAAATTGCAAATCCCTTCTCTGAGAATGGTCCTCTCCACCATTATAAATGAGGCTCAACACACCGAGGCTCAGGTAATGGATTTGGATTCAATGGAAGAGAAGCGGATTCAGGCTCTTGATACGATTGAAAAATATCAGGACAAACAGCACCAGAAACATCGCCACAACCTTCAACAGTGCCTGATCAAGAAAGGAGATCTTGTTTTCAAGGCTGTGCGTGAACCAGTGGGCAAGTTCTCTGCAAACTGGGAAGGCCCTTTCTTGGTGATCGACGCATATGGCAACGGAGCATTCAAATTAGCAGATGTCAATGACAACGAACTAGCAAACCCTGTAAATCATGTATACTTGAAGTGGTATTTCATCTAGCAGCCTCTACGGTGTCGATAGTAGGTATGACAGTACTCATCCTCTACGACGTAAAACTGGCAGTGATCGTCCACTACAACGTAAAACTGGCATGCCTTGCACGCGTCCGCCACGACGTAAAACTGGCAGTGTTGTACAGGTCCACCAAGATGAGAAATTGGCATCTTTTGCACGCGTCCGCCACGACGCTAAACTGGCACAGGTAAATAGTCGTCTACTGGGACGTAAAACCAACACAGATCTATCCCTGAGTCATGACATACAACTGACATCCACAGCACGGTCTACTGAGACTATAAACCAGCTTTACCACTGTCCGCTATGACGTAAAACTAGCGCCTCTCGGTCTGCCCGGACTTTAAACTAGGACCATGGTCTGCTGAGACTTAAAACCAGTAATACCAGTCTACCAAGACTTAAAACTGGGGTGTACAAATCTCTGCCATGTCCAAGCGAGCGTGATTATTCTTGTACAGCTGCACAACAGACGAGGTGGGATACTGGAACAGTCCCAGTGTCGCCACCCTACTGGCATCCTACTGATTCCTCGGATAAGAAAAGAGGCATCTTACTGATCCCTCGGAGATGCTGCCACCGCACCCGCCATAGTGGTGGTACCTCTGGGAGTTTAGCCTCGCCAGTCGGAGCCCCGACGAAATCCTGGACGGTTACAGCCCCGAGAATCTCCGCCAATCATCGCTATCGGACGCCGGCCTCTCAGAGTCATCTGGCCAGTTCTTGGTGCAGCCAGTTAGCTACACTGTGTCTGATACCTTTTTGGCGAAGATATGCAGTGCTGAATCATCAGGATTGGAGGTTCCGTCCGCATGCCCCGGCTCCTTCTTTACAGCTCATTTATCTAACATCAGACAGCGTTGGTTTCAAGAAAATCTTGCCTTCGGTTCATGAGCAATGGTGTCCTCTGTTTTCTTTTGTGGTTGCAGGTTACTTGCCTTGGAAAATGTCATCCAAAGGTGCGTTCCATCTGAGCGGTGAAGTACAACAGCGTGTTGAAATGGCTGCTCAGGTTTACCTGACCACTTAGCTCTGCACGTCTACACCTCGCACAATCTTACCCTTAACTCTTGTTTTCCTCCATCCCCACCACCCAGTTTCCATACGTAGAACTTACATACGCCAGTATTCATTTTTCCGCATTCACACTAGCAGAGACATCGTAGAAAGTGATGAGCAACGCTCCTTTTGCATGCATTCCTACTATAACCGGTAACAGAAAAACCTCAGGCTGATGCGCTACGCTCGTCTGAAAGCATTCCTGTTGACCGCGTATTTCATACCCCTACCATCCATAACGCATTTTGCATCTTCTCCGGACCTGTTTCCGGCTATACCCCTCTATCTCCCATACTTGCCAGTCTTGCTCTTCCATGTTGACAGGGCAACACTTGAGTAGCCATGGATGAACGCTGTTCTTGCTTCTACCAATTCGGTGTTTCGCATTCTTTGTCGACGTCTTTCGGGAAAGCCCTCCAACCGTCAACAAAGAGGGGCCATTGAAACACCGTGAAAATTATGAGTCGGCCTCAGGCAAAGATTCACAATTCAAGCGAGAGCACACATTAGCTTTGTTCCAGGACAAGTTTATGCTCTATTACACACGGTAGCGTAATGAGTGTAATAAGCTCCATAGTCAAAGGCAGAGTCTAGAGAAGCGCAACAGTTTGACGCTTTTTCTCGTGGCGCATGAGTAATTTGTCTTTACGCTCGTTACGCGGCGGTGCGTACCATTGCATATGTTATCATTCAAGCTGTACATTGTTTACGCTTCATTACGCACAGCTGCGTAGTGAGCGTAACTTGTACATTGTTTACGCTTCATTACGCGTTGCTGCGTAGTGAGCGTAAGATTGCACATTATTTACGCTTTATTAAGCACAGTTGCGTAGTTAGCATAAAACAATTTTGAGCTTATTCTTTTTACACCAGATTACGCTCATACACGCAACGCAACGCGAATGAGCGTAATATAGCCTGAGCAATTAAAGCGCGCTCAGCATGTACTTGCTCTTCACACGCACAACACACAAACAAGCGTGTTGTGCGTAGTCACAGTCTGACTTAAAATGATCATGCCGACAGGACCCGCAACATCCGGGATCCACGTCATCAGGGTTGCGCCTTTTCCGTGGAGCGTCGTGGCCTATAAATACCTCAGTTGACAAAGTTACAAAGGTTGGAAAATCAGAGAAGCAAAAAGAATATTTTTGAGCACCAGAGCACTTAGCACTTTGGAGCAGAGATACAGAGAATAGCGCTTTGGCAATCGTGGACATCATCACCTTACAGCTGAAGCAGAGTACAGTTCGCTTTGAGCACCGGTGACAAGAGTAATCTTTCTGTTGAAAAGACTCTATTAATTAGAAACAGTTGATTGGTAGACATCAAAGCTTGGCCTGCCTTGCATCTCAGCTTTAGCCCACGAGGTAGATCGGACTTCTGTTTAGACCGTTTGCTCGTTGTTTTGTGCTTGTTTCACATCCTGTAATCGGGGTTTCCCCAGTGTAATTTCTCATACGAAATATACATTTGTAAGTCAAAGCGTAGATCTTGAAGCTTCGAGCTTCTCTTATGTCAACCTCCTTTCATCGTGTTTAGCATTATCACCGTTGCAATCGTTTTCCCCTTGCTTTACGGTCCCTCGAATCAGATTGCTTTCTTTTACGCACTTTGCATTGTTTTACTGACCCGTAAGTCCCTGTCTGATCGACAAGACCGTTCAGGGCGCCATGGATTCACTTTCTCCAGCATAGCCCTCGCGTGGATCTGTGGCTAAAACTTTGTATGCCGGAGATTTGGTCGGTATTTTCCAGCTGCCGACGTTTTCCGTCGTTACATTCACAAACAATCTTGAGGACTAGGTCATCTTCCTTGAACTTTTGTTTATTCAGATCATGATGATGTTGTTGCTTTTTCATCTCTTGATATTGTTTGATGTGAGCAAGTGTTTGTATTTGCTACTCTTCTACCAAATCAAGATCGATAGTATGTAGCTTCTTGTTCTGCTCATCATTGATGAAATTAGATAGAGCCACTCTTAGTGATGGAACTTGTAATTCAAGAGGTAAAACAACTTTATAACCATAAACAAGGCTATATGAGGTGACCCTAATTGTAGTGTGAAAGGTAGTCCTATAGGCCCAAATTGCATGGATAAGCTACTCATGGAACTTGTATCTATTAATGTTTAGCATTTTTTTGAGCAAGTTGATGATGGCCTTGTCGCTAACTTCAACTTGTCCATTGGCTTTAGGGTAATATGATGATGAAAAGGAATGCTTAATGCTTAGTCCTTAACAAAAAGCTTGCATTTCTTGGCTATTAAACTATGATCCATTATCAGTGACTAGAGTTAGAGGTATACTAAAATGGGCTACTATGTTATCTAGTATGAATATACAGACTTTCTGAGATGTTTTCTTCCTTACAGGAATAGCTTCATTCCACTTTGTAAAATATTCAATTGCAGTGATGATAAAGCTATGCTCCAAGGAAGATTTAGGCATTATAGGGCCAATGATGTCAATTTTCCATCATTGAAATGATCAAGTTATCTGAGAAGTATGTAACTTAGTTGGTGGCATGTGTATCAAGTTGTGCTATTGATAGGTATCACAAGTATTAATCTTCTACAAGCAGTCACTTTCCATATAGGGCCAATAATATCCTAATCATATAATATTTTTAGCCATGGCTCTATGTCCTATATGTCCTTCACATACACCTTCATAAGCTTGCCTAAGGACTATGTGGATTTTGGTTTTTCCCAAGCACACTAACAATATGTCATCTTAAGACCTTAGACATAGTGTGTTATCACCTACAATGACTTATTGCTTTAATCTCTTATGTACAACATCATTTTGAGAAGCAGTCAAGTTCTACAGAGATACACCATGAATTAGGTAAACCTTGACATCATCATACCACTCTTTTTGAGAAGTAGCATTAATGGTGGCTATAAAGATTCCTTTAGTGTTTTGTGTGATGGGTATAGCACTATTCATGATTAATGAAGGTAACTTGCTAAACACATTTGGTATCATAATTAGGGCTAAGGTTGCAATGGCATTGGCTAAGGTTTTCTTGGATTAGGGTATATGTTGAATACCAATGTCTATAAATTGTTGCATTAGTTTCTTAACTAAGTCATAGTAGGGTTGTAAATTTTTGGCTTTACATGTAGAAACTTCAATTACTTAGTTAACCACAAGTTGTGAATCACCTTTAATCATTAGGGATTTGATTCCTTGACTATGAGCTACCATCATTCCTCTGATTAATCCTTCATACTCTACCACATTTTTGGTACATGAAAATTGAAAATAGTAGGATTACACCAGAAGGCAATGCTAAGATGGAAAAAGCACTAGCCCCATGGGCAGTTGAAGCTTTGTCAAAATCCATGAAAATCTCATAACCCTTTGGCACTTCATTGGCTATGTTAACATGCTCATACAAGAATCTAGGATCTATGGCCACATGGTCTTCAACTAGAAAAACTATGAGTTGTGTGACTATAGCTTGACATTTGGTTGAGACTTGGAAGATGTAATGTAGATCAAACTAAGTTGTTATGGCTTTCCATCATGCTATTTACCTAGTTTCATAGATGTTGATCGTTATGACTCTTAATATATTGTCTTTGCATATGACATTAATGAAACATCATGAAATTTCAAGACCTCGATGATTCAGTAAAATCTCGAAGTTTACGCAAGGATTTTCATAAGTGGCACATCTCAGCAAGTTTTCTTTTTTAGGCTAAGGGCCTATTACGCTACGCTATGTAGCTCAACGTAGTAGACTCTAGGAGAATAGAATAGAACAAAGGGATGTGCAGCAACAACACTTCAATCTTGCAAGTTAGCCATGTTCAAAAATCTTAACTTTTTCCATACTACGCCACATTACGCTATGCAGCGTAACACAAGTAGCATAGTTGACTTAGCTACAGCAACAAAGATAATAAAATTCAAGTAGTAGTAGTCATTACGCCACGATACGCTACCCAGCGTATCATAGCGTAGTTGTAGGATAGTTTATTCACTGCAAGAGACAAGGTCAAATGAATAGTCTTCTTAAAGGGTGGTTATGCTATACTACGCTTCAAAGCATAACACAGTGTAGTGCCACAAGCTTCAGCTACAACACATTAGGTCAACGGCATTTTGTGGGCCCAGGACACACCTCATCTAAACTGTGTTTCTCTCCTAACCCTAATCTTATAAATACCTTGGAAGACAACACTCAAAGGGTTGGTAATTCTGATAGTTTTTTTGGCAAAGATTAGCAAGACAACGAGAAAGAGTTGGCAACAGAAGAGCATCGACGGTGACAGAGAGAAGCTTTTGACTAGATATTCCAAATTAGCAAACACTTTGCTTCAAGCCTGACTCCCTTGCACCTAGATTTGGCTAGTGAACAAGGTAGATTGGGCTTTGTTTATTTAATCTCTAAATAGCTTCTTATTGGTGGCAGATACTTCATCCAAACTGGAGTCTGTTTGTAAATCCTGTTGTATTCATCATATTTATTTATAAGGTAGATTCCTAGATCTCAAGATCATTCATGTTCCAAATTTAATTCATTGCATCCTATTTACATCGAATTCTACAATAATTTTGCATAATTTACATTGCCTTCATTACTTTCAAGATCTGATCTTGGAACAGATCTCATCTTTTCATAAATCGATAACATATTTTCATATCGAATCATCACCTTGTTATATGATCATTGACAAAATTACTGACTAAGTAAGTCCATGTCTGATCGACAAGACTATTCAAGGCACCTCAGATTTGTTTTCTCCAGCATGACCCTCGCACGGATTTGGGGTTAAAACTGTGTACATGAAAATTCCCTCAGTGTTTCCAGCAACCGATGTTTTCTGTTGTTATAGTTTTTTGGCACTAGAAGGAGGGATGAACCTCCAATCTATGTTTCATAAGTAGTCCTATAAGCTTTCTATAGCCATTATCGACTGACATAAACATGATACCTCCATGGTTATCTACGTGATCATGTGGTACAGATTGGACGCTCCGACGATTCCTTTGGAATCCAGCAGGATAGAAAGCCCACATTTGCCTTTAATATGCCTTTACCTTTGTGATCTTCAGCCTTATTATCATTACTTTCTAGTTGCATACAGAATGGCTGTACCAACCACCACTATTGAAACAACTAACCTCAAAAACCCCTAGACATTGCAAGTCACACCTGTTGTTGTCGAACCACTGACTAGTCTAGTGCGGCTACACCGGTCCCTCAAGATTCAAAATAAAGAGCCTTAGGGACATGCTCAGTGTTGGTACATTTGGCCATTTCATGCAACAGTAAGACTCATTTTAAATGTTATTGAAAGAATGAGAGAGTGTAAGTGTGCTATTTCATACCATTGGTATGAGATCTAGGGGAGACCATAATATTATTGGTGGAAATAATGATGCACAACAAGAAATAAAGATTGCAAGAGATAATGTGGCAATAAAGAATGAATTAACAAGCAAGGAATTTTTCATTGTCAGAAATATGTTCAGGAATCTATCATTTGGGTACTAGCAAAGAATGAAAGAAGGAAACTGGAATTGAAAATTAAAAATTTAAAATCCTTGTTAACCATTTTTTAGTTCACATTTGGCCCTACCTTGCAAAAATACTCTGCCGGGAAGCGTCATTTTCCAAAATAGTCAGCGTGGCAATAGAAGTGTTCTTCTCAATCTACAAATATCGGGCACAACTGGATTATTATCAGAATTGTTCTTGAAATGGCTTTAAAATGGCTCTGAACGGCGTTGATGGTCTTGGTGGCAGCATAAACCATCCATCCAGCATTCAAGGCACTCATTTTTCCTTTTCTTCTTGCCGTGAACGCAGCCAACGAGTCTACTTCTTTGTCACTACCAACGCCGATGTTGTTCAGGACATGAACTTCAAAGTGGACACTGGGAGGCTCTGGTCGGGGATAGTATGTACAGACACTCCTGCGATTCTATGGATTCAAACCTCGGAATGAAAAAAATCACCCAGAAGATCTGGCCCGTTCACACTGAAACCCTCAAATCTGAACTTGCATTTTAACATTCTGATCCTTATTATTATGTGTGCATTTGCAAAAATGATCGCCTTCATCCCGCATAAAGGTCTGGCTATGATTGCACTGCAAAATCCATGGGCTGAAATCAAAGGTTGCAAAGAAATTAGTTCCAACGATAGGCACATTTCTAGCTCATCCCTGTAACTTCCAATAATTTGTGCAGGCGGTACATCATTCACTCCTCCTAGAATCTACCTTCCAAAACAGCAGCCATGCCCAATGCCGATGCATTCGATATCACATACCAGTCTGTTGAATACGACAACAAAGACATAAAGGCACATCAAGACAAGTGTGAGGAGATATTTTGGGCTGATGCTGGTAAATCGGAGTTGCAGTTATCAAATAAAATTTTAAAATAATCACAAATTAACCAAATTAACCAACATATATATACATATATAGATAGATAGATATATACCCATAATGTGAAGCCTTGGTTTAAAAATTTGCCTTTAATTATCCCAAGTCATAAATACTATTTTAAAACATTATTATATATAAGTTACTACCCATAAAAATATTTGCAATATTGATATTTAAAATATTTATTTGTAATATCACATTACATTTAATTTAAATATTAATTAAATTTAATATAAATATTAAAGTTAGCATAAAATTCTCCTAATTTTATGTATAACTTCCTAACTCCCTAACTACATAACTTCCTCCTAACTTGTTG
>MNCI01016577.1:182342-222451 GCA_015680685.1 Gnetum montanum
GCAATCGTTACATTTCTCACAACCGCACGCCGCAACAGCACACACACATACTCACATTAACTACTGAGTTTATTTGGAGGTATCTGGGCCTTGGTGTTGCCAGAGACCAGCAGGCACCTAAATCCTGTTCGAGGACAGTCGTTGGTGGTCACATCCCAAACGGTCGCCAACACTCAGCACAAGAAACATTATAGCTTCCTCTATGCCGAACTTATGGTGAATCTGCCTATGTATCCATAAGAACTCAAAGAGAAACGCGAATACGAGTTCATATACTGTAACAGGAAGGAATTCATTCCTTCACCTAATGCCTCCATACCCCTAATGGACCAACAACAGTGGATCTTAGATTAGCTGTTAATGGCCAGGGCATCAACAGAACAATGAGATGAGTTGTTTCGTGATGAAGTGTCCCATGATGGGTAGGAAGACCTAGATTCCCACTCTGAGGGAGGTAGTCACACTAGCTTTGTCATGGCTCCTCCCTCCATAGCATCCCATGTAAATCCACTATTTATGATCACTACGTGATTATCGTTGTCTACCACTGACCATGTAGCACATGCATCCCATTAGCATTTTTTCTCTTCAATTACCTTCCTGGGTGTTGGCCCTTCACAGACCATTCCTCCGTAGTCACAATTAGCCAATCTATCTCATCGCATACCTATGCCTACGTCACCATATGTGCATGTAGTGCCTACTTCATAATTACACACAGCTCCTACATGCATCCCAACTTTTGCTCCCTCACCGTCACAATCAACGGCAGGACCCGCCACTACCACATGGTGGGCTCCAAATACATCACCCCCTATTGCATTACCTATGCAGATGTCCCATCTCACTCACCATCAACACTAGGTCCCACAGGCAGTAAATCCAACTATAGGATCATGGCCTGTGCCACCGGCTATGCAAATAGTATTTCCTATGACACAATCAACAATTGTTGCCCTACCTACACCACCTATCGGATGGTGGATGACAGAAGCAGTACCGCCTGTAGTGATAGTTTTGACTGCATCACTCATAGGCCATGTTGCTTCTCCTATCCTGACACCCATCGTGTCTCTGCCTGCTATTCCACAACCAACCCCTTCATCCTCGAGTCTCGAACAAGCCTTCCAACTTATCCAAACTCTTACCGAGGTGGTTAAATGCCTCAAGGCTACTGGTTCTAACATAGTATAGGTCATGGATTTCTATCATGAAGATTCCATCAGTCTAGCAGTACCCACCTTATCATTACCCCCTAGGATGTCACTTCCTCATTTTACAAAATACAATGGGGAAGGCGATCCTAATGCTCATCTAGTTACCTTCAGGTCAAAGTCATTGTTGCTACAACAATGGCCACATACCATCATCCGTGTACCCTAAACCCTTCATTTCGACTAATAAATGGTGTGAAAATTATGCCGCAGGTGCGACCGAAGGCTATGCACCGTACACCATAGACAGGTGGTGTTGTGTAGCAGGGTTGATCCATTGACTTGTTGCAGGGTATTGAATAAAGGTCTGTTGTGGTACGGCTGCGGTATTTTGCTGAGTTGGTGGGGGCGGGAACATTTGCGCTGAGCGAGTTGTCGGTACAGTGTGAGCTTGTACCTGAGGGATAAAATGGGGTGCGGCGGTTGCCGGGACCACCGCTGGAATACTAATTACCTGTTGGGACAGACCCACCCCCACGTTATGGTGCGGTTGTTGTGCTTGCAACCCAGACGACTGCGTGTTCGCCACAGAAAGACAGGGATTTGCATTTGCGCGGTCACGGCTGGGTTAAGAGAGGCTGCCTCTCCGTCAAAAGGGAACAATGGATTTACTTGTGTGTGGGGCGTCAGAGTATGGAACGAATGTTCCGATAGAGCCACGAATTCGTCCTCTGCCTCTTCTCCATGCTGGGGCTTCACCACAGGTTGTGAAATCTGGCTTCTGGCCATGACCAACTATGCGATAAGTTCGTGTTGGTGTTCGGTCAAGGGGATTATGTCGTAGGCTGTCGGCTTAAAATCATAGCCCCCTCGGTGGAGCACCTCAAAGTTTCGCTTCACCTCCAGCTCGGCTTGGCTAAGAGCCAACCTCGCCTGGATCTTGACGCATATGAAATTGTATTCTTTAGGGGTTATAACAGTGAAGATAGGCTCTTTCCCCTGAAGCCTCAATGAACGGCACAATGGTCCCTGAGGTCTTGTTGCACCAGGAGCTGGTCCTGTGACCACCGTAGGATTCACAGGCGCGACACCCAAATCGGTGGTGACCATGGCTGTTGTGTTTGAGTAAAAGGAATCCATTGATCGATGAAGTCGAGAGTAACTGGTAATCGGATCTAAAAGAAAATGGCTGGCAACAATAAGCAGAAAAGGCTTTCTACCCTATATGATTTCAAAGAAATCGTCCTTGCGACCGATCTATACCACACGATTGACCGTAGACTTCCCTAGAGGTATTACGTCTATGGTTTAGGGTATGGATCTCTAACAGGGTTACCTGAAATATTTGGATCGGAGCCTAAAGGCCCTCCTTCTAGCGCCAGAAAAATGTAGCGACGAAAAACGTCGGCAGCTGAGAATACCGACCGAGGTTCCAATGTACACAGTTTTAGCCAGGGATCCGCGCGAGGGCTATGCTGGAGAAAGCGAATCTACGGTGCCCTGAATGATCTTGTCGATCAGACAGGGACTTACGGGTCAGTAAAACAATGCAAAGTGTGTAAAAAGAAAGCGATCTGGTTCGAGGAGTCGTAAAACAAGGGGAAAACGATGTAGACGGATTGCAACGGTGATAATGCTAAACACGATGAAAGGAGGTTGACATAAGAGAAGTACGTAGCTTCAAGATCTGCGCTTTGACTTAAAAATGTATATTTTGTATGAGAAATTACACTGGGGAATCCCCGATTACAGGATGTGAAACAAGCACAAAACAACAAGCAAAACGGTCTAAACAGAAGTCCGGTCTACCTCGTGGGCTAAAGCTGAGATGCAAGGCAGGCCAAGCTTTGACGTCTACCGATCAATTGTTTCTGATTGATAGAGTCTTTTCAGCAGAATGATTACTCCTATCACTGGTGCTCAAAGCGAACTGTACTCTGCTTCGGCTGTAAGGTGATAATGTCAATGATTGCCAAAGCGCTGTTCTCTATATCTCTGCTCCAAAGTGCTAAGTGCTCTGGTGCTCAGAAATATGCTTTTGCTTCTCTGATTTGCCAACCCCTGTATCTTTGTCAACTGAGGTATTTATAGGCCGCGACGCTTCGTGAAAAAGGCACAACCCTAATGATGTGAGTCCCAGATATTGTGGGCCCTGTTGGCATGATCATTTTAAGTCAGACTGTGACTACGCACAACACGCTTGTTTGTGTGTTGTGCGTGTGAAGAGCAGGTACATGCTGAGCGCGCTTTTAATTGCTTTCAGGCTGTATTACACTCATTCGCATTGTGTTGCGTGTATGAGCGTAATCTGGTGTAAAAACAATAAGCTCAAAATTGCTTTATGCTCATTACGCAACTGCGCGTAACAAAGCGTAAATAATGTGTAACTTATGCTCACTACTCAGCTGCACGTGGTGAAGCGTAAACAATGTATAACTTACGCTCACTACGCAGCTGCGCGTGATGAAGCGTAAACAATGTGCAACTTACGCTCACTACGCAGCTGCGCGTAATGAAGCGTAAACAATGTGCAACTTACGCTTACTACGCAACTGTGCGTAATGAAGCGTAAACAATGTGCAACTTGAATGATGACATACGCAATGGTATGCACCGCCGCGTAACGAGCGTAAAGACAAGTTATCCATGTGCCATGAGAAAAAGTGTCGAACTATTGTGCTTCTCTAGCCTTTGACTATCTTCGAGCTTATTACACTCATTACGCTGCCATGCATGATAGAGCGTAAACTTGTCCTTGAACAAAACTGATGCGCGCTCTTGCTTGAATTGCAAATCTTTGCCTGAGGCCGACTCGTAATTTTTACGGTGTTTCACGGACCACCCAAGGTACCCTACTTTCGTGCACTCCAGCTCGCCCTCAGGCGAAGGTAGGGTCATCTGTGCTAGTCCCGTGATCCCGCAGTCTCTGTTTTTTCCTTCCAGCCAGGGACCGATGATTTCCGGCGGTACACTCCTGTCTATTTTGGTGGATTCATTCGTAATCCTGTTTTGCCTCTAAATCAAGGTAATCCACTGGTAGTCCTACTTGGATTTTGGCATAAAAAAATTGTATTGTTCGTAGCTTAACACGGCATGCTTTGGCTAGATCTTGGTATCGAATGTGTTAGACACCAATGTGGAAGGTTAACCTAGATTCATATTTACAGATCAAGTTGTAAGAGTTGCTTTTTGTAGAAAATGGCTAACTCTGAAAATGGCAGAAAATGACTAACTCTGAAAATAGCAGAAAATGACAAGAAAATAATTGAATCTGAAAATAGCAAAAAAATGAGTAAATCTATTGGTAGCATAAAAAGGGCTAAGTGTAAAAATGCAGAGAAAATGCTAAGTATGAAAATGCAGAAAAATGGCTAAATCTAAAAATGCAGAAAAAAATGCTAGGTACTAAAATGCAGAAAAATAGGCCATCCTTCTAGCACCAAAAACTATTACGACAAAATGTCGATTGTTGGAAACATCGAGAGGTCTTTGGATGCACAGCCTAACCCCAAATCCGTGCAAGGGCAGTGCTGGAGAAGATGGATTCAGGGTGCCCTAAATGGTCTAGTCGATCAGATAGGGACTTAATCAGTGTATAATAACCCTTTTTGTAAATAATAAAAGGAAACATAATGTGCACATTAGTCGAAATATGCTAAAGTGCATAACAGGGCAATGAACACGATTTAATGCTTAACAATGCCAAATAAATGATATGATTAGCCAAAAAGAGAGTTTGAATAGAAAGATTCACCGCCTTGAAAAAGGACACATGTATACAAAGTGTACAATAGACATAGTAGGAGTAGAGTCACAGCCTCAGCGGTGTCGGGCTATGAAATCTAGTGCTCACTATGATAAACTATGCCTCCTGGGTTGGTGGTCACTGTATAGCATGTAATATGTTTCTCTGTTGGTGTGGTGTGCTCTGAGTCTCGTTCACCCATGGAGCTAAGTGCCAAAATGCCCAAAAATGCCAAATGCCTTGCTGGTGAAGAAATTGAAGTCTTCCCCTCCTTCTCTTCTCTCTTTTTTTTGAAAAAGAGGGCACAGTGGTATTTATAGGGCTAGGGTTAGTCCAAAATGTAGATTTGGCACCATGTGGCAGTGCAGTAGGTAACAACATGTAACAGCATGTAATAGTGTGTAACAACACGTAACATCATGTAACAACGCGTAACATCATGTAACAGGACATAATAGTGTAGTGTAGCAGGGTGTTATGCTACGGTACGCTATGCTATGTAGTGTAGTAGCGCGTAATAGTGCATAACATCATGTAACAACACGTAATAGTGTGTAACAGCATGTAACATCATGTAACAATGCGTAACATCATGTAACAGTGCGTAATAGTGTCTCGTAGCAGGGTGTTACACTATGCAGCATAGCAGCACGTAATAGCATGTAACATAATGTAACAACGCATAACAGCATAGCATTACAGGGTGTTGTGCTACGCTACGCTATGTAGCAGGGTGTTAAAAGTGCCATCGTTCTGACACTTAGAAAAATCTATAGTCGAAATGCCAAGACTCAAAATTTTGTGGTGTTTCACCATCAACTTAGGCATCATACGTTCCACTTATCTTGTTAGCACCCTGTACAATGGCACAAGCCATGACTATGTGGTGGATCCTAGCCTCTACACCCATGGTGCAACACACATAGTAGTACATGCAATAGCACATGTAATATGCATCTCATGTGATCGAACAACCCAAAACAGTTCCATGGATCACTCAACAACACAGTGGGCAGCACAACCAACGTAGCCTGCTACACCTAGTCCAAGCTTGAATCAAGCATTCTAGCTCATTTAGATACTCATCGAGGAGGTTAAGTGACTCAAGGTCACCTCCTCTAAAATAGTCCATGTTATGGACTTTTACCAAGATGACCTAATTAGTCTTGCAATCCCATCACTGATCCTACCTCTTAGAGTCCAACTTCCCCAGTTCACTAAGTACAACGGCAAAGGAGACCCTAATGCCCATCTAGTGAGCTTCCGTTGTAAATGCCTTTTATTGTAGGCATGGTTTCATGCAATCATCCATGTGTTTGCCATGTCCTTAACTAGCAAGACACTAGACTAGTACCGCACACTCCCTAGGGCCTCCATATCTTCTTTGGAGAAATTGCTCAGTCAATTCATCACTTGTTTTAAGTACAACTTGAGGCCGAAGGTAACCCTGGATCAACTAATGCAGATCAAGTAGGGTCATTTAAAGCCTATGCAAAAATTCATCTAGTGCTACAGTGCCACTCTGAATGAAATTCATGAGGCAATTTCAAAAACGAACCTACTAGCCATTTTCAAAGGTGCAGTGAATGGCTTCATTATGTTGAAGTTGTACTACCTTGCCCTACACTCCTTGAGTGAAGTGTTTGCTCAAACAAAGAGCATTTAGGATATGATAGAGGCCAGTAAGGGCCTTGCCTATGTGGCCTATAAAAATGCATATGCAAAGAAAGATAAGGAAAAGGGCATGCCAATCACAACTATTGCAATGTTGGCCAATGAGGCCAAGCCAAATAATGTCAAACCAATGGCCAAGGCACCTAAGGCCCTAGTCAAAAACAAGGCATCTAGCTTTGGCACTACAGCGACCAACTAGTCCACACCATCAGTGGCCATGGGGCAAGCTATCCCAAGGCCAATCTTTGAGTGCAAGGACTACTCAAAGTATACATAATTTTTCATCAAGCCATCAGAGCTCTTGGGTTAGCTACTTAACGCTGGGTGCATCAAGTATAAGAAAATGTTTAAAGATGCTTACAAGCATCATGACCACTACTGCAACCTTCTCAAAAACCCATTAGTAACCCTCACCAAATGAGCCTCCAATCCCTAAACATTCTAGGTTGGATCAATTCTGCCATTACCATCAACTGCATTGCCATGACACAATTTTTTGCATGGTCTTACGAGATGACATACAATGCATGATTGATCAAGGTCAATTGGTCCTTAATGCACCCAACCTAGTTCACTTGGAAAATCAATCAATGAAGGTCAACAAAGATCCTCTCAACATAAGTGGTGTAGGCTATGTTATAAATGCCATCAGCATTGAGGACAACTTAAAACCGACACAAGAGTCATTCATGATTCATGCATCTTTTGGCAACATTGGGGCCTCCTTAGCATCAACTAGTTCAAGGTCTTCTTTTTTCATTAGAGCACCACTATGGGTGCCCATGACACCCTTTATGGTTAGGGCCCTATAACATGTTGTGACAATAGAAACCTAGACACCTTTTATCATTAGGGTGCCTCAATGTATGGACTCCTTGCCTACTCAGAGTCTACTGGTTGGAACTTCATTGGGCCTTTCTCTCCCAAGGCCTCATCTTGCATACAACAATAGGTAGTCTAGGTGGTAGCTCAGGAGGCCCAATGAACACCTTACCAATGGGATGATTAGAAAACACAAGGAGCTAGATCTACCTAAGCCCATCCCCTTGTCCTCCATTCCTATGGAAACATTGGTTGAAACAACCATTGCAACCAATCAACAATCGAGCATTGAGGCTCAAAAGTATATAAAATAAGAAAGGACCTAATCTCCTTCCTAAGAGATTTATCTCCTAGGCCCCATGGAGGAGATGAAGGCCAACTAAAAACTAACAATGGTAAGAATTTCCTAGATGCATTGGCATAAGTCAAATAGGCTTTGAAATAAAAAAACACAACCTTAAGTCTATATGACTTGGTCATGACCTCCTTTGCTCACTACTAAGCATTAGTTCATATGTTGACCTCTATCCCTATTAAGGAGGACATCTCAGTAGATGAACAAGAAATTCATGCTATGATGCTTCCCCCTACACCATAGGAATCAAGTTCAATGCCCCTAGTGTTTCATGATGAGGTGAAAAAGGATCAGATCATCATCGTGTTAATGTTCATAAAAATCCAAGTAAGACAATGCAAGATTTGTAGGGTGCATGTCAACAATAGGGTAGCAACTAATGTCATCCCATTCCTAGTTGTTGACAAACTTAGTCTCACCAACCAAATCAAACCCACAAAGATAACATGCCTAAATTTCTTTAATGGGTCATGCATTTTTGTAAGGGGAATAGTCATGATAGCTTTTGTGGTAGGGGAGCGATTCCCCATTGTAGTCGAATTCATTGTCATCGAGGAGATGCTCAGGTTCAACTTGATCTTGGGAAGGCCTTGTCTAGCCTAATTGCAAGCAGTCTCCTCACCCATGCACCAAGAGATCTACCTTTCATACAAAGGTGGAGAAGTGATCATATATGGTAGTAATGTAGCCCCTTTGACCATCAACAACCTTGACACAAAACAAGGGTCAAAGTTATAGTTCCTCAATAACATGTAGCCTATGAGGGATGAGTGTCAACCTTTTTTGATAGACCCACCTGAGGAACCAAAAGAATCCAACAAACTCCCTAAGGAAGCTCTATGGGTAGAATTGCCCTTTACCATTGTGAATGAAGGTCTAGGTGAATATCACCTAATGTTGCCTAGGCCCTATGTAGCTCCCAACCCACATCGAGTTAAGAAGCAATTACATGACTAAGGCATCCCCTTAGTTCAACATGTGCTAGGTGCCTACTTGCTCCTAATCTTTTCATGCCTCATTTTCCTTTTGCTTATATAGTTGCATTTCACATGGTTGCTTGTGTTTTACATCATCTAGTTTATTATGCATTCATTCCTTTGCTTATGGATTTTCACTTGACTTTCTCATGCATTAAAAAACATTAAAATACATAAAATTCAAAATTGAAAAAAAAATATATATGGTCCACCATGGCCTAAAATTGACCACCTTCCTCACATCACCATGGCTTAAAACTAACAATCTTTTTCTTTCATCGCATTAGCCTAGAATGGCCTAAAATTATCACTATGGCCCACCAAGGCCTTAAATTAGCACCTCACAACTTGAAATGGCCTAAAACTATTACTACGACTCACCATGGCTCAAAACTAACAATGGTCCTCCTGCCATGGCCCTAAACTAGCATGGGGCCCACAAAGAGCCTAATTGCATCAAACCATTGCATTACTGGCATGCAACGCTTAGCAAATAAATGCAAAAATCTACATAATACGCAACTCACATAGCAAAAATAGCTTACTATTACATCTCCATTAATCCATCAATGAAATACATGGCATGAGTGTACAACAAAAATTACCAAAAAATACAAAATTGCATGATAGTAGAGCTACATCAACACTACTCAGTTGGTGGTGTTTGGTGGGGGTTGAGGCTCCTCTTCCTCTTCCATTGTAGCTCTATTGGGGCCTATGGCATCGCTTGGTACCTACTTAAAGAAATGAAAAATAGTAAAATAGTCAGTGAAACACCATTAATTTTATCCTAGCACATTGAAATGAGAACGAATCAAGCCCTTTCGAAGTTCGGGAGGAAAAATTTGACTAAGGCATGAAACTCACACCCAACTTGCTCAAGCCATCTTGCTCACCCCGTCAAGCTAGCTTTCCCCAGCATGAGTAACTACAATAGCTTCAGGATCAAGTCAAAAATGGTCAAATCTAAAGGTGCAAGCTATTCTTAAGGGCCACTAATGATCACTCCAAGCATCAACATTCAAAGATTCAAATTTCTAGTCAAAAATTGCAAGTTTTTACACACACACTGTCACTCACGTGGAGGTCACACTGCTAGCGTGAGTGCAGCATGAACAACTTTCAGTTCAAATTTCTAGTCAAAAAATGAAAGTTTTCACACTCACGCTACCAGTGTGAGTGCAGTGTGAGCAACTTTCAGAGCCCAAAATTGAGTCAAAATGATCTAATTTCAAAGTGCAAGTCATCCTCAAGGATCATTGTTGACAACTTTAGATTTTAGCCTCCAGAATTCCAAAGTTCAAGTCCAAAAATTGCAAGTTTTTGCTATTCACACTGTGGTTACACTACAGCTCACATTGGCAATGTGAGTCCAGCATGAGCTACCAAAGGTGGCTCAAAACAAGTCACTTTCAACCTCAATTTCTGATTTTTAGGTCACTCTTAGGGTCAACCACAATTAGACAGTAGTTGCACTTAAGAATCAGGCTTCAAAAATCAAAAATTGGAGTGAAATGCATCATTTTCAAGTCACTCATGCTGAGGTCATGCTAAAGTCATGCTGCAGCGTGAGTGTAGCATGTGCACACTAAGGACATGCTAGGACAAAATCAACTCATGCTAGAAGTTCTTGTCAAGCAGAGATGCCTCAAATAGCCATAGAACCACTTGAATCGACATCCTATAGTAGTCGAGTCAGAGATCTAGAAGTTTCAAGTGAGCTAGAGCCAATTTCTCTTGTCATACATTATCATTTCATTGTAAATTTTCATTTGTGAGCTTGTCAGGCTCTTACACTCCAAATTGTATGTACTTCCATGAGCATAAGGTAGCTTAAGTAAGTTGTGACAGTTTGTAAGATACAGTGCACCTGGTCCAGAACATAGCTTGCCCACACATGTCCAACTCACACACAGCTATCCATTGGACACGTGTCGCTAGATCCATTTTCCTCTCATCTCTTAGCCATTGATTCCATTCATGAATTCCATGCCCGAACCTAGCCAGACCCTATAAATACCCTGTTAATTCACATAGATGGGGTTGGCATCTTTGGAGGTTGACGGCATAGGAAACTCAGACTAGCAATCCTTGGGCACTTGGGGACATTTGACTCCTAGCATCTAAGCACTTCTGAAATATATCACATCACCCCGGGGCTTGGCACTTGACTTATCATCCACACATGCAGCTATGCTTACATCTTTTCTATGCAATACAATATAGTTCATTTTGCTAGCCATTATATTTTTTACTTTCTTTTACATTCAGTTTACATTTTTTCTACAATACTGTTCTATGTATGATCTATTTAAATTTTTTATGTCACTATTTATGTTTTAAAACATTAGTTACGATAACCCCAACACAAGTCATAGTTTACGCTTGGGGAAGTCCTTGGTTGATTTATGTGCAGATTATCTAAGGCACTCTGCCTTCATTTTCTTTTCCAGCTTGCCCTCATACGAAGGCAGGGTCAGCTGTGTCTGTTCAAAGATCTTTCGATGTTTTTTTTTCCTTCTAGCCTTACACTAACAATTTAGGTTAGTACAGTAAATTTGCACTAGAAGGAGGGCCACCCATAAAAATTCTTATGTCAATCAAGACTGAAAGACTGCACGATGGGCACTTTAAACTCTACAACTCCACCATCAAAACTCAAAACAACGTACACACACTAACATTCTACCAAGTAACATTCCACCACCGACCATCCACATTGAGCTTCTCCCACCACTTGCCTAGTGTGTCAAGCTAGCGTGTCAAAGTTCAGCTTGACTTACCCACCCAATACCTCATGCTATAGCTACTTTTTCCATGCTGCAGTTTCTCACATTGTTTTTCACACTAAGGTTGCTCATGCTGCAACTGCTCATGCTGCAGTTTCTCACATTCAACTCGTCTAGCATAGTTTACTCATGTTCACTATGGAATCCTCCCAAATTAACCCAGTGACACTATCAATCTTTGACTTTGGGGCTGAAACCTTGAACCCTATGATGGCTATGGAATCTATAACTGTTATTGAATAGATAAATCCCCAAGGCCCTATGTGCTAGTCACTCAGGCTATAGGGTAAGGAACCTACCTATGCAACTCTTACACCCAAATAGTATAACTTCGTCTGTGTCAAGATCCAAACCAACTTGCCTATAGATCATGTAGAGAGGGAAGCAGAGCGAGATCATGAACTTATCCACAAAGGAGGTTGTGAGTTCATCCCCTTAGCATTTGATATAATCCCTATTTTTGAACATCATCATACACTCATTTCCCAGTTGCTAATGGCAAAAATTCAGTCCTTACAACCACCTCCAATAGAGCCTCAGGGTGAAGATGAGGAAGATGACTTTGCAGCCCAATCTGAACATGGGGATTTATACCATATCGTCAGTCCCCATGCCCATACAAACTCATTGTTCCAACCCTTCCTAGAAGAGACCATACTTCCACCTTTATCCACGAATGCTCGACCACCATCTTCTCTAGAGGAAATGCCCACTTCCATTCCCATCTTCTCTAGGCTCAACATTCAATCTAACAAGTCCATTCCCATCATACCTCTGTAGATACAATCTCAAAAACCCCCTCTTTAGGCTAATGCAGGTTTAATTGTTCAACCTCAGGTAATTGGGATGTCATCTATCATACCAGCATCTACAACCATCCATTACGTACCACAAGTGCAGATCTGAAAAGCATCATTAATTACTTCAACCCAACACGTTCAGGGTGTTACTTCACAACCTATGGCTGGGTAGTGGGTTCCACTAGCTATTTAGCAAAACACGTCTACTCACTACAGCATACCACAACCTGTAGTCTCAGCCCCGAATGTTGTCCCACCCCAACAAATGATAGTCCAACAATATCTCTTTCCACAAATGATGCAATAATCGAATCATTATCAACCACCACTAACTCAACCCACTGGGCTACCTGCTGCCCAAGAGTGGGAAGACACAAAAAAATGATGCACTCATTGGTAAAAGAATTAAAATGCCTCAAAACTATGAACATTGAGGAAGTCAAGGTACTGGACTTCTATCAAGATAATCCAATTGACCCCTTAGTTCCATCGTTAACCTTGCCAAAGGGAGTTTCATTACCCCAGCTAACCAAGTATAATGGAGAGGGGGATCCAAACACTCACCTAGTAACATTTTGAACAGAATTTCTATTGCTTCAGGCATGGACTCATGTAATTTTACATGCGTTTGCTATGTCCTTAACTAGAAAATCCTTAGATTGGTACCGAGCTTTGCCCTGTAGCTCCATATCTTCTCTAGAGGACTTGTTGCACCAATTTGTCACCTATTTCAAATACAATCTAAAGCTTGAGGTTATGTTAGATAACTTGATCTAAATTAAACAAGCGCCATTAGAGCTAGCATAGAAATTTATCCAAAGGTGGAGTGCAGCCTTGAATGAAATTCATGAGCCCATCCCTAAAACATATCTACTTACCATCCTTGAGGTGGCCATGAATGACTTTATTAAGTCAAAGATTTACTACTTGAAAGCCCACACATTAAGCCAAGCATTTGTGCAAATTAAAGACATAGAAGAGGTGTCACAAACAAGCAATGGCGTAGCTTACTTGACCTTTAAGAGCCAACATAAGAGGAAAGATAAATCCAAAACAACGGTAGTAGTAGTGGCCAAGACAACCTGACCTAACCATCTAGGACAAAAGCAAAAAAAAACTTGCTGTCCCAAATGGCTATGAAAGAAACACACCCGTGCCTACACCTGAAACTTCCTCAAATAGAAACACCAACATGGGTCATACCCATACCTTCAAAAGAAAAGACCCTACTCAATATACACCCTTGCCTATGAAGCCTTCACAATTTCTTGATCAACTTCTAAAGGTCGAGTTGATCAAACATAAACAAATGTCTCCCACAACGTCTCAAAAACATGATTGATTCTGTGAGTTGGCCAAGAACCTAGCCTTAGAAATAGCTAATGAACCCCCCATTCCAAGAGGTTTTAGGTTAGATAGGTTTTGTGAATATCACCAATGATGTGGTCATGGGACTGATTAGTATTTCACCTTAAAATAGGATATACAATGCATGATTGATAGGGGTGAAGTAGTATTCAATGAGGCAAACCCAGTAAGACCCCAAAACCAACCCATGGAAGTCTACAAGGATTCTCTCAATACCAGTGATGCATCATATGCAATTAATACTATCCATGTGGAGAACAGACAACATGTCCTACAAAAACATTTTGTGATCTACAGGCCTTCAGAAAACACAACTACCCTGACATCTGTTCAAACCCCTTTCATCATACGCACATCCCCTACACCACAAAACCATTCGTTATTTGTGTACCTCCTTCCATTGCAATAACAACTGCACCATCTGAAAACTAACCCATTCCCTTTGTGATCCGGGTGCCAAAACACCATGACACACAACCCACCTCTATTCCCCTGCAACCTTTACAAGAGTGTCATGCCAATAGACTAACAAGAGAGCACCTAGAAAGAGAAAACCATGAGCACAAATTAGGACCACCAAAATCCACACCGTTAAATGTTGTTCCCATAAGTCTGTCCATTAATGAGTCTAGTACAAGTCATCAAAACAAAGTTAATGTCATAGGTTGTATGTCAAACTCAGCATCCTCAGTTACTAATGCAAAATTTCCTCCATGAGAAATACAAATGCTAGGTCAAATGGACCAAGTCTCCACAGATAAGAGTATGCCAAACAATAAAGACCTAGCAAGCACGTTGACTCAAGTTACATAAGCGTTAAAAAAAAAGAACACTTATTTAAGTCTATATGACCTAGTAATGACTTCACTAGTAGATCGGGAATCTCTCGTGTGGATGTTGACTTTGATCCCTGTTAGTGAGGACCTTCCTGTGGATGAACCAATCATTTATGCAGTATTGTCCCCACAACCTCAGGAATCAAAAACTACATCCCTAGAGTTTCATGCTAAGGACATTAAACTAGATGAGAAAATAGGAGAAGTCACCATAGCCCCTATGTTCATAACGATATAGGTCAATCATTTCAAGATATGTAGGGTCCATGTCAATGACGATGCAGCAAAAAATGTAATACCATTTCCCATCATCGAAAAACTGGGACTTACTAAACAAATACAGCCCATGACAACTTCTTTTCTAAAATCATTTAGTGGTTCCTATGTTGGGGTGAAAGGTATGGTTACCTTAGATTTCATAGTTGGGGACTAGTTCCCCACGACAGCTGAATTCATAGTAGTTGATGAAATGCCAGGGTTTAACTTGATTCTAGGACATCCCTGGCTAGCCCAGCTTAGAGCCTTATCCTCACCAATCCATCAAGAGATCCACCTACCTTACGAGGGTGGTGAAATCAGCATACATGGGGATACAATAGTATCACTCACTTCCTCACACCCTAAGGTAGATTAAGAGTCAAAAATTGAGTTCATTGAGCCTAAGCAGGGAACTATGAGCATACCTCAAGACATGAATCCAACGTTAACTCATAATCCTACTAAAATTGAGGAAGCACTAGACAAAAAAAACAAAGAAGCCATTCATACTAATGTCTCTTGGTCAGAATTACCCTTTGACATCATCGATGAAGGGGAAGGTGAGTATAAGATCATACCTACATGCCAAACCCCACCTGTTAAGCTACAAAAGGTTAAGAGGCGGCTCAAGAACTAGAACAAATTACCAAATGTCCAGAATGATGTTAAACTACCAATCATATGGTATGACATTAAACTACCAGTGAACGTTTGCAATGAAATTAAACTAGCCATGGTCAGTTCCTTTTAAAAGCTTTCTAAAACTATTATTGCTTTTGGCCCACTATGGCGTAAAACTGGTAATCTTTCTTTCTTTTACAATTGATGCAACAGTCCACCATGACTTTAAACTGATGTGAACAGCCCAAAATGGCTTTAAACAAGGATTTGATACATCACATGTTTTAAAACATCCACTATGTTATGTCAAATTTTAGTTGCAGTCTTGATCTATGCCTTCTCGTTACTTTCTTCTTTTACAAGGGTTGATTTCCGTTTTGTTTCCCCATTTTACATTTGGCTACACGCATACATTCATGATAATACTTGAAAAGGAAAATAAAAAGAGAAAACAAGAAAAATAAAAAAATATTAAGATGCTAGTAAAATTCCAGCATGTTATGCTATAATGAAGTCCATGTTATTACATTGTCAACCATACGTTTCCATTAAACATTCAAAAATCCAAAACATTTAATAGCTAAAGTTTGATTAACAATAAACTCATGGAGGGGGCTAGTCCCCAAGATCCTCCTCATCACCTAATCTCACCACATTGGGGCCAGCTCCATCATTAGCATGTCCCTACAATAGGGCAGAAAACAAAAAATAGGTAAGAGTAGTAAAGAAAATAAAAAATGCAAAACTAGGAAAACAGTAACACTAACAATGAAAATAAGAAAACCATATAAAAATAAATGTCATAATAAAACACTCACATGTGAGGAAGCCCCTAAGTTGGCCTCCAAACACCATAGAATCTCTACCTTGGGCACATTTGCCCAATCCTCCTCCAAGCCAAGATCAATGCCAGCCAAGGTTTTACCCTTGTCCACCAATGTCCAAGTGGGATGCTCAAGAAAGAACATGCCTATCAAAGCCTCCATAGAGGTGGTAGAAATGATTCTCTTGGGAGATCCCTCCACCTCGGTACACTTGGAAAACCTGTCATAAGTAGACTGCAAGCCTAACCCATTGATGAACATCTTCATCCGAAGATGTTCAACTGACTCATCCTTTAACCATTTCTTATATTGATGCTTGTGGTCCTTTTGGTCTTGGCCCCACTTCCATACCTTAGCCGCAAAGGACTTCCAATCATGAAATTTTCTATTTAGCAAATCCATCTGTGCCTTTTGCTTAGCTAGATCCCATGTAGCTTGCACTTTGCTATTCAAAACTGTCTAGTAGCATGCATAGGTGATTTCAGATGTGCACCAAGTGCTATCACTAGATATTCTTACAGTAGTAAGATCGTAATGGGATTGTAGATCCCTTTTCTCCTCCCTCTCCTTTGCTAGTGCTTCCTTCAATGAATGAACCTTGTCCCATAAATACTCAACCAAATGCCTACAAGTCCAAAGTGACTTGGCGTTTTATACAACGCAACTAGAAACTGCATCGTACACATTTCTTGGGACTTGGTCAACATTCCATGGAAATTTAGGGAGAGCATCAATGTAAGTAGCTTCAAAAGGATCCCACTAGAGCTTGGTGCATGTAGGTGTAGGCACCACACACATGGATCACATAAAATAAAAATGAATGCAAAGAAAAATAAAACCAGAAACTTAGCATAATGGGCAATGTACACATACCTAGTTCTGGGTGCGCTTCTTGTAGGTGAGCAACCAAATCATTAATGATGCCCTTAACAAAGTCCATTTTTCTAGGCATCTGAGGCCATGACCTTAGCTGGTCAGTCAATGTGGGACAAGCAGGGGAGGTCACCTCAATCGAAACCTATAATCCTAACACCTCTGCTTGAGATGTAAGCATCTCAAGAATCTCAGCATATACCTCTAATGCTAGAAATAATCAAAATAATCAAGGACAACATATGGAAATTAAAGGGTACAAAAACAGAGATGTACCGTCTGAAATTGTTAACATAAGGCTGGAGGAAAAACAAAGGTCAAAAGATCTCCGGAGAGATATAACTGACCCTACCTTCGTGTGACGGCAAGCTAGAAAAATAAAGGTAGAGTGCATTGGATGGTTTGCATGCAAATCAACCAAGGACTTCTCCGAGTGTAAGCTATGGCTAGCATTGAGGTTATTGTATATGGTGTAAACAAAATGCAAACAACGACATGAAATGTAAACAGAGTAAATGAAGCATAAACAGAGATATATTGTAAATAAGGCGTAAACAGAGTAAACAATGTAAATGAAAGGCAATAATGAGACTATGTTGTATTAATTAACAAGATGTGCACCGATCAAAATGTAGTTGCTAGTCTGGATTACAAGTTAGACGTTAAGCTCCGATGTGAGGTGTTTGTAGGTGCTAGGGATCACGTGCATCTAGGCTCAGGATTACTGGTTTTCTCTCTTCAAAATTGCCAACCTCATTTATGTCAATGAATAGGGTATTTATACATTTTTCTAGGCTTGGGAGTAGGATTTGTGAATGAGGTCAATGACTATGAGATGAGAGAAAAATGGATCGTGTGATAGGTGTTCGATGCACAGTTGGACATATGTAGGCAGACTACGTTCTAGAACGGATACACTGTATCTTACAATCTATTTTAGCTTGTGCAAGCTGGCTTACGCTCATAGAAGCATGTACAATCTATAGCGTAAGAGCTTGACTAGCTCAAAAATGTGAAAAAATTTACAATGAAATGATAGTGTAGAATAAGAGATCTTGATTCTGGCTCACTTGGAACTTTTGAATCTACAAATTGACTGCTGCTGGAAGAGTTTTTGCTTTGCCAGGGTTGCCAACATGCCTTGATCTTATCCTAGCATGTCCTTAGCATGTATTTGAAGTGCTTTTGCTTGATCGTGACTAGTGCTCATGTTGGACTCACACTGTCGGCATGACCTCAACATCACTTCAGTGGGACCTCAATGTGTATGATAAAAAATGATGTGTTTTGTATTAAAATTCCACCTTTTAAGACCTATTTTTGAAATGTAACTACTACCTAACCTTGAGGATGTCCTGCATGTTTAATTTGAGCCTATCCGTGCTTGGATTTAGGCCACTTTTGGCAGCTCACACTGTCAGCATGACCTCAACGTGAGTGCTAAAAATGGTGTATTTTTGGACCTAAAAATAGAATTCTGAGGGCTAGGACCTAGATAAATCATTAATGGGCCTTTAGGGTAACTTGTAGCTTTAAAATCAGACCATTTTAACACTGTTTTGGGGCTATTTTGGGGCACTCACACTGGACTTACGCTTCCAGTGTGACCTGGGCGTTAGTGACTGAAATCACATGTTTTTGAACTTGAAAACTGGGATTCTAGATGCTGGGACCTAAGGTATTCATTAGTGGACCTAGAGGGGCCTTGTACCCTCGAAATAAGGCCATATTTACACTTTTTTGAGGCCATTTTGAGGTTTCTTTAGGTTACTCATGCTGGACTCATGCTGGACTCACGTTGCCAGCGTGACCTCGACGTGACCTCAGTGTGAGTAGCAAGATTTATGCAATTTTGACCTAAAATCTTGGATTTTGGATGTTGAAACTTGTAGTGGTCATCAGTGGGCCTCAAGGAGGCCTTGCCCATTCAAATTAGGATCATTTTGATCTGATTTGAAAGCTATTAGGGTTGGTCACGTTGAGGGCAAACTAGCTCAATAGCATGAGCAAGCTGGCTTGAACAAGATGGGCGTGAGTTCCATGCCTTAGTCAAGTTTTGCCTCTTGAATGCTAAAAAGGTCTTGAGTCATTCTTGTTTCAAAGTGCTAAGCTAAAATTTGGTGGTGTTTCAATAGATTATGCTAAAAGAAACATACCAAAAAGCCCTTTGCTGTTTAGCTTGGGCAAATCACCAAGCTGCAAAGATCCATCGAAGAAGCCATTGAAGACACCTCTTTCATCACTTGAATGCCTAAGTGCATCCATAGCCTCTGCAAACTTCGTCCCCATAATGTTTGTCACATCTTCCTCTTGCGATGTGGGAGGTTCTTTGATCATTTCTTCTCTTTCATTCACCTCTTCCTCCAACCCTGTGACAACCACTTCAGGATCAACCATCGGGTTCAAAGTCTCTCTCTCTCTCTCTTAGGATTTTCCTCTAATAATTCTAGAATCTCAGAGTTAGTATAACATGGTATATATAATGTATAGGCCAAAAAATAGCAAACAAAAAATAATAATAAATAAATATATAATAATAAAATAAGATACTTACCTTCCACTGGCAGTACAAACCAAATCTTCTTTGCTCTTGGTGGTATCACATCAAGAGCAGGTTCCCTTGGACATTCTTCCCTCTTCATCTTCGTCTTGGACTTTTCAAAAGTCTCACCAATAAAACGTTTAGCCCTTTTAATAGATGTGTGCAGCCTAGGCGGTTCCAATCCCAAACTGTCATGGGAATGATGGGAACGGTTGACCGCACCTCCACTAGTAACTGATACTAATTCCTCAATGTCTTTTGGTGGGTCCTGGGATCTAGTGGTGCTCAAAAAATGGCAAATCTAGGGGTAGGATAGTTGTGAACGATCCCTCAAAATATAGCGGTTATCATCATAAACTACTAGGAACTCAGCAAACCTACGTAGATACCCTGCAAAGAAAGCAAATGTAAAATGAGATTTAGCATGGATGTTTGAACATAACCTAATGATCTCTCCATGAAAACCAAATACAAGAAACTATGCCTAGTTGTAGTGCATGCCTGTCTCTAAAACTACATGAATGACACACGCAAACTCAATCCCAAGGTTTCTTCCTTGAGAAAGAGATTTGAGGAATGCTCATGCCTGGAAGAGAGGATACAAGAAATTCATATCTATTGATCGGGTATCATCCCCCATGGAAAAGCCCTTAGGACCCCAAGACACGCCTAACCACTCCTCCAACTCTCTTATGACTTGGCCCTCTTTAGCTACTTTATCTATAGTCACCTTGGCACCATCCATGGGCACACCAAAAGATCAGAAAGGAATTCAGTGATCAGGTGGAAAGATACCTTGACTCCTTTAACTCGCATGCTATAATGGGAAGCATCATCACTAAAAGAATAAAAAATGGTGATCATCTCAATAGTCAAAATGCTAGGAGTCAAAGCTATGAACAAGTCCATTAGACCTTCCTAGGTAAGGCAGCTGATGATCAAATCATAAGCTTTCTTCTGCAACCATTTTTGTGATTGCTCTACCTCCCCATATTTCATAAAAAGGGTGGCCTCAGTGCATCCTATTATAAAAGTAACTTCTTCAGCAGTGGCAGCTACTGTAAATAGAAGACATAGAGAAAAAAGTTAAAAACATAGTACATGATAATGCAAAAGAAAACAAAAAGAGAAAATGGAGTCTAGAGTGTGGTCATTTACCATCAGTGAGTGGCATAGGTGGGGTAGGTATAGGATCAAATCTTTGAGGGAATATTGGTCCATTAGAAGACCAATGCTTGTGTAACCAACCATGATCTAGTAGTGCTCAAAGGCTCTTAAAAACTGCCTATGGTAGTCAACAAGGGCCACCTTTTTCTGGTCCAACACTACGACACGAAGAATAGGGCTTGCCATGATTGTCTCTAATGCTATGCATGCTAAGGCAAGCCCAACATCATCATCACATATCCCATGTTCATCAAAATAGGGCCTACATAGGAAAAAAAACATTTACATTTAGATGATGACATAAAATTTAGAAAAGAAATAAAAAATTAAGGTAAGACACAAAGGAGCACACCTGTCCACTCTATATACTGTCCTAGGTGGGTTCTGGAATAGTGTGCACACGGAAGGATAAGAAAAGTGTGTTGCTGCTATTGTAATGAGCACAAGTAGGCAACTCCCACACATAAGTAAAGGGATGAGTAGATCTAGGACCCTTAGCAGGGTCTCCCCCAACCTTAAAAATTCCCTCATCGATATCAATGACAAAGGCAAGAATGCCTTGTGTTAACCTAGGTAGCACTATCTCGATGATATCATGAGCTAACTGTTCACTTAGGTGAGACCATATAACCACACTAAAATTTTGCAAGATGAATGAAAAAAATGAACTGACATTTTGGCAAGCACTTTACACTTACATGTCTCAGCAAAGGGGAGTCTAGACACTCATGTTGGAGGTAACCCCTTCCACAACTCATGCTGGGACAACTCACGCTAGCCTTCGTGGCCTAAACTCACGATGGTCGTGGCCTGAACTCACAATGGTCATGGCCCAAACTCACACTGATACTTCGAACTCATGCTGGACGTTGGGTCCTGGTTAACCACTCTCCTGGGGAACTCATGTTACTATTGCCAAGTGACTCACGCTGGGATTGTTCCAACAAAATTCGATCCGCCTGCCTCCCCAATAGTCACGGTGGGTTCTTTGCATTCCAACGTGAGTTGGGAACCAGCAACTCATGCTGCAGGGGATCCAACCACCCATGATGCCTATCTCTCTGGAACCCACAATGCCTATCTCTCAGGAACCCATGATGCCTATCCGCTGTAGAACCCTTATCTTGTGCTCACTTTGACCCTTTTCATTGCCCACATTCACGCTAGCCATTTCCTAGCCTAAAACCAAGAAGGTTGAAAGCCCTAAAACTAGAAAATATGCAGCTCATGCTGCCCTACCCTAGAACTGAAAATTTGTAGCTCATGCTGCCCTGCCTTGAAATAGAAAATTTGTAGCTCATGCTACTGTTGGTGACCATTTGGGATGCGACTACCAATGAGTGTCCTCAAATAGGATTTAAGTGCTTGCTGGTCTCTGGAAACATCGAGGCCCACATACCTCCAAATAGACTGAGTAGTTAATGTGCGTATGTGTGTGTGCTATTTCGGTGTGTTGTTGTGAAAAATGAAATGATTGGGTTATGTGTAAAACTATAAATGACTTATCTTAAAGAGATTCATCCAACTTTGCAAAGTACTGTGAGTTGTTGAGAGTTCCTATTTTGTTCAATTACCTAGTCTATGCGGTCCTTATAATACCTACTTGTAAAAAATAAAGTTTTACAAAAAAATTTGAGCACAACTCTGCGAATCTACTTCTAATTTTCCCTAGAGAAAGAGATAGTTCCACAAGAAAACTAGAAATAGAGCGAGATTCAATGGAAATAGAAAGAAGAGAAAAAGAAAGTAGATTTGTGTAAAGATCTCAAATGTTTAAACAAGGTAAAATGATATGAGTAAACACTTCGCAATAAAGCTATCCCAAATTTAATAACTACGAATTTTTCAAACTTCCAAGGCTCAAATAAGCAATTTCTTCAAGACAATCCTACTATGCTACCCAAAACATTTCTGCGTAAACTATCATGTACGAGACTTTATTTTGGCTAGATAATGGATGCCAACAATTGCATTCAATAGAACCTTCAAAATACTTGACAATTTCTGATTGAAATACCACCAAGATTCACTTTAAAGATAAAAGAAGCTATTCTGGTCTTATCAAAATACCAAAGATTTTCTGAGCCCTCTTGACTATTGAATCGTTCAACGACTTGACTACATGCAGAGGCTCTCTTACAACAATCTCAATAGTGATTCTTACACATTGCACAATAATAAAATTCACTACTAAAATGCTCTTAAGGCTTTCAAACACAAGCTCTTCTATGAAGAAATTTTAATAGAAATTTTTCATCATGCAACAAGAACAGTAAGAGCAATCTAAAAATCCTAAAATTACTTGCCAAGCATGATACTATCTAAACCACTAGCTAAAAAATTTTAAAAAAATAAAAAAATAAACATAACTCAAAGGACTATGACAAAGAGGCTGAAATGTTGTCTTTAACAAGTCATCTTACAAGCAATCTTTCACAATGTCTTCTTTTCCAATGCTCTTCCCCCCTTAACCACCAAGACCAAAAGTGAGACCCCTTAGTCAAACCTCCATCCAAGACCCTTGAATCCTTTTTATAGGGTCTCATAGGTAGTTAGATCTTATAAAATATCTTGGGTTACTTCTTTCCCAAGTAAGGAAGTTATAACTTGCCCAACAAGTTAGGAAATATTACTTGCCCAACAAGTTAGGAAGTTATAACTTATACATCAAGTTAGGAGAAAATCATGCTAACATTGGCATGTGTCTTTTTGGTAATTTAAAATTAGCTACAATTATCATGGAATTTTACTTAACTATAATCTTCCATAGGAATAAAATGGATACTAACTAAATGTCCCCTTTATATAGGACGTTACACAAATATCCCAAAAATTTATTTTCTCTTTTTCAATGCAATATTGTCAAAGTATATCTAACACTATGTATGTCTTAATTAATTAATTTTAATTTAATTTTTTTTGTGTTATAGTTTTGGATAATGGTTAAGGGAACCTTTCTCAAAATAGTCATATCCATAATCCGAAACACTTTCCGTTGTGAAACCCTGCTCACTACATTCTTCCCCATTATTTTCTACCAAGAAAGTTTTTAACAGAAATGATGGATTTGTATTCTGACTTTCACAAAGTGGAAGTTGATGCACCAGGGCATCATTGATGCAAAGCTTATGGTGGTTTTGTCCTCCATTTCTCTATCCCTCTTTTCTTGAATTTCTTGCATTATTTTAAACTGCATAGATAATAGCAAAACAAGTGGTTGCAGCTGCATCTGACATTTGGAACAATGCCATCTCCATTTTTGCTAACGACACCATCGAAATAGCAGGCGTCAACAGTGGCATCGGCTCTAGCTTGATTTAGCTGAAGGAAGTTAGATGTTGATGCTACCCTCATCTTCTTGACATGGTAGGAGTGGGATATCTAGAACATTTTGCGTAGTGCTATTTACTTGCCACCATCTGTCACCAAATGTTGTACGTATTGCAAATCACTGGTGTCATTGTTGCGGTTGACATAGATTCTTCCAAGGATGCTGACAACGAGGCCACGTCAACAGTGTATCCTACGGTAGAGCAGTTGCAGCGAGCAAAGCCAACCGGAGGTTGAAAGACTTTACCGAGCAGGAACAATTTCAATTTCAAATATGTCATGGACAAACATTCATCATAATTTCAGCTCCCACCAGAATGGTAGCCATTAATGGTGTAAGCCTCCTTGGTCAAGCATAGAAGCAGCAACGGTGCCACCGGATGCAGACGCATTGTTTCTCTCATTATCCCCAATGATAAATTTTATTATTTTTACCTAGCCAAAATTTAAAATCTAAAATTTTCATTAATGTAATTCTCCTGAACTCTTTGTCTCAAGTGTCAGTCTTTAGCCGTTGCCATTGGAAGTGTAATGCTAGTACTATCATGATGCCATCAATGCCACATCTATTCATGTTTAGTTGGTTTATATTTCTCCAGGCCTTGGTGTCATGGTGCAGGTGAGATAGGTGTTGGATCAAGAGTTTGTGAACTGCCGCATTATACTCTTCATCACCACATTACCAGGGATGAGGGTAATCAGGCGGTGCATAGCCGTAGCAGGTTCCATCGCCGTCATTGTTGAAGAATGGAAATTTCTAGCATTGAATTAGTTGCAGAGAGAATGGACAAGATGGTGTCTACCAGGTGTTCGAAGAAATGTGTGAACATGAATTGTCTCTAGATGTTTATGGTTATTTCGCTGCAATTGCTGGATTGTGCAGGCATGGATAGGTTGAGGAAGCTATGAAGCTTTTAAAGCAGAGGATAGAAACAGATCTTCAATCGAATGCTCTTATCTGCAACAAATTGATTTTGGATTTTGTGGAAACAATGCAGTAAAAGAGAACTTCACTGTTCCATCACTCTCTTTTTCTTGTTATTGTCCACTTGTGTGTCATTCAATAATAGCATAATATGCTTCCCAATTTTCATTTATTTCCAAAGAATATTTTTGTTTTACATTTTTGTGGATTTGGTTTCTAAATTCCAATTTTTCTGAAATTTCATAGAAGCTGGTGATCTTGTAGTTGATTCCTCTGGTAATATTCTTGATTTTTCAAAGGGGAGGTTTTTGGATGTGGATATGGGCATTATTGCTACAAATAAGACGTTGATGCCTCTTCTCATCAAGGAAGTTCAGAAAGCTACAAATAATTGATTTTAAAAAAAATTATTTCTAAAGATAAATGGAAAGAAACTATAGAACATGGCCAAACATCTCTATTAAAAATAGCATCTTAATAACACCACGGAAAATAGCATTTCCACTACTTATTTGGTAAAAAGTGCTAATAATATATCAATGAGTACATGATTTGTATACTGGATATAACAACCTTTCTTTGATCATTTTTCTTTCTTTTTTAGATCAGATGCTATTTCTCTTTTTCTACAAATTGAAATTCTTGCCACTTCTCCAATTGCATAAACATTTAATCATGCCAACCTATTCCATGAAATGGCCAAAATGTGCCAACAACTACCCTGCCCTAGAACAGAAAATTTGCAGCTCATGCTACCTTGCCGTGAAACCCAACATGCTCATGCTGCCAGGAAACCTGGCCCAGGAAGCTAAAAAAGGCCTTGAAAACCCCACAGCCTAACATAGTTGAAAAAGGTCCTAAAAACCCCATGGCCTGACATGCCCAAAAAAGCCCATAATCCCACGTTGCCAGAAAACCCAAGAAAGCCCAAAAAGCTCATGATGTAGGAAGCCCTAAAAACTCAAGTTGTTCTAGATTCTCTTGGCACTCACACCCTACACAGATGCCCTAGGCACTCACACTGATGCCACAAATCCTAGATAAATCCCAAAGCAACCCAAAATCACAACCCAGAAGTCCAAAATCATAGCTAAAGTTCTACCCTCGGTAATGTTGTTCGTAAAATGCCAGAGAAAAATAGGAAAAAACAAACTTACCTGTGCAGGACCCCATCCCACATTGGAATCTTGGCTTGGGGGAGACACTAGAGAAGCTCTTCACTCTCCTCCACAAATGCCAGATCTTCCTACCTCTTCCCCTGAGCCCAGCTTGCCTTTCCTCTGCCCTTGTCCTTCATAGTTTATCTTGCTCATGCTGACGTTGACGCTAATGCTTCGAACTCATGTTACACTCCTAGTTCATGCTATAGTCCAAGAACTCACACTAGCACAAAACCCCCATTCTTCATTTCAAAACCCCCTTTTAAATCCAAAACATTCTATTTTATTTCCTCTTATTTTATTTTCTCTCACTTTATCTTATTTTATTCATCTATGTTTTATGTTAACCTACATTCCTCATTATTCCAACCTCTAGAGATGAAGCCAAAAACAAAATTATCATTATGCAAGGGAAGGAATGAAAAAGTTAAACTCAAAAATCAAAATAATATATACATACATATATAAATGGTTCAAGAATTCAAAAAATTTTAAAGTCTTGTAAACTTATCATTCACACAAAGTTTCAAAAAATAAAAAATGCTCTGTGCACTCATGACAAGTCAACATAAATATTATTGACCTAGTATGGCCTTAAATTTCCATGTGGCCTGGTATGACCTTAAACTACCATGACTACTGTTGCATCTCCTAATTTTGTCAGTGCATAGTTTGATTACCCTATGTTCATTTACATTTAGTAACTCTTCCGCCAGGGGGGTGTCTCTTACTTTGCTCCCGTTTTAAATTGGTAGGAGAAAGCACATGGCCACTAAGAATATCCTTTCAACATTATCTCTTAGTGGACCACATGGAAAGGTAAAAAGAGCAATCAACCCAGAATCCTTGGATCTAGACCCATCCACCTATACTAATTTAATAGCCTCCACTCAAGAAACATCAAATTGGCCTAAAAACATGACTAAGACTTTAGATCTAGAAGTTGATAATATCATTGGAGATCCTCTAGTTGAAATCCGCATTATTACAATCAATGGCGAAGCTAGGACATTAAAATTAAGTGCCCTACTAGAGTCGCAACTCGTAGGTGACATCACTCAAGTGTTAAAAGATAACATAAAAACATTTGCATGGTCATATACCGACATGCTAGGACTAGGCCCCTGAATCATCCAACACAACATCATTCTCGATGAAAAAATTAAACCAGTGAAACAAAAGGTACATAAGGTTAGACCTGAGGTGGCTTTGGCAGTCCGCGCTGAAATCACAAAGCTCTACCAAGCTGGTTTCATCCAGGTTGTTGACTATTCCAATTAGGTATCAAACATTGTTGTAGTCCCTAAGAAGAATGATAGTATATGCATATTCATCGACTTCCATGACCTTAAGATAGCCACTATAAAGGATGACTTCCTGCTACCTAGCATTGATCAACTTATTGACAAAACTACTAGGCATGCATTATTATCCTTTATAGATGGATTTTCGGGATACAACCAAATAAGAATCAATCTAGAACATCAACTCAGAACAACTTTTATGACACCTTGGGGTACATTCTGTTACACTATGATGCCATTTGACCTTAAAAATGCAGGGGCTACATATCAACAATCCATGACATGTATATTTAGTGATTACATGATCAATTTACTCAATGATTACATTGATGATATTGCGGTTAAATCTAATACAACTGAACGACATGCGAAAGATCTAGACCTATTGCTTAAACATTGTCTCAAATATGACCTTAGACTCAATCCAAGGAAGTGTGTCTTTGGTGTCAAAATGGGTAAGATGCTTGGTTTCATAGTCTCTAAAATAAGAATATGAGTAGACCCTGATAAAGTTAAGGTAATAACTAATATGCAACCACCAAAGAATCTTACCAAACTATGTGGTTTCCAAGGTAGACTACAGTTCATAAGGTTCTTTATCGAGAGGCTAATGGATAAGTTGAGACCTATGCAACACCTATTATGAAAAAATGTGCATTTTCAATGGACTCAACAATGTCAGGAAGCATTTGAGAACATAAAGCAGGATCTGACTTAGCTCCCGACTATTTATCCCCCGCAAGGTGATAAACCCTTTTATATCTACCTTGCAACTTCTGATGCTTCCATTACATCAATGTTCTGTCAAAAACATAAAGATGCAGTCGAGATCCCTGTATATTACCTAAGCCATGCTTTAATTTCTTATGAACAATGATACAATGATGTAGAGAAATCATGCCTTGCCCTCATCTTCGTCTTGAAGAGATGGTAGCATTATCTCTTCCACAACCAAGTTTACATCATTTGCAAGGATAATGTACTCTGTGCCATCACTAACAACATCTATGAGTTGAGTAGAATAGCTAGGTGGAAAGTGATGATCACAGAATTTTACCTACACTATGTTGCTCAATTTTCCACAAAAGGTCAAGCAACAGTCAGAAAATTAGCCATCTCACCAACACATGATCAAGCAACAATTAACTCTGAGTTCCCCAATGAGATTGTTAATAGTATAGACATCGTACCTGACAACTACGAGGCAATCCTCTATTTCGATGGAGCTTTAACCTCTCGAGGAGGAAGTGTTGTGGTCATTTTAACATACCCCTCTGGAGAGATCCAACCTTTCTCCTACCGATTGACCTTTCCTTGTACCAATAATATGGTGGAATATAAAGGTCTTCTTAGAGGTCTTCAAGCAGCAATAACTTTAGGAATCATACATCTCATAGTTCATGGAGATTCACAGTTAGTCATTAATCAATTCACTGAGGTTTATGCATGCAAAGCTCTCCATTTGCAATTGTATTGTGATTTGACCAAACATCTACTAAGACAACTTGTAGAAGTGGATATACAACATGTCCCTAGAGGTGAAAACACCATTGCTGATGCACTTGCTACACTAGCCTTAAACATGACACCTGAAATGTTTCATGCATTGCCTAGCTCTATAACAAGTTGTGCCGAACCTATAATTACCACTCTTGAAAAACTTCCTATAGTGTCCGTTAGCACAACACACAGTAGAATGGTATGATGAAATAAAAGAGTACCTTCTATGAGGTGAACCTCCACAACATTTGACAAATGCTCAAAAGGATGTAGTGCAAAAATGCTCTCTACAATATGCGTTAATAGGAGACACCTTGTGTCATAAATCATACGAACACATTCTACTGATGTGCATTAGTATCATCAATGGTCAAATAATTATAGAACAAGTTCATGAAGGACTTTGTGGATGGCACGTTGCACCCAAAGTAATGGCAACGAAGATTAGGTGCTTAGGCTACTACTGGCCACACATGGAGTACGATTGCATCTCCAAGGTTAGAACATGTGACATTTACCAAAAGCATGGTAATCTAATACACATGCCACCTAACAAATTGCACACAACACAAATCACATGGCCATTTCAAAAATGAGGATTAGACTTAATTGGACCAATAACGCCATCATCCTTCGTAGGACATAGCTTTATTATCATTGTAACTGAATACTTCACAAAATGGGTAGAAGCTATTCCCCTTAGTAAGACCACTTCAAAACACATTTGCACTTTTATGATAGAGAATATTATGATCCATTTTGGTATTTCGATGACCATTGTTACTGACAATGGGCCACAGTTAAGAAATGCAGATACTAAAAGCTTCTATGAAAGCCTGGGTATTAAACATGCATTTTCATCACCTTACTACCCACAAAGCAATGGTCAAGTAGAGGCTACAAAAAAAACTGTCATCATGGTGCTCAAAAAGATGCTAAATTAGAGCAAGAAACGATGACATGAATAATTAGTCTATGCATTGTGGGCATATAGAACGACACATCAAACATCTATAGGTAAAACTCCATATAGTCTTTTGTACAGGTCTAAAGCTATTTCACCTTTAGAGTTATAGGTTCCCTTGTTGTGGATAGCTCTCTTGGGCCTCCTCGATGAAAGTCAAAACAATGAACTACACATTGTTGACCTTGACTCGGTGGAGGAAGAACGTGTGTGAACAATTGATCAAATCAAGTGGTATCAGAAAAAATAGTGGCAATGACACAAACATGATCTGCATAAATGCCTGATTAAGGAAGGAGATATAGTCCTTAAGGCCATTTGTGAATATCCAGAAAAATTCTCAGCCAATTGGGAAGGGCCTTACTTAGTTACCAAGGCATACAATAATGGAGCATTTAAACTTGTTGACATGGATAGGAACAAGTTTGATAATCCTAAAAATCATTTGTACCTGAAACAGTACTACGTATAATGAACTTGAGGTACAGAACAGTCTTGACATCATGACTTAAAAATGATACCATAGAACATTCCTAGCATCATGACTTAAAAATAATACCACAGAATAGTCCTGGCATCATGACTTAAAACTGATACCACAGAATAGTCCTGACATCATGACTTAAAACTGATACCACAGAATAGTCCTAACATCATGACTTAAAACTGATACCATAGAATAGTCCTAGCATCATCACTTAAAACTAATACCATAGAACAGTCCTGGCATCATGACTTAAAATTGATACCACAGAATGTCCTGGAGTCATGATAATAAACTGACACCATAGAGCCCTATCTATTATGACGCTAAACTACCACATTTGTCTACCATGACATGAAACTAGCATTAAGAGTCCACTAAGACTGTAAACTAGCTTTCCTCTTCATAGTCCGCTACAACTATAAACTAGCAATGCACAGTTCTCTATGACTATAAACTAGCAATGCACTATCTGCTACGACACTAAACGGGTGTCGTCCAAAGGGTTATGATGTGAAACTAACCCGCAATAGTTCACCAAGACTATAAACTGGCAACATCATCGATGACTAGGCAAAAACTTGAAAAGATGTGTTGCTGCAATTGGCTGTTCATGTTCGACAAAGACTTGCTAGATAATTTATCTCATGGGCCCTAATGAAGTTGATGTTACTCATGATTTTGTCTGCTTTTTAAATTGCATGCGGTGGCTCCATCTCCTTGTTTAAAGTTCTTAGTTAACTGATTCATTTGTGTTTTTCTTGTCTTCTTGGAGTTGTGTTTGCAGGATGACATGCCTAAGGTGTTCATGCATAGATGCACTTCATCGTGATGACAAGGTATCACATTTTTCCTGACGCACGTAACTGGGTTAATCAAACCATTCATAAGTACATTCCCAACTCTTGAGACATCCCCTATTTCCCCATAATGCCCCCATTATCCTATTCAATTACATCTCCTAGATACATTATATCCTACTCACCTCAAAACCCTTGATACACTATTGCACACTGTGACTCTCCAAGTAGTTCCAACACAAAACACAGTATACGATGCATGAAAAAAAATGCAAGCACTTGAACACAAGAATGTCACTAAAAGCAAGCTCTTTCAAAAATACCAAAGAGAAAAAGAAAAATTAAAGGGAAAGAGAAAAAAAAAATAAAGAAAAAACAAAAGAAAAGAAGAAACAAATAAGAAAACACAAAAAGAAAAAGAACAAAAAGGTCAAAGAGAAAAATGCACGGAAAAGATTTTCATAACCTCGTTGACATCATAAGCAAAAGACTATTGGCTATTCTCATACAAGCCTTAGGCAAGAAGGAAATTGTCTTGAAAAATAGTTACACTCATGTCTCAAAGAGATCATGTTGCACATCATCGTGTGGCCTTGGCTATTTACAACGGGCCTCGTAAACACTTTATAAGGATCTCATTTCTCCAAAGAATGCACCTTTGATGTCTTGGCTCTGGGTCTACTGAACATTGGCTATTGATAAGGACCAAAGATATAACTCATTCATGTGAGAGAATTCCTCTCACACAATTCTGGCAATAGTTATTACCCTTAATCAACTCCTGGTCTCCCCTAGTTACAACCAATCCCCCTTGCATCTTGAACTACATCTCCTTAATCCCATGTACTTTTGAAAATGGTGCGATGAAATCTGGCCAAGGGCCAATGGTTAATGCTTGATGCTTAGTTGTTCATGGTGTTTTGCACTTCTTTGTTGATGCCTCTTGGTTGAATTCCTCCAAATGTCAACAAAGAGGGACCAATGAAACACCACTAATTTCACCTTAGCACTTTGAAATGAGAACAAGTCAAGCCCTTTCAAAGTTCTGGGAGGCAAAATTCTACTAAGAAATGGAACTCACACCCAGCTTGCTCACCTTGTCAAGCTAGCTTTCCCCAGTGTGAGTAACTATAGTAGCTTTAGGATCAAGTCGAAAATGGTCAAATCTAAAGATGCAAGCTATTCTTAAGGGCCACTAATGATCACTCCAAGCATCAGCATTCAAAGATTCAAATTTCTAGTCAAAAAATGTAATTTTTCACACTCACACTATCACTCATGCTAAGGTCATGCTGCCAGCATGAGTGCAGTGTGAGCAACTTTCATTTCAAATTTCTAGTCAAAAAATGCCAGTTTTCACACTCACACTGTCACTCACGCTGAGGTCATGTTGCCAGCGTGAGTGAAATGTGAGCAACTTTCAGAGTCCAAAATTGAGTCAAAATGATCTAATTTCCAAAGTGTAAATCATCCTTATGGATCATTGTTAACAACTTTAGATTTCAGTGTCTAGAATTCCCAAGTTCAGGTCCAAAAATTGTAGGTTTTTGCTATTCACACTATAGCTCACACTGTGGTCATGCTGTAGCTCATGCTGGCAGCGTGAGTCCAACATGAGCTACCAAAGGTGGCTCGAAACAAGTCACTTTCAACTTTAGTTTTTGATTTTCAGGTCACTCTTAGGGTCAACCACAGTCAAACAGTAGTTGCAATCAAGAATCAGGCTTCAAAAATCAAAATTTGGATTGAAATGCATCATTTTCAAGTCACTCATGCTGAGGTCATGCTGAAGTCACACTACAGCATGAGTGTAGCATGAGTGCAGCGTGTGCATGCTGAGGACATGCTAGGACAAAATCAACTCACGCTGGAAGTTCTTGTCAAGTAGAGATGCCTTAAATAGCCATAGAACCACTCGAATCGACACCCTACAGTAGTTGAGTCAGAGATCCAGAAGTTTCAAGTGAGCCAAAGCTAATTTCTCTTGTCATACATTATCATTTCATTGTAAATTTTCATTCATGAGCTTGTCAGGCTCTTACACTCTGAATTGTATGTACTTACATGAGTGTAAGGTAGCTTAAGTAAGTTGTTACACGTTGTAAGATACAATGCACCTGGTCTAAAGTGTAGGTTGCCCACACATGTCCAACTCACACACAGCTATCCATTGGACATGTGTCGCTAGATTCGTTTTCCTCTCATCTCTCAGTCATTGATTCCATTCATGAATTCTATGCCTGAACCTAGCCAATCCCTATAAATACCCTTTTAATTCACATAGATAAGGTTGAAAATTTTGAAGGTTGATGACTTAGTAAACTCAGACTAGCAATCCTTAGGTGCTCGGGCACACTTGCCTCCTAGCATTCAAGCACTTCTGAAACACATCACATCACCCTGGGGCTTGGTGCTTGACCTACCATCCACATGTGCATCTACTCTTTGACTAGTGCACATCTTTTCTAAGCAATACAATACAGTTCATTTTACTAGCTGTTATATTGTTTACTTTCTTTTACATTTAGTTTACATTTTTTTTTGCAATATTGTTCTATGTACAATCCATTTGCATTTTGTATGTCACTGTTTATGTTTTAAAACATAAGTTACGATAACCCCAGCGTAAGCCATAATTTACACTTGGGGAAGTCCTTGGTTGATTTATGTGCAAATCATCCAAGGCGCTCTACCTTCATTTTCTTTTCTAGCTTGACCTCACACAAAGGCAAGGTTAGCTGTGTCTGTCCGATGATCTTTTGGTGTTTGTTTTCCCTTCCAGCCTTACACTGACAATTTAGGTCAGTACAATTAGAAAATGCACAACATGAAAAAATAACATAAAAATCATAAAAAAAAACCACTAACTTGAGAGGGTCCCACATTTGTTTTTGGAGGTAATCTATCAAGGCCCTCCTTCAAGCATTGGAGGATTTCAGCCTCTGATAGATGCATCTAGTCCTCCTAGCCAAAATCAATACCTATGAGGGTCTTGCCTTTATCCATGATGGTCCATGTGGGTAGCTCCATCAAAAACATGGTAGAGGAAACCTCCCCTAAGGACACAATAATCTACCTTTCTAGGGATCTACTCACCACTATATGATGAGCGAACAACTCATAAGCTCTTGTCCCACTAATTAACTCAAGGAACATATCATGACATTGATTTTCGATGGACTCCCCCTTGTACCATTTAAGGTACACATTCTACTCATTCTTGTAGTGGTACTTATGGTTCCTCTAAGTCTATCCCCATTGATACACCTTTGCACTATAATCCTTCCAATCCTACTCTTTTTTTAGGCTAGCAAGTCCATCTCCAACCTCTACTCAATGATCTCCCTAGTGGCCTCAATCTTGCCCTAAATTACCAACTAGTACCTGGCATAGTCAATCTCGGCTATCCACTAGGTATTGTCCCCCTCATGTGCAAGCCACAAGGAAATCATAATGGGACTATAGGTCCTCTATCTTAGTGTTGATAATCGCTTGGGATGCAACCACCAACGAACGTCCTCGAACAGGATTTAGATGCTTGTTAGTCTCTGGTAACACCAAGGCCTAGATACCTCCAAATAGACTCAGTAGTTAATGTGAGTATGTGTGTGTGCTGTTGTGGTGTGCAGTTGTGAAAAATGAAATAATTGTGTTGCATGTAAACTACAAATGACTTATCTTAAAGTGATTCAGCCAACTTTGCCAAGCACTGTGAGTTGTTGAGAGTTCATATTTTGTTCAATTGCCTAGCCTATGCAGTCCTTATAATACCTACTTGTAACAAATAAAATTTTGCAAAAAAATTTGGGCACAACTCCACGAATCTACTTCTAATTTTCCCTAGAGAAAGAGATAGTTCCACAAGAAAACTAGAAATAGAGCGAGATTCAATGGAAATTAGAGATAAGAGAAAAAGCAAGCAGATTTGTGTAAAGATCTCAAATATTTAAACAAGGTAAAATGATACGAGTAAATACTTCACAATAAAGCTATCCCCAAATTCAATAACTATGAATTGTTCAAATTTCCAAGGCCCAAATAAGCAATTTCTTCAAGACAATCCTACTATGCTACCAAAAATTGCTGCGTAAACTATCACGTACGAGACTTCATTTTGGCTAGATAATGGATGTCAACAATTGCATTCAATCGAACCTTCAAAAGACTTGACAATTTCTGATTGAAATACCATGGAGATTCACATTAAATATAAAAAGAAGCTATTCTAGTCCCATCAAAATACCAAAGATTTTCTAAACACTCTTGACTATTGAATCGTTCAACGGCTTGACTACATGCAGAGGCTCTCTTACAACAATCCCAATAGCAGTTCTTATACGTTGCACAATAACCAAATTCACTACTAAAATGCTCTTAAGGCTTTCAAACACAAGTGCTTCTATGGAAAAAATTTTAATAGAAATTTCTTTCGTGCAACAAGAAACAATAAGAGCAATCTAAAAATCCCAAAATTACTTGCCAAGGATGATACTATTTAAACCACTAGCTAAAAGAATTAAACAAAATAAAAATAAAACATAACTCATAGGACTATGAAAAAGAGGCTGAAATATTTTCTTTAGCAAGCCATCTTACAAGCAATCTTTCACAATGTGTGATCCCAAGTGTGTCATATTTTCTTCTTACCCCTGTAGCCTTTTTATAGGGCTCAAAAGGTAGTTATACATTCCAAAATATCTTTGCTAACTTCTCTCCCAAATAAGGAAGTTATAACTTGCCCAACAAGTTAGGTAAGTTACAAAAAATTTGGGTGGTTGTAACCACCATAGAGATAAAAAAAGCTGTAGCTGACAAGTGTCCCATTTAGTTGCCAAGTGGCCCTTCAGTTGCCAAGTGGTCACCATGGAGATAAACAAGTTGTAGTTGACAAGTGGCCTTTGTAGTGGTTACAAACATCATGGGATTAAGGCTAGGAAGTTATAACTTCCACAAAAAGTTACCACTATAGAAATAAAAGCTATGGTGGCCAAGTATCCTATTGGATAACTATCCAATATAGCTCCTTAGCATATTGAAATTTTTAGATATATAGAAAGACCTTCAGCTTCATAACAGTAATAGACACTTAAAGGATTTTGTTCATATCTAAGATTTGTTGGAATTGTTAGAAGATGGACCAGTCTAGAGGTACGAGTGATTGACTGTACTTGATGAGCATCCATGTGACGAGATAAAATGGTAGAGCACAGCGACCATGGTGAATGATTCGCGTCCAAGTTTATGAGAGCGTACTTAACATTGTATTCGAATGAATGGAGTATAGGATGCTTCCTCTGATGCCACACTTTGCCTTCATAAACAGCAAAGCCTCTCTCATTTTGGCTACTGTTATTGCACCTCATTATAGCTGAAATTCTGTGATAGACAAAGTGCTTTAAGCTTCGTAAGAATGCATTTCCCAAGGTCTTCAAAAAATCCGTTATCAGAAACTAAAGCAACAACACAAATCCCTTGGCTGCTGAGCTCGATTATAGTAAAAAAAAAATGTCAATATCGCAAGGAAGCGAAGAATTTAAACATGGAGCAACATTGAATCCTCATGAAATGTTTTAAGATATGTGAGGAATTTAAAACAGATGAGTTTAGCAATGCCTTTGCATCACAATTCGGCTTTCAAATGGTGTTTGTAAGCTGTTGTAGCATTGACAATGTAGATCCCTTCTTACCTTGTACGACCATGAATATGCCACATTATCCGATAAGAGTTTTATATTAACCTATGTTGATTTCTATTTGGAAGGTTCTTTTATCCATTTTCATGGCCTCGGTAGCATCAATGCGAAGTGGATTACCCTGGGGAACCCTGTGACGTCTGATCTTCCAAATGGCCCTTTTCGTCTTGAATGGCGAACCCATTGGAAAATAATCATCGATGACATAGGTGCTCCATAATGTCTGGCCAGATACCTTCATATGGAATACATTATGTCTGTCATGAATTCTTCATCCTAGTCATCGCTAGAGTTGCTAGGGTTCCTGCCATGGCTATGAATCTCTGATTCACATTCCTCCATGAATTCGTCATTGCAGAAAGGGCAACGCAGGTCCGTGTTACAGCCGCACGACCTACGGATCGAACGATGGTGTTGGTAGTAGTACCATATTTACCTATGTATGTACACGACATTGCAAATAGTGTCCATGAGTCCAACCAAAGCCAGATTGGCACACGAGCCCCACTTTTCCCTATAGAAATTCAAACCTAGAAACCTCCATGCCCTCAGCAATTTCACAGCCGTTAGTTTCTTTAACATGCGCATTCTTTGCTAGAAATGTTAGCTTTGAGTAGGGAAAGTATATGCAGTTTCATTGCTCCAAAAATTTTCACAACTCTAGAAATTTTGGAATCCAACACCACGTTATGTTCAAACTCTTTAGTGACCTTAGTAGGCAAGATGTTTTGTGCAGATGTAAATGAAGACACATAGATATTGAAAACTTTCACCAATATTCTTATGGGATAGTTCATACAAACATTTGTTCATTACAATCTCTGAACTGTTATTGCAGTCCTTGCCATTATTAGTAATATGTAAAATTTTTTTGTACTTTATCTACAAACTCCTCAAAATATTTTCTACCACAAAGGAGCATGCTATATGTAGCATCCCACTTCTCGGTTTCCTCTTTATAATTACTCTAAACATTTTGTCATGCTATTTCAAAATCATCCTCAAATGATTTTCAAGTTTCATATTCCTTGTAATGAATCTTTTCAAACATCAACAATAAGGATATTTTTCTTTTATCAGTCTTTAAGCAATTTTCTGAAGGCAATGAAAATAAACCATTTGTATCCAAATGATCAATTCCTGAAAGTATTTCTAACAATAAAGATTCCTTGCTTGTCAATTCAATTTCCATTGGCACATTATTTCTTGTAACCTTCTATTCACTGTCTTTCATATGTGCATCATTATTTCCACCAATAATATTATGGTCTCCCTAATATGCATGCCTTTCCTCCTTAAGGGCTCCATGCAAGGAATGCTTTAGTTGATGATGTAGAAAACCAATGATGTTGCATTGAGGACAATACTCTAGTATACCTAATCCACTTGACAGCATGTTCCAAATAAGAGTTAGAAAGACCTCTGGAATATCCACAAAAGAGATGGGCTGGAAGAAGGTGAACATCTTTAGTAGGGATAAGTAATGATCAAAGAATTCTACAGACTTGAGCCACATAAAAGTTCCAACCTAGTGAATTTTGAGAAGCAAAATCATATGCTTGTTTCCCATGCTAAGTATTAGTTTGATTGATAATCTGAAGAATTAAAATTAGGGAGAATAAATGCAGCCTGTCTCATTACCAAAGAGAAATTTTCAAGAGCCCCATTTTCAAACACTGAAAGTAAACAGTTTATATTACCATATTGTTCTTTTCATCTAATCTTTGTTAGCGAGTGATAGGAATAAATACCTTCATCTTGCCATTTCAATAGTTCTATTGAAATATTTTGAAGGTTTCAATCATCTCATATCTCTATTCCATGAAATGGCCAAAATGTGCCAACATTTCTGCCCCCTTTAAAAGCGTAAAGAAATTTATGCAAGCCCCATTTTAAAACTGAACTGTACTGGCAAATTTTATTGAACTTTTTATAGATGAAAAGATAAATCTTTTTTAGAGGAAAATTCCCATCAAACATAAGGTTTGGTAGTATAAAAACCTCATTCCTAACAAAAACAACAGATTATACATTATCAAGTCCTTTGTTCATGGACTATTCTTGAGATGGAAAGAGAATGATGAGGATTACTCTAGTAGGAATCCTCATATCTCTAACCTTCTCAGAAGCAATCTCTCTATTACTTTTTGGCTTGCTGGAGTTTTCAACTTGATCTTCTTTAGCTTTTTCTTCAGCAATTCTCTCATCTTCTTTCTCAAATGAATTCTTATTTTCTTCCCAATTGGGTCCTTCTTCTTCTTCTTGGGACACAAAGGCTTTTTCCCATGAATCTTCATTGATTGGGTCTTTCTCAGAACTATAATTTTCTTGGAGTGTACAAATTTTGTTTTCAAAACCTCCTTTTTCAACCATTTTACTTTTTCCATTTGAAGTAATGTTATCAATCATTGAAGGTTCACTATAGATGTATATTTGATTTTTTTCTCCTTTCCAAGGTAGCCACATGTGAGAATAATCTATTGATATGTAACTTGAGAAATTCTTGCTCCAACTTCTACTCAATAAGAGACTATGCAAATTTGGTATATCTGCCACTTGAATAGTTACTCTACTTCTGATGCAGGGTTCAGAAGAAATTTCCAATAGGACATTTGGTACTTGACCCACAATCTTCACTCTACTTTTATCTACTTGAACAATATTTTTATTTGATTTTTTAGGAATCAAAGCAAGTTTCTTACATATAGACAATGACATTATAGTAGATGTAGCTCCAGAATCAACCAAACAATTGTGTAAGTATTTATCCTTTAATTTCATTGTCAATAGAAAAGGTGGAGCTTCCTTATCATATAAAGTCTTTAATTTCTCATCATTACTAGATACATAACTTAACTCTGATTCTCTAACTCTCCTTTTACCTTTAATGAACTCTAAAGCCTTTCTTTGCTGATCTCTCATTTGAAGCAATTGATAAAAGCTAATATTGGCCTTGACATGTTTAAGGTCTTCAATCAAATCATACTCTCCGTCACCAATAAAGCTTGATTTCCTTATCCATTTATTAAAAGACTGATTTGGAGTGCTTTGCTCTACTTGATTGTCTTTACCTTTATTCTTATCTCTTCTATTTGGCTCAAAAGCTTTTCTCTTAGTAGATGGATTAGTAATAACATTTGGGGG
>MNCI01016577.1:223820-245000 GCA_015680685.1 Gnetum montanum
AGAGAAAGAGATAGTTCCACAAGAAAACTAGAAATAGAGCGAGATTCAATGGAAATTAGAGATAAGAGAAAAAGCAAGCAGATTTGTGTAAAGATCTCAAATATTTAAACAAGGTAAAATGATACGAGTAAATACTTCACAATAAAGCTATCCCCAAATTCAATAACTATGAATTGTTCAAATTTCCAAGGCCCAAATAAGCAATTTCTTCAAGACAATCCTACTATGCTACCAAAAATTGCTGCGTAAACTATCACGTACGAGACTCCATTTTGGCTTGATAATGGATGTCAACAATTGCATTCAATAGAACCTTCAAAAGACTTGACAATTTCTGATTGAAATACCATGGAGATTCACATTAAAGATAAAAAGAAGCTATTCTAGTCCCATCAAAATACCAAATATTTTCTGAACACTCTTGACTATTGAATCGTTCAACGGCTTGACTACATGCAGAGGCTCTCTTACAACAATCCCAATAGCAGTTCTTATACATTGCACAATAACCAAATTCACTACTAAAATGCTCTTAAGGCTTTCAAACACAAGTGCTTCTATGGAAAAAATTTTAATAGAAATTTTTTTCATGCAATAAGAAACAATAAGAGCAATCTAAAAATCCCAAAATTACTTGCTAAGGATGATACTATCTAAACCACTAGCTAAACAAATTAAACAAAATAAAAATAAAACATAACTCACAGTACTATGACAAAGAGGCTTTAAGCTTTAAGCCAAAATTCTATGACAGACGAAGTGCTTTAAGCTTCTTAAGAATGCATTTCCCAAGGTCTTCAAAAAATCCATTATCAGAAACTAAAGCAATAGCACAAATCCCATGGCTGCTAAGCTCGATTACAGTAAAAACAATGTCAATATCGCAAGGAAACGTAGAATTTAAACATGGAGTGACATTGAATCCTCATGAAATGCTATAAGATATGTGAGGAATTTAAAATAGATGAGTTTAGCAATGCCTTTGAATCATAATTCGTCTTTCAAATGATGTCTGTAAGCTGTTGCAACATTGGCGATGTAGATCCCTTCTTACCTTGTACGGCCATGAATATGCCACATTCCCCAATAAGAGTTTTATATTAACCTATGTTGATTTCTTTTTGGAGGTTATTTTATCCATTTTCATGGCCTTGGTAGCATCAATGCAAAGAGGATTTCCCTGGGAAACCCTGTGACGTCTGATCTTCCGCATGGTCCTTTCTGTGCTAAATGGCGAACCCATTGGAAAATAATCATCGATGACATAGGCACTTTGTAATGTTTAGCTAGATACCTTCATATGGAATACATTATATTCGCCATGAATTCTTCATTCGAGTCATCGCTATAGTTGCTAGGGTTCCTGCCATGGCTATGAATCTCTGATTCACATTCCTCCATGAATCCGTCATTGCAGAAAGGGTAATGTAGGTCTGTGTTGTAGCCGCACGGCCTGCGGATCGAACAATGGTGTTGGTAGTAGTATAAGATTTACCTGCATATGCACACAGTAGTGCAAATAGTGTCCATGAGTCCAACCAAAGCTAGATCAGCAAGCGAGCCCCACTTTGCCCTGTAGAAATTCAAACCTAGAAACCTCCATGCCCTCTGCAATTTCGCAGCCGTTAGTTTCTTTAACGTGTGCATTCTCTGCTGGATATGTTAGCTTCGAGTAGGGAAAGTATATGCAGTTTCATTGCTCCACAAAATTTCACAACTCTAGACATTTTGGAATCCAACGGCACGTTATGTTCAAACTCTTTAGTGACCTTAGCAAGCAAGATGTTTTGTGCAGATGTAAATGAAGACACACAGATATTGAAAACTTTCACCAATATTCTTATGGGATAGTTCATACAAACATTTGTTCATGATAATCTCTAAAATATTATTGCATTCCTTGACATTATTAGTAATATGGAAAATATTTTTGTACTTTATCTGCAAACTCAAAATATTTTCTACCACAAAGGAGCATGCTATACGTAGCATCCCACTTCTCGGTGCCTTCTTTATAATTACTCTGAACATTTTTTCATGCTATTTCAAAATCATCCTCAAATGATTTTCAAGTTTCATATTCCTTGCAATGAATCTTTTCAAACATCAATAGTAAGGATATTTTTCTTTTATCAGTCTTTAAGCAATTTTCTGAAGGCAACGAAAATAAACCATTTGTATCCAAATGATCAATTCCTGAAAGTATTTCTAATAATAAAGATTCCTTGCTTGTCAGTTCAATCACCATTGGCACATTATTTCTTGTAACCTTCTATTCACTTTCTTTCATATGTGCATCATTCCACCAATAATATTATGGTCTCCCTGATATGCATGCCTTTCCTCCTTAACGGCTCCATGCAAGGAATGCTTTAGTTGATGATGTAGACAACTAATGATGTTGCTTTGAGGACAATACTCTAGTATACCTAATCCAATTCACTTCATGTTCCAAATAAGATTTAGATAGACGTTTAGAATATTCACAAAAGAGATGGGCTGGAAGAAGGTGAACATCTTTAGTAGGGATAAGTAATGATCAAAAAATTCTACAGACTTGAGCCACGTAAAAGTTCCAACCTAGTGAATTTTGAGAAGCAAAATCATATGCTTGTTTCCCATGCTAAGTATCAATTGGATTGATAATCTGAAGAATTAAAATTAGGGTGAATAAATGAAGCCTGTCTCATTACCAAAGAGAAATTTCAATAGCCCCATTTTCAAACACTGAAAGTAAACAGTTTATATTGCCATATTCTTCTTTTCATCCAATCTTTGTTAGCGAGTAACAGGAATCAATACCTTCATCTTGCCATTTCAATATTTCTATTGAAATATTTTGAAGGTTTCAATCATCTCATATCTCTGTTCCATGAAATGGCCAAAATGTGCCAACACTTAGTATCTTGGCTTATCACCCTATCCTAAAGCTTGTGTACCTGCTTCCATAGGTGCTTGTTAGTGCACCTACAAACCCATAACGCTTTCATACATGAAAGCACGTACTTACTCGCTACCTAATACACATGGTGGGGCACTTGATCCACATCAAGGAGAAACTTGGGATGGCATCCACCTTGGCCACCCTGCTTGGATCCTAGTGAAGCTTAGAACTTGTTTGTATACAATAAGAAAATAGCATTAGCCATAGAATAAGTGTCAAATTGGTAAAGCAAGAAAAACAAAGAAACATCACAAGCATGCTAAGCTCAAGATCTGCCTACTATAGGTAGACCACAATGTCCTTAACTAGACCTTTCATGAAGGTGAACTTGTCAGGCACCTCTACCCATGGCTCCATGTGGTAGGTAGAGGTAGAGGTTGGACTATTCGCAAGTATCTCTACAACTACAATGCAATAACACATTTAGCAATAATCAAGCAACCAAATATGCAAGAGAAGAAAGAGGGTAGTAATAGATGACAACACAAAGCACATACCTAGTAAGCCCTCAAGTGTGAGAGTGTGGGGATTACCTAACTGCACACCATCAAAAATGCTATCAAAATCACCTGCATCAGGGTGAAGTAGTTCCTCCTCCTCCAACTATTAGAGGACTTCTATAGCCTCACACTATTCTTCCTCCTATTCCTTTCCCTCCTCAGTTTGAGGAGGGATCTCCTTTGCCACTACCTCTACTACTGCTCTAGTAATTCTCTCACCTAATTCCAATAATTCACACACATTAACATTTTAACACTTAGCATAATATAGCATAGTAAAAAAAATAAACAATAAAAATATAAACACATAAAATGCAAAAATTTATCCAATAACCTATACTAACCTACAACATCCATGCATAAGTCATGAAACTTTAGGCAGGTCTTCTTGTTGCCTACCTTTTTGACCTCTTGTGTAGGCTCCTCTATGGGATGTAGCCTCTTAATCTTTGTCTTAGATGGTTCCACTATCTTGGAAATGTAATTCTTTGCCTTGGCCATGTTCCTAGTACTAGCCAGTGGGGCCTCACCTACACTATCATATAAGTAGTGAGATCACCCTAAGTAACCTTTAGTCATTATGGAAAATGACTCACCAATCACCTATGGGGGGTCCTACACTTGTGTGGTAGCAAATAGGTGCTTGATCCATTGATTTGAGAGTTATGTGTGGTCCTACACCACCCATCGTCTATCCTCGTGAACCACCAAAAACTCTACAAACCTTCACAAGCATCTTGCGAAGAAGGTGAAGTGCATATGTGACCTTGCTTGGAGGTTGTGGTGAAACTTGACAATCTCAGCATGTAGGCCATTGGCAATGTGAGAGACCGAGTTGTACCTTGTTCCCTCCTCTAGTACATCTCTTATCACTCAAGCTTGTTTGACCCCAAGGATTTTTCCTTTGGGAGAGTAGCTTTGGAAACACACAAGCATGGAACAAAGGATAAAGCTAATGAAACATAGGCACGTACATGTTCTTAACAAGTATGCTTTTGCAAGATCAAGAAGTTTTAACCCACTCCTCAACATCTCCTCAGTGGTCCACCTCTTTGTTGGTCTTATCAATGACCAATGGGTCATCAAAGGGGAGGCCAAAGAGGTCTGCAAAAAAGTCATCGATGAGGCCCAAGAACACCCTCACACCACGTACTCACGAGTTTCATTGTTGAAGGAATCAATAATAGCAACCATTTTTTCCATTGGAATTCTTGGGCTAAGGGCCAAGAAAAGGTCCATCAACCTAGTTCACATAAGCCTACTAGTCAACTTTGCTAGGGCCTGGTGGCACAACTAATGTTATGCACCCTCAACATCATCATATTTTATGATGAGGGTAGCCTCAATGCAGCCCATAGAAACCATCATGAACTCTACCAAAGCTACAATGTAAGAAAAAATAATGTTAGCATCATGTAAGAGGGCAAGGTAGAAAAATCATGAGAGTAAAAGGATGAATTTCTTATGCGGGATAAATAGTGTGGATGATGGTAGTGGTGGAACCAATGCTTGCTCAATGCTAGGTATACCATCCACCCACTTTGCATCCAACTAGCTATGGGTTTGACACCTTGCGTAGGCTTTAGGATACCAATGAGGGTACTTTGTCAATTCGAATCCAATCTACCTAATCACCCCCACACAAATGCTCTCATAGGATGAAAATTCCTAGAAGATAGTGTGAGTTAGGTTTAAGGCCCTCTCCTCATCATGCAAGCTATGCTCACCAATGCTAAAATTGGTGATAAACATGAGTAATTAGCACCTTAATATGAGTCAATAACTAAAGGAATAATGCAAAAATCATAGGGACACTTACCTTGCTACACAGTACACTATCCCAGGTGGGTTCTGAAATAGGATATGCATGCATTGAGAAACAAAGAGAGTGTCGCTCTTGCTATAACAACTGAATGCTAGCATCACCTAGATATTGGAAAAAGGCCTAATGCCCCTAGGGCCTTAGCCTAAACCCTCTACTTCACCATCATTGGTAGTGGGCTCATCAGACATGAACCTCAAAATGCTTCAGTTCACCCTAGGTAGCAATGTCTCCATGATGACACTAGTAGCTTCCTTTGCTAAGTGTAACCACATCATCACATTGAAGTATTGGAGTAGGAATTCTAGGAACTCATGTGCTCCTAGCTGAAACCATACCACTTGTTACCCAATTGTATGTCTAGCATGGGTGTGTTTGGAATAGGCTTTCTCATGCAATAAAGGATGCCTATGAGATCCATCACGATGAGGATTGGCTTCAACAATACCTTGTAACTGCAAAAGCAAAAAAAAAAAGTGTTAATATACATTGGATGCACAAAAATACATTAAATTACACTTAGAGAAATTAGCAAAGTTAACATAGGTTAGCATAGAAAATGTGTTTTTAGGGTCCCTTGTGGGCCCCATGAGCATAGGAAATTATTACATACATTTGATGCACCGAGTACTCATTGGGGTATAACATTAACATTTTCCTTCACATTCACATGTTATGCATAATCTCAGTTTGCATATTTTAGCAGTTTGGCATGTTCAATTTAAAAGTTTAGCATTTTGAAAAATATCTAGTACACTTTACATTTTTTTTACATGTGGCATGCTAGCACTTGCATTCTCACATTTGGCATTTTATTTTACACAGAAAATTATTCATTTCTTACACATAAAAAATTTTCAAATTTTTTCTAACTCTAGGCAGCATAGCCTAGGGTGTTCATGAAAAAATTCTAACTGTAGGTTACCCCTCCCTGGGAGCATAACCTAGGTAAATAAAAATTTTTCTAATTGTCAGCTATGCTCCCCAGGGAGCGTAGCCCCCAAAAATCATCAAAATTTTTCTAACTATTAGCTATGCTCCCTAGGGAGCATAGCCTCAAAACATAGAAAATCAACAAAAAAATTCTAATGGTTGGGAGCATAGCCCCAAAACACCCAAAGAAAAAAAAATTTAAAAAACAAAAAAAAAAACTAACTACAGCTCCCACTACTGCATTGTATCCTCACCCTAGGCACCATGCCTGCTTCATGGCACCACCCAACCCTGTCGTGCCCTAACATCTAATGCTAAAGTACTTGTCATGGTTGCAACTTGTCATTGTTCTCCTTTTCCCCTTGCTTCCTCACTACAGTTGTCACCCCCATGGCCACATGCTTTGCCTTGCCCTAGTCTCAAGCCCAACAAAACACTTGTCTTCCCTAGTGTTGTGTTTCCTACAACCTTCTTGTTTCTTTTCTTTGGCCTGCAACTGCCCTATGAGGTATGCTAACCCCACATCTCCCCATACTTTCCTTGTCCCTAGCCTTGTAGGTGATGATCCTAGGATTGTCAGCAAACCCTAATTCCTCCACCTACATAGTTACAAAAAAGGAAGAGGATGAGGGAGTCACATTGCCCCTCATTCCCAAGTCACAGTCACCCTAGTTGTGGCCATAAAACCCTTATTTTTGCTCTTCTCCCATTAAAAAAAAGTGTAAAGCACAAAGAATGAAACCTTTGCTTCCATGCACAGCCATACCCTACCACCATTGTGGGACAAGAGGAACACTTCTTGGCCATTCCCTAGTGATGCAACACAACACAAAAGAGAAAGAAAACATGCAAAAGAAAACATACTACTCATAAACACACCCTCCATTCCTAGCTATGGTGGCCATTGCAGCCATGGTGATGATAGTCCCTACCAAGGCAAGATACCCCAAGATCGAAACCCCAACATAAAGCAAAAGAAAATACAAAAAAAAAGAAACTATTCAAGAGAGTAGAGCATAGAAGGGTACCTAGCTGATGGTGGCTCCCTTCATTCCTCCATGTGTACCTAGGGAAAACATCTTAGTGCTTTCTATTTGTCATCCATGTTGATGAGTCTAAGGTGTTGATGTGGTGCATCATGTTGATTGCTACACTCTGGCTATCACACTCTAGTTGCTAAACTCCATTGAGAAAAGTTCAGTATCTTCACTCACCTCTAATCCTCACCAAATCTCATCATGACCTCACACGATGTGTTGATATCGAATGCCTTGACCTTGAGCCCATGGCCTATGATGAATACATAACATTTGTAGAGGCATCTCTAGATTGGTCAGATCATCTAGTTAAAGCTCTAGATCTAGAGGTAGGTGACATCACTAAGGATCTCCTTGTTTAAGTCCCTATAGCAACACTTAGTGGCAAGGTGAAAACATTGAAACTTAGTTCCTTGTTAGAGCCAAAACACACCAAGAGCATCACCAAAGTCCTTAATGATAACATCAAGTTTTTTACATGGTCTTATGAAGACATGATAGGACTAGATCCTTACATAGTGCAACACAATATAATCCTCAATCCTCATGTAAAACTAGTTAAGCAAAAATCCTGCAAGGTTAGGCTTGAGGTGGCATTGGCAATTTGCAATGAAATAACCAAGCTTTACAAAGCTAGTTTCATCTAGGTAGTTGACTACATAGATTAGGTCTCCAACATCATGGTTGCACCCAAGAAAAATAGAAGCATATACATTTACATAGACTTCTGGGACCTAAACAAGGCAAACATTAAAGATAATTTTTCATTTCCTAGTATTGATCAACTAGTCAGTACTACGGCTTATCATGCATTTTTATCCTTTTTTGATAGGTTCTTTGGTTACAACTAGCTTCAGATCAACCCAGAGCACTAGCTTAGTACTACCTTGATGATCCCTTGGGGTATGTTTTGCTATACAATGATGTCTTTCAGACTAAAGATCATAGCAACAACCTATCAATGTGCCATGATGTACATTTTTAGTGACTACTTGTTAGATTTTCTCAATGACTATATTGATGAAATAGTAGTTAAGTCCAAGGTGGCACACAATCATGTAGATGACTTAGACTATGTACTCAAATATTGCCTAGGACATTACCTTAGATTGAATCCTAAGAAGTATGTCTTCAGCACGAAAAATGGGTCACATGGTAGGTTTTGTAGTATCAAAAGTAGGTGTATGTGTAGACCTCAATAAGGTTAAGGCCATCATCAACTTAGCACCATTAGCTAACCTTAAGAAGCTACATGGGTTACAAGGTAGATTGCAATTCATTAATAGGTTTATCACATAGTTGATTAAGTTGTAGCCCATGTAACATCTACTTAAAAAGGGATCCACTTTAAGAGAACCACTCAATGCCAAAAGGAATTTGACAACCATAAACAGGAGCTGGCTCAACTTCCTACAGTCTACCCTCCACAAGGAGATAAACCATTCTGCATTTACCTTGCAACCTTTGACATGTCCATTGCCTTTCTACTTTACCAAAAGTGAAACAATGGCTTAGAGGTCCCTATATACTACCTAAGACATGCGTTAGTGCTCCATGAAGCCAAATAAAATGATGTGGAGAAGAACTACCTTGTCTTAGTCTTTGCAATTAAGAAGTGGAGGCACTATGTTTACCATAGCTAGGTAAACATTATCTGCAAGAGCAATGTACTTAGAGCAATCATCATGAACATTTATGAAAGTAGTCAAATTGCATGGTGTAAAGAAATAACCATAGATTTTAACCTGCACTACATAGCACAAGTGTCAACCAAAGGTCAAGCAATAGCCACACCACTCATGGCTTCACTCATAGACAATAAATCAATGATAGATCTAGAATTTTTAGATAAGCATGTTAGTAGTATAGGCCAAGTTCCTGACAACTTTGAGGAAATCTTACACTTGAATGGTGCTTCATCCTCTTAAGGGGATAGTGCCACTATCATAATCATGTTTCCCTCTAGGGAGATCTAATCCTTTGCTTATCACTTTGCATTTCCTTACACTAACAACGTGGCAAAGTATGAAGGTCTTCTTAGGGGCATCTTAGCAACCTATGACCTAGGAATCTAGAACCTAGTAGTTTGACATGATTCATAGTTATTTGTTAACCAAGTTACAAAGGTTTACACTTACAAAGCACAACATTTACAACCTTACTACAACTTGGCAAAGCGCTTGCTCAAGCAATTTGCAACTGCAGATATCCAATGCATTCCTCGTAATGAGAATGCCATTGCCGATGCATCAACTATGTTAGCCTTAAGCATTACATCTAACATATTTCATGCCTTGCCCACTTTAGTAACGGATTGCATTGAACCTATTACACCAAATTACAATGGTTTTGGTCATGATTTACAACATGAATTTTCTTTGTGGAATTTCAAACTTGGTCAACCATTCTTATCTCAAACCTTATTATGTCTAATGCTAACCTATTTTCCTATAGCGCTTGTTTATCTTTTTTTGTAGGTATGAATGATTGATTAATACCAATAATCTTTGTAGCCTACAACAAGTGAGCACGTAACCTCTTGTTATTTTTTTTGGCATAATAAGGTACTACAAACTTTGTATAAATCTATGAAATAAAAAATAGATTTCTCATGCTATACAAATTGTAACCTATGGTGGCCTATATTATACTTGTTTTCTCATGTGGCCTCAAGAAATCTATTGTAAATACACATATTTGTTGACTTTTTTTCTTATCCTCTTGGAGTTGTGCTTCCAAGATGAAGCTTAAAGTCATCACAACAATGTAACTTAGTATGGTTGTGAGTTACCATGTGACCTTAACATGTGAGATTTGGTTAGCTTGTCTTGCTATGCAAAGAAATCTTGCCTCACATCTTTCCATTACCCCTTTTAAGCCATAAGCCCATATCCCAATTACAGCCTTCATTACTCATGTTGACAATGAAGACTTATGTTTGACATTCATGCAGTATGGCTGCATGAAATTTCCTATGACATACTCTGCAATCATGTTCATTGGGTGTAATACATATCATTCAATGAGAAAACAAAAAAAACTTTGGCCTTGGCAATGAAACCCAATAAAGGTTTCATCCTTTAAAAAAATGAGGAAGAAAATTGCCAAAAAAGCCAAGAGGTCAATGAAGCCTAAATTCAAATCAATGGCTTCAAACAAAAAAAATGGAGGAGCTTGATGACCAACAAAGCTCAAGAGTGAAGTATTGGTTCCTCTAACACATTATTGTAGTTTGAGCACAAAGCATGAAGACCTTTTTGATCAACAATCATGTCACCACCATACTATAGCCATGATGTCAAAATTTGAAATTCTTTGTTAATCCATGTAATCATTCTCCAATAACTAACATAAGCCTTTATCTTCTCTAAAACTTGTAATACTCCAATTATAATTTATTTCACCATTGTGAGCACTTCTAGGCATGGTTCAATAGCTAAAGAATCAAGCATGGAGAGGGAGCATTGGTGATCAACCTATGGTAGTGTTTTGTATTCTTTGTTGATGTCTCTTAGGTCAATCCTCAAAACATTAATAAAGAGGAGATAATGAAACATCCCAAAGAAAATTCATATTTTAGTTTAAGAGTCCATAGCCAAATTTTCTTATCATAATTTTATGAGATTAGAAAGGTAGATACAATTATCTTATTTTCCCCAACAATCCCACCTTGGCCTTATAGTAATGGAATTTAGGGTAGTCTTCAATGTAAAAATTGAGATCTATAGTTCACATGTTATAGACCTCATGCATCTTAGCTTGTAGAGGCTAAAAAATGCTTCATAGGCTATGAATGCCTTGTATCCTAGCTTGTAGAAGCCAAAAATATACTTCATGTATTCTAGTTGGTGGGGTTTGAAAATGCTTCACAAGCTACAAAATTTGGTATTTTAACCTCACATTCTAAGCATTGTAGTTCCATGTGTTGGGAAACTTATGGAGATAACATGTGGAATTAGGCTTTAAGATCACATGCTTGACATATCAGTCCCACATGTTAGGCAGCATGTGGGATAAAAAACTAGCTAAAATTTCTTACACACTATTTTAAAAATTACTATGAACATGGTAGAATTTTTCAAAAATTTGGTAGCAATCATGGTAGAATTAATTAGCAACAAATCAAGATTTCTATAGCCTATTTAAATACAAGTTTTCTTCATTGAAAGGACTTTTGGATTTTTTGGCATTCAGTTGAACTTGAAACTTTTAGAGTAATCTTGATCTCCAAAAGTCAATAACTATTTCTCCCTAGCATAGACCATCTAGAGTAAGAAAACTTATGATAAGCAAAGTTTAAGAGTAAATTGATTAGAGAAGGACAAGTATAGATCTAATGGTAGAATACATAGTACTATTTGCATTAGACATCAAACATATTTCTATGTTCTTGGGTTTTTACAACTTGTAATATGTATTTTCTAAACCTTTGTTTTTATAGTGCATTAATACAAAGTTATAGTTTTCTTTGTTTTGATACATTATTTTTCCATTGCTCTATTCTCGTTCTTGGATCTAGTGCTTAAACCACTATTGCATACATTCTTTATTTTTATTTTTTCTAATTTAGTGATAGATTTATAAGTCTCTATGTGATTGAAAAGATTGCCTAGAATGCTTTAGATCCTTTTTCAAGGCCCGTGGATCCATTAGTAAAACTGTTCCATGTTGTAGCGACTGAAAATGTCGGTGGCTGGAACACCAAGAGGTTGCATACAATTTAACCTTGGATCTATGCTAGGGTCGTGCTAGGGAGGAATGGAAATGGGGTGCCCTGAATGGTCTAGTCAATCAGACAGGGACTTAATCGGTGTAACTTAACCTTTCGTAAACATTTGTTTTAAGAAATGAGGTATGCAAGTAAAGCGATAATTAACCAACATAAAATAATGAAAAATGATGCAAAATAAAATGATAATGAATAAAGAGTAAAATAGATTTGGGTGAGGAAATGCACCGCCGCCCCAAGGTCACAAATCTGATCTTTGTTTTTTTGGAAGGTGTATAACTGATTATGCAACACTAGAGAGGCACGGCTTACACAGAGCAGTATGGTTACAGGTCCCTGAGCTGTAGTCAATAACTTGCTACTTAGGATCTTTCTATTTCCCAATCCACTTGCCAAGGTTCCAAAATGCTAGACCCACAAAAGGATATCTAGAGTCAACCAGAATACTCAAATTCAACTAGAATGGTAAAAATGCCAACTATGCTCTCTAAAAGCCAACTCAAAAGCCAACCATGCAAAAGCCAACCCTTTGAGCATTGTTCACTGGGGTATTTATAGGGCCTAGAGCAAGAGAAAAATGTGGTCTAGATGCCATTTTTCCTAGGCCCCATAAGGGGTAATCATGGCTATGCTATGTAGGTGTGTGATGCTAGATGTGAACCTTGTTACGCTATGACCATACTTCTGAAACTGCATGCGCCAAAATCCTAAAAGCATACCATCAATGAAAGAAAAATGGAGCCTATGCTCCAAGACTACATCTTCCCTACTCTTGTGAGCATGGTCAAGCATGGGGAAAATTTTGGGGATTGGCCAGGGGTATGCAAAATGAAGAAAACTTGCTGATTTTTTTTGCCAAAGAGATGCCAGGGTGAGAATGATCATTGCCAACAAGTTTTAGATCTAACTTGAAACATCTTGATTCCTCCATGCAAGTGTTGCATTAGTTATGTTGTCCAGTGTTTTGGTGTAGTGTAAGTAACTACACGCTATGTTGTGCTATGCTACGTAGCGTAGCATAGCATAGCCACCGATCTTGAAAGGAGTCTTACTTAGAAGCTAAGAGCATCTGTCTGAGGCTTGGTAAGGTGAGCAACTGCAAGTTTTTCTTCCATGCTAGAAAGCCTTTAGACTTGCTAAGTTCATTCTTGAGGCATTTTGTTATTTTGCATTCTCGCTACGTTGTGCTATGCTATGCAGTGTAGCATAGCATAGCAGCCAATGTGACATGCATCCTTGTTTAATTTGTAACATTTTATCAAGAAACTTTGCTTCAGGCCTAAGGGCTAAGTGGGATAGATAGTTTTGGAGGTCGAAGTATTGCTAAGTGCGATTCTCTTATTGAAGTCACTTGGAAAATGGACCTTTGTGCATTATGTCCTTAATACGCTGTGCTACGCTGCATAGCGTAGCACAACTTAGCATCCATTGTTGGCGGAATCTTGGCTCATTTTTGCAAACACTTTATCATAGAATGTTCATCATGTTTTCGTGTGTTAGAGTAATCTTGTTTAATGGTTGAAGTAGGGGCAAGTGCTTTTACTCTGTCAAAGTTGTCCAAGTAGGAGTGTTATCAAATTATATCCCTACTACGCTGTGCTACACTGTGTAGCATAGCACAACGTAGCACTCAGATTGAGATAATTCTTGAAAAAATATGCCATATTCTATTGCGCCATATCACTCACACTTCAGGGATGAAACATGTAAAATGCTTTGGAAGATTGTCTTGTTATCAATTTTCATGTTGAACATCTGATTGGTCTTCTCAAGGCTTGCTACATTGCATAGTGTAGAATAGCGTAGTAGATATCTCTGTTAGAAAAATTTTCAAACTATTTAGCTCAACTTGAACACTTTCAACAACCCCTAACATGATCCCTGGTAGACTGTCAGCTAGGTCAATTATCCATTTGGGCAAGTTGGAGAGTCCAGAAATCCTATCAGCCTGGGCAATAGAAAACTTGCTAGAATATGTAGTCTACCCTCAATGCCTACACTATCCTGATAGCCCATTGTGACCATACACTTGTGGAAGTCTTTGCCCAAATTTCAAGACTCTACTGAGGCATCAAGGTCCTAAAATTTTATGGTGTTTCAATGGCCCCTCTTTGTTGACATCTAGAGGACCTGCTCGAGAGATGTCAACAAAGAATATGAAACAACATGAAAAATAAAATGCTAACATTACTCTCCAGTGCTCACTTAGATATCACTTTCCTATGCTTGGGAGCATTTGTAGGGAAAGGAAGAAAATATGGACTTGAGGGAACTGGTCTAGGAAATGAAAATATGTGACATAGCATGATCCCTCATCAGAGTGCTTGTGAGGGAATCGACCCGCATGAGCATCCTTCTTTGTTAGCCCGTTTGACCTCTATTTGGAGTTCATAGAGATGGTCAATTTCTTGTTTTGAGCTTTCCTACTCCTTTATGCTTTTGTGCTTTTCTTGTGCTATTTAGCCACATTCACTTGTAAACAACCTTGTTGTTGCAAGACAGGTGTTTCCTCATCAAGATGAGTTATGTTACATCCATGTGGAGCTTTGACTTGCCTATAGATGCTTCCCATGTGGCGAGTTACATTACGTGCACCCTGGGCTTAATGGTTAGGCATGTGGAAGGCTAGTAGCAGTTTTGGAAGTAGCAGACTGAAGAGGTTGGCATTGAAGGGGCTAGGAGTTGTGGCAATGTGAGTGCTCAGGATTCCATGCCCAAGGCAAACATCATGTAGTCCAACTACAAGGTGAGAGGCCTAACAGTTGGACGGCTCTTGGACTCAGATGATGGCGAGGGTTGCAGGGTAGCAACTTTGTGGCAGGGCCACAATAGTGCTAGGACTCTAGCAACAGGTACTGATGATAGGAGCTATTTCCAGGATGACTGGCTATGGTAGTGGTAGCTCTGAAAAGTCAGCAAAATTTCAGACGACATCTCTCGAAGGTTAGCAAGATGCTAGGGGTAGTGACGCTACATGTGTTCTAGACGGTGTTTCCTTAGCAACGTGAACTTCATTATGAAACTGCAACATCCTACCCTGTGTTGTCTAGAAATTTGGCATTGTGCACGCTCGCTTGTTTGTAGGGTCATGGATGTTGTGCTGGTCAGTGTTGAAGTGCGAACCTAGTTTAAGATCTTGGTAGACCATCAGATGTGCTAGTTTAAGGTCCTAGAAGATTGTAATGTGCTAGTTTAAGGTTCTAGCAGATTGTTATGCTAGTTTAACATCATAGCAGATGGTGGATGGGCTAGTTTAAGGTCATAGTAGACCAATGTGCCAGTTTAAGGTCCTGGTAGACTTTTGTGCTAATTTATCATTGTAGCGGATGGTGGATGGATAGTTTAAGGTCATAGCGGACCGATGTGTGGGTGCTAGTTTTATGTCATGGCTCAAAGACGTGTTGTGCTAGTTTAATCTTATAGCAGATGTTCTGTGCCAGTTTATAGTCATAGTGGACTATGGTGCTTACCTTGCTTTGTATTGGACATAGTATGGCTTGAGGTACAAGTGGTTCACTGGATTTGCAAACTCTTTGCCATACATATCATCTAGCTTTAAGGCCCTATTCTCATAGGCTTTCGTGACTATGAATGGACCTTCCCAGTTTGCTGAGAACTTGTTTACATGTTCATGAATAGCTTTGAGAACTAGGTCCCCTTTCTTGATTGGCTGTTGATGCAGACTGAAATGATGTTTTTTCTATAGCTTGTCCTGGTACCATTTAATGAGATCAAGTGTCTAGTCACACTCTTTCTCTATGGAGTCAAGGTCAATGATCCTTGACTCATTGTTTTAAGCTTCATTCATGATGTTTGAAAGGATCATCTAAAGTGATGGTACCTACAATTCAAAAGGTAACACCACATTAGATCTGTAAACAAGGCTGTAAGGAGTCTTACAGTTGGTCATTCTACATGTTGCACGGTAAGCCCACAGCATGTAGAGGATTTGTTCATGCCATCGCCTCTTACAACTGCTAAGCATCCTTTTGAGCAAGTTGATGATGGCCTTGTTTGTTGCCTCTACCTAACCATTTACCTGCAAGTAGTATGGTGATGAAAAAGATTACTTGATGCCAAGGTTTTCACAAAAGCTTTTGGTTTCCGTGCTACTAAACTGTTGCCCATTGTCTATCATACTAGTCATGGGAAGAACAAACCTTGTTACTATGTTGTATAGGATAAATCAGCAAACCTATTGAGATGTAGTCTTGTTTAGGAGAATAGCCTCCATCCACTTTATAAAGTACTTGGTGGCAATGATGATGAAGCTATGTCCTAAGAAAGACATAGGTGTGATGGGTTCTATGATATCTAGTTCCCAACATTGGAATGGCCATGTAATCTGTGTAGGGTGAAACTCAGTAGGTGATACATGTATAAGATTTTCATGGCATTGGCATGTATCACATGTCCTAACTTTATCAAGGAAATCTCATTCGATGCAAGGCTAGTAGTATCCTAGGTGCCTGATTTGTATTGCCATAGCCCTAGGGGCTATGTGTCCTCCACATAGTCCCTCATGGATTTCATTAACAATTTTTTTCACTTCCTCCCCACTAATGTAATTTAGTAATATTCCATCAAAGGAGAATTTTCATAAAGTGTTATCTCCTATAAGGACATACTATCGGGCTCGCTTTCGGATCGCATCCTTTTAGGCAGATATCAAGCTGTGTGGGGGTTTGCTGTGTTGAAGGTAAGCTTTTATTTTAGTGTACCACTCTTGAATATTAGTTGTATTAAGATCTACAATGTGTGCCACTTGGGTGATAGGATTAGTGCATTCTATTATTGAAGCAGATAGGGTTGCAAATAGATGCAGTGGCACATTCAATGCTAATGTGGCTAAGGCATCTGCTACAGTGTTCTCATTGCGAGGCACGTGTTGGATGTCTATCGTTGTAAACTATTTCAAGAAATTTTTGGCCAAGTCACAATAAGACTATAAGTGTAAGGCTTTAGAGGCATAGACTTTGGTAATTTGGTTAAAAATGAGTTGGAAATTGCCTTGGACTGCCAAATGTTGGATCTCTAGTTCTCGAGTTGCTAATAGGCCCCTAAGGAGTCCTTCGTACTCAGCTACATTGTTCATACAAAGGAACATTAAACAGTAAGCAAAAGGTTGAATATCTCTAGAGGGGAATGCAATGACGGTAGTAGCACTACCACCTCGTGTGGTTGAGGCACTATCAAAATGCAAAGTAGCTTCGAAGTGTAATGGCACAAGATTGATGTTGTTGACATGTTCATCGGGGAAATCCAGCTCTATCGTTGCCTGATCATTGATGGGTGAAGTTGTGAGGTGTGTAGCTATTTCTTGTCCCTTTGTTAATGATTGGGAAACATAATGCAAATCAAATTCTACCATTATGGCTTTTCATTGGGCTATCCTACTGCACTCATATAAATTATTTGTGATAGCCCAAAGTACATTACTCTTGCATATGATGTTGACTTTGTTACAGAAGAGGTAATGTCTCCATTTTTTAGTGCAAAGACTAGGGCAAGACAATTTCTTTCTACTTCATTGTACTTTTCCTCATAAGCTATTAGTGCATGGCTCAAGTAATAAATCAAGATTTCAGAACCGTCATCTTTCTTTTGACATAAAAATGCTGTAATAGATGTGTTTGAGGTGGCAAGGTAGATGTAGAAAGGCTTATCCCTCTACGGTGGGTAAATAGTTGGGAGGTGCAAAAGCTCTTTCTTTAGATTATCGAAGGATTGTTGGCATTGTTATATCCATTCAAAGTTGATCTCCTTCTTTAGCAAGTGTTGCATGGGGTGTAACTTGTAAGTCAACCTTGCGATAAACCTTTTGATAAAATATACTCTACCTTGCAACCCACACAATTCTTTAATATTTGTATGCAGTGCTAGGCTAATGATGGTCCTAACTTTGTCAGGGTCCACTCGTATCCCAGCCTCTGATACTACAAACCCTAGCATGCATCCGATTTTAACTCTGAAAACATATTTCCTTGGATTAAGATGTAAGTCATGCCTGTGACAACGTTTGAGGATAGCATCTAGATCATTGGGATGATCAATAGCTCCCTTAGACTTGACTGTTATGTCATCCACGTAATCGTTTAGTCTTTCCAAGAGGTAGTAGCTAAAAATGTAAGTCATGGCTCATTGATAGGTTGCTCCAGCAATTTTGGAGTCCAAAAGGCATCATGGTGTAACAAAAGGTTCCCCATGGGGTCATGAAAGTAGTTGTTAATTGTTTCTCTAGGTTGAGGTGGATTTGATTATAACTTGAGAACCCATCCATAAAGGATAGTAAAACATGACTAGTTGTAGTATCAATAAGTTGATCAATACTCAGTAATGGGAAGTCATCTTTAATTGTTACTTTTTTAGATCTTAAAAGTCTATACAAATTCGTATATCTCCCATTTTCTTAGAGACTACAACAATTTTTGACACCCAATCTAAGTAATCGACTGCACGAATGAAACCTTATTGATACAGCTTGGTGATTTCATCACATATAGCTAGTGCAACCTTTGGTTTAATTTTTTGAGCCTTTTGCTTGACTTCCTTGATACATGGGTCTAAGATGATATGTTGTATGAGCCATGGATCTAGGCCTAGCATGTCATCATAGGACCATGCAAACACTTTAACATTATCTTGGAGAACTGTAGATATGCCTTTTTGCATTTGTGGATCTAATAGGAAGCTAACTTTTAATGTCTTTATTTCCCCCCTAGATGTAGTTACAGGCATTTTAATGAGAGGGTCTTTAGTCACATCCCTAGCCTCTAGGTCTAAGGCTTGGACTAGGTGTTTGGGCCAATCTAGGGATGTTTCTAGGGATGCTACGGTGTTGTCAGTAGATAATTCCTAGTCTATTGATTCTAATTTTAGGTATCTTATAAACTTTTCATGAGGACCTGTTAGAGTTAAATGCGAATGTAGATCACTGTGCATGGCCATTTCTGTTAAACCTACCACAATAAGAAAAAGACCAAGTCAAGTGATACCTATTTGTAGCAACATCATGTAATGTAATAATACAACATAAGAAAATCGTCAATTACTATGTAAAGTTTGCAAGTTTCTAGTTTAAGGTCTTAGCAGATTGTAATCATGTATGACATGTACATCAGAATTACCAGTTTAAGGTCTTAGTAGACCATTAACAGGTTTGAAAATGCAAAGGGACATTAATTTTTCTAGTTTAAGGTCATAGCAGACCATTGCTAGGTTGAATTGTGGGTCAAAATTGCTAGTTTAAGGTCTTTGCAGACTGTTACTAGGTAGAATTGAAAACCATGATTGCTAGTTTAAGGTCTTTGCATACCATTACTAGGTAGATTTTGTAAAGATGAAGTAACAAGATGGAATAAAATTTTAGTGGCCCCACCGGTTATGCTGTGAATAATCACTACACTATAGTGGGATTATGGCGTGGAAGTGCTACACTATAGGGGATGTACCATGTTAATTGGATCATGAAAGTGGTAAGTGTTTTACCACATTAGCTATAAATAGGGGTTTGACTCCTAGTAAACTTGTCATTTTCATTGTTAGAGCTCACACCCAAAGCATAGTGTGATTGAGTAGAGAGAGTGTAACAGGTATAGCATATCAGTTGGTAGAGACAATTTGCGAGCAAGAAAATGGCATCCAAAGGTGAATGCAAGCATTGAGGAGTTGCCAAGGTAGACGAGGTAAAGGACACTTTGGTAGATGACAAGAGAGTTCATCAACTCAGTAAGTCGATATGCTATCCTTATTTTCTCTAGGTGGTGAATCAGATTAGATTGTTGTTGCCATTATTGTGGTGAAATTTGCATCTATTGCTACTATTTTAATTACCATTTTGGCCATTATGCCATTGGTCATAGCGGCCGCATGAATGCTACACTAAGGTTGCATGTAGCATCGCCCTAGCTGCCATTGTTAAGAATGGCAACTACCTTGTTACGAGGGTTTGGGTGGTTCTAGGTAGCCTAGCACATTCTTGGTGTAGCGTGCTACCCTTAAAAGGGTTTAGTTATTTCGTAAAATTTTTATGGCAATGTGATGCATGTTTAACATAGTGTAGTGCGAGCCATTTCATACGGTAAGATAGGGTTTGGATGGGGGGAGCACTGTGTATTCTCTCCTGTCTATGTGGTTACACTGTAAGGTTGTTGTTACACTACGCTGCTTATGTTGTGAGGCCCTTAGGTCGTTATGTTGGAAATTTTTCATATTGCTGCATTGTCAAACTGTAAGGTTGTTGTTAAATTCGCTATTCTATGAAGTTTTCTATGCCACGATGCCAACTATAGTGCTCTACTTGTTATACATTACATTGCATGTGATGCGTTCATCTTGCTACGCTACGCGTGACACAGCCATCATCCTTACATGAAAGTGTTGACTATTATGTTGTGTTGTGTTAGGTATGTCTCTTGCATTTTTCCATGTAACATGTAATTGTTGCATCATGGTGCACACCTGCTATTGTTACATTACACTAGACTTAATCATTATGGTATGCTACTTCCAACTCTCTATTTTTTTTCTTAGTATGTTGTATGCAATGTTTACCATCATTACGCTATGTGTAAACATAGGGTCAGGCTATGCTATGTGTAAACAAATGGTTATGCTATGCTACATGTAAACCTCACTTAAACAAAGTGCTAACATTTGATGCTTTATCATGCAGGGTCATGTTTAAACCTGTCCTGATTGTCCTTGGGGTGGTAGGAGTCTTGTGCTGCCTCAGTGAACTTGTGGTCAACGTGCCTCCTCCCCATGCACGTGTGGGGCAGTAGGTAGTTAAGTTCTAAGAGGGCACATGGGACTTCTTACAGTTCCTCCTCTACCATTTTAGTGTGATCATGTGGTCACACTTATCAGCCAAGATAGTAGCCGTAATTACAAAAACATTGTTGCCTAGGGCAAACCAGGGCATTCTGAAGTTTATGGTTGATGGGGCCATCAGAGGTGAAGGTACAGAAGGTTCCAACTAGTGCCTAAGAGGCTTGAGGTGCTTAAGTTGGATCTAGAAAATGCCCAAGTACAAATGCTATCACTTATATAACATGTTATATGTTGCCTGTCACATGGGCATGTTTTTTTAGAACTCACCTAGAACCGTTTACTATGCCATTGGGTGAGTTTTGTGGAGGTATGTTAACATGTTGTATAATCTATGTTNAAAGGTTCCAACTAGTGCCTAAGAGGCTTGAGGTGCTTAAGTTGGA
>MNCI01016578.1:3910-20397 GCA_015680685.1 Gnetum montanum
CGCTACACTAAAACTGGGATCCCCAAATGAGGGAGAGCCGCCTCTTATTTATAGACATGACGGCTGACTGCGATATCGCGTACGCGATATCGTAGGGAAGGATGCGATATCGCGTCGGACGCGATATCGCGGCCGACGCAAACCGCGTCTCATCACCTGTTGAATGAATGACTACCAGTGGCTATAAACATCAATTCGAGCATTCAACATCGAACGAAAACAATTCGTAGCCTAGTTTTTCAATTTGAAAGAACTCTTCCCTATGCTTCTGTGCCCTTGGGAGGTTCCTGTCCCAACACACATTGGTGAAGCCGCCTGGATAGTGAACGATCCCAGAAGCAAGGAAGAAAAAATGAGGGCCCTCTTGGAGGCTTTCCGGTTGCCTCTGGAAGTTGCAATTGCTGCGGGGTAGCCATCATTCGTGCCACCACCACCACATGGGCCAGAGGTTGGTGAAGGTCCATCGGAACCATCGCCACCAAGGATGATTTGATCTTCTCCAGCAATTTTTACATCTTTCAACACGGCAGAGAATCCAGGACCGTCAGGGTGTTCAATTTTGTCTCTGAACACCACCATTTTGTAATTTGTCCTTCTTTGTACACTCGGGCACTTGGCGCATCAATAAAATTGGTGTTGTGTCATGTGTCTATGTCATGTGTGTCAAGTCATGTGTGTTGTAATAAAAAGTCCATACCTTCAAAATTGTAGAGGAACTTGAGAATGAGTTTTTACTCAGTCGTGAGGGTATGATGAAGCGCTAAACAGTCAATGCGTCGACTAAGCCGCGTATACGAGGCCCCTTATACGCAATTGCATAGACGTGACCCTGTTAACGCATCCCTCCATGCATCGACATAGCCCTGTTTACGCAGAGCCTATTTTAGCCTATAAATAAGTGGGCTCTTGCCACACTTAGGTACCTTATTGGCAGTTGTAGCGAAGCTCTTGCAGTTTGTTTCCGCGAGAGTCAGAATATTTTCCAAGTGCCTGCAATAGGTGTAAGAAAGATGTCGGGCTTTTTATTCGAGTGTTGATGTACCTGAGCCCATTGGCATGAACAGCAATAAAGACGAGCTTTTCAAGCATTCCTTGCAGCAATTGGACTTAGTCATTTGATGCATTTAATAGTTTAATATTTCTATGCTTTAATAATTCCTTAAGTTTCCATTGTTATTATTTTAATCGCTATCGCTCTTTTATAGTTCATAAAAACCATAAGTACGACCATCTCGAACATAAACCCAACACTTAGCATCCCAGCGATGCTTAACGTATGGTAACCCAATAGTGGTTAGGGGATGCTCAAGATGTGCACGGAAGATGGGATTGGATACTTATGCTAGGAAGAGTTAAGATATAGATCAAGATAATTATAGATTACGTAATATTCCATTCCTTACTTTCCATTCCAAGAATTAGACGCTAGAAGATAAAGTGAAAAATCCATAAAAATCATTTGCCTCAATCTCACTTAACCATCGTAATTAGAACATCACAAGCGAGGTTGGGAAGACAACGACCGTTCTAACACAAGGTTTTGCTGGTTAGGGTCTGGTGTATGCAAAGTGCTTACAGTCCATAGAATTCGACTGAGTCGCGTGTGAACGCCTATGATTCGCATGGTTGGACGTAGGGGTACCTAGCAGCTCATCAGCGACCAAACCTGCAACTTAATGAACTACTTTTCAACACACCGTTTTGGTTTATATGATTTTGACAACATCTTAACTAGCATATCATTTATCACAGCGACACACTAAGAGCGACCAACTTAACAAACTACTTTTCAATGTACCATTTTCGTTTATATGATTTTGAAATCTTAACTAGCCTATCATTTATCACATCAACACACTAAAAGCGACCAAACCCGCAACTTACCGAACTACTTTCAACGTACCATTTTTGTTTATATGATTTTGAAAACATCTTAACTAGCCTATCATTTATCACAGCGACACACCGAGAGAGTGTTCACTCCACTGCTATGCTATTTACCCACATTTAATGAACTGTTTGCTTTCCATTTAGGAGCATGTACAAAAGTGCATTAAATTCGCAATGTGTACATATTTCATAATTTCCAATTAAATTTTGTCTGAATTTGTACATATAGATTGAAATGGTTCCCTTGCCTTGCCTCGTTCTTGCCTTTGTGATGTTTGCATTGTGCATTAAAATCTTACCTATCATCTCTTCATTTCATTGTTAAGTGGCAAGCAAGCAATCAAGATTCATGGCATCGGCATGAGACGGACCACTAAAAACAAGGAAGTCCGAATGAATAAACAAACACACGGAAATCACGAAAGGACTACTTTGGTAACCGAAGGCCGAAGGAGCAACTATGGGTCATACGGAAATCAAGTTTGGGACGGGATGGGGCGTGCGAGGAAAACATTGCATTTGCATGGATTGGCCTGCCTTTGGGAGCGTCAAAGGTTCCACCATGACTCACATTTACGCGTGTTTATTATTCATTGCTGGTTTTTCTCTTTTTCTCATATCTCTGCTGAAAAAAAGCAAAAACAAAACAGGGTCATGGTCCGGTCATGAGTCATGAACATGATGATGGATGGGTCCTGGTCAAGTCATGAACATGATGAAGGATGGATGCTTGTTCAACATTTTTTAAAAATTTGTTTGCTTATAAAGCAACGAAGACGACAAATGGATGCTGGTTCAACATTTTTTAAAAATATGTTTGCTTATAAAGCAACGAACCCCGCCTCATGGCACTCTGTTTTAACTTTCCCCTTCATCCTGACTAGTGCCAATTTTCCAGCGTCTGAACGGTTTTCCATCATTGTAGGTGAGGTGAGTTACTGGGCTATGCCTAGTTTAGTTAAGTTGTGTCTTCTGATAAATTTGGTTGAGGCTTAAGGCTTAATTTCATTGTTGGAAATATTGGATTAAGTAACAGCAAGGTTTCATTTTATTGCTGTCATTTTGGTCGTAGCAGAAATTATCTATTTGACCAGATTATGGTTCTTGAGTAAGAAAATGGATTCAATGCCCTTCGTAGCAGAAAATGCTTGGTTGCGTGATTGCAGAAGGAATTCTGAAAATGGATGTGGGTGCACATTCCGTAACAATTCAGTTTCAGTTGCATAAATCGCGTGCTACCTTCCTTCGTTGGTTGTGACAAGCGCGACAGCATCCGGGCACTGTGCGACTGTGCGGAGGGCAGCGCTGATGCCTTCCATGAAGTTTGGATTGAATCGGTGTTCCGAATTGCCAGTGAGAGTCAGAACGAAGACGTTGCCCTTCCTCTCCCGACTGCACATCTTTCTTTCTTTTTTTCTTAGCGTTTCACCACTCACACATTCACTGGCCCTCCTTACTCAATGCTACGATGCCCAAGCTTCATATATTATAAAACCACGTGAAGAGGACTTTGGAACAAATCAGGCACGAGGCTACGAAATGCGACTGCATGTCACTGACTTTGACTGTGCTCTCCTTTTTATATTCTTGATTTAGGAGATCTGAGAGATGATCATCCGTCTTGTTACAGCCAACAAGACGGATTCTAAAGCTACCTGAGATAGTCCAATGCAAGTGTGCTTGTCAAATTCACATTCTAGAATGGTATGGAAAAGTTGGTTGAATTAAGATAGTCATTCCTGAGTTACCATAAAATTTTATAATTTTGTACAAGGGATTCTGAAGCTAGCTGCTAATTCTGAGGTTAGATGATCCTATGTAATAATTAAACTGACTTTGAATTTATGAGATCACTTTCAGAATTCCTTGGATAGATTTTTTTTCCTTTTAATAATCTATCTTGTAATAAGTTTCTAGTTTCTTCTAGATTAGAAGAAACTGAAGATAAACACGGATCTAGTTTCTTCTAGATTAGAAGAAACTGAAGATAAACACAGATATAGCTCTTCAAGTAAATGATGAAAAATAAATAGTGGCGTAGTAGACTCCATTTTGTTGAGACAGACTAACTGGACTTCAACGTGATGAAAGCGATGATGATTCTTGCCGGACTCTATTGCTGAGCAGGGCCCAGTACGGTGAGGGCAACTTTTTTCGGCGAGTTAACATCCGATGTGAAAATTTCGTGTAGACGCAGCCGAGGCTACCACTACTACTGCGGGCCATTCGCCCAAGCGCGGACGAGATGTGAAGAACTGTGGTAGACTTTAATAAATATGTCAATTAAACTATTGTGGGTCCAGCCATTGAAAGAAAAGTCGTAAACTACGTGGAAACGTTACTGCCCAAACAGGATATTGACCTTTCTCAACCTTTTCCACCCATGATATTATTAATTTGACTTTTCCTACCACGTGATGCAGACTATTCCTAGCACGCTCCGTGGAAACATGACTTAATAAGCATGATGTTGACTTTTTCAAAGATTTTTCTGCCGTCCTTGTGTAAGCACAGGACCAAACTTATGACTTACTAACCACATTGTCCATTTACTACCATAGCTTGGACATAAATTTTTCAAGCATGAGGATCAAACTTGTGAGTTTATAACCACAACCCACATGCACTTGAAGTGCAAGAGTGGTTGTTAACCATTTATCCCAAAACATGCTATAACTATTTTTACCCTCCAAACCATTAATCATTTAACGCTTCTTTTAAATACATTGAATATTAAACTAATCTAAGAAAGTGTAAATGCAACAACAAGAATAGGGAGATAGTGTGAGTGAGAGTAAAAGAGCCCATGAATAGTAACATTGATAAGGTGCATCAATTCAACCATTAAAACAATGAACTTTCCTTGGGTACCAACATTTTCCAATGATTTCATGAACACAATGGATCATGAAGTTTAGATCGAGAGAAACAATATTTTAAAAAAAGTTGTTCATCCTTTATGCTCTATGTGACATCCCATTCCTTGATGTCATGGCAAACATCAAATATATGCTATATTAGACATTATGCATGAGAACATATTGTAGCAAACAACAAATATATGTACCATTCGACATTATGCATACGGAAAATAATAAGGAACATGCAGAAGGAAAGAGGAAAAGAGTGCTTTATTGATGTGGAATAGTGTATCTGGATCATGCTCTGAGAGTGTTCCTTGAAGTTCTCTTTATTTGGCATCTATCCATTAGAGGCAATCCAACATTGCCACCACGGTTAGGTCTACAACAAGCTAGAAGGGATGGCCAATCCTCTTCCTATTCCACTTCACCCAACACTTGTTACTGGCCTTTACTGGCTTTGCAACTGCATGCTGATATGACCTCTAATGCCTGAGTATATATACCTTAGGTCAAACCCCCAAAGGATCACCTTGAGAGATATGTTTATCATTAGAACACACCCTTTCAGGTCTGAATTACAACTCCCCTTTTAGGTCTTGTTATAATAATGATAACTCTTGTTATGAAAAGGCACCATCTTTGTTATGTAGCAACACCATTTGGGAATGGGGACATTACACTCTAGCTCATTCTATACTATCTAGGTACCATGTAGTGCTTTTCTCTACATTTTTCCAATAAAAGAGTGATGAGTTGTGAGCAATTCCTATGACCAACCATAGAAATCACTAGTGTTCACTAAGAGATCTAGTTGAATTCCATAGACTTTAGCTCTCTAAGTATACTAGGTCTAGGTAGTGAATCTAACGAACGTGATTGTTGTCTTCTCAATTTCAATTGTGAAGTGCAGGTGTATGGTTAAGTGTAACTAAGGCATATGATTTTTAGCATTTTATGTTTATTGTTTAAATTGCCTAAGTGCTAAAGATAAAGATAAAGTAATTAGATGTCTAATTAATCTAATAACTAATTAATGCTTAACTAGTCCTAACATAAGCATCCATTCCCATCTACCGTACATAGATAAAGATAAAGTAATTAGATGTCTAATTAATCTAATAACTAATTAATGCTCAACTAGTCCTAACATAAGCATCCATTCCCACCTACCATACATAGATAAAGATAAAGTAATTAGATGTCTAATTAATCTAATAACTAATTAATGCTCAACTAGTCCTAACATAAGTGTTCATTTCCATCTACCGTACATATACTGAACATGTTATAACACTACTGGGTTACCAAGTGCTAAGCGCTACTGGGGCTACCAAGTGTTAAGCATATGCTCAAGATGGTTGTATTTACGTGTTTAATTATAGCTATGAGTTAATTAATTAAATGCATTAAAGTAAAGTGCTTGGATAATAAATGCATCAAGTAAACATTAGGCTAAGTCCAAGTGCTACAAGGTTTATGAAGAAAGCTCATCTTTATTGTCATTCATACTAAGGTGCTTAGGTACAACAGTGCTCTAATAAAGATCTGTACACTTTTCACTCCTATTGCAGGTACTTTGAAAATATTCTAACTCTAGAGAAACAAAAATGCAAGAGTTCGGCTAGATACTAATGAATGGACATCATAAATGTGGCTAATGCATGCATTTATGTAGGTGACAGAAGACACTGCATCAACACATATGCATCAACGTGTCAAACCCTATGTTGACGCGTACATGTCAACGCGTCAAATCTTGCATCGATGCGATCACATCGATAGGATCCCATCAACGTAGTCCATGAACAATGATTTATCATACCTCCACAATTGAATGAAAACTTGTCCTTAAGTGAACAAAAGGAAGAACAAGTTTTTTACTAAATTTTGAAAAGGGATGGGATTATTGAATAACTATTGACACACAAACAAACACTAAGTACCCAGCTGTACTGATTTACAATCATTACAAAAATTGGTGTTCATGATAACAAATTTGAATACCATGACATTACTGAAGATAACGAAAGATGCAATTTTGGACCAAAAGTTCAAAATGTCAACACAATCCTTAAACCAACCCACAACAGATGTGAGAAATAAGTGTGTGAACAAAAAGAAACATGGGCCTCTAAACCAAATGACACCTAGTGGCCAAAAACTAGGAACCTAAAGCTATTCAAAACATGCATGGAACCATCGGACTCACTTATTAAATCCTATCCTACAAAAATGACCCTAACTGAGAACTCACAAACAAAAATATTAAACCATAATCATACAATAGACTAAGGACTTAAAATTTGAATTTAAGAATAAACAAGAGAGTATGGTTGGACCTTATGAAATGGAAAGATCATCTAGTCCAACAAGATATATGTCCTCAAACAATCAAACTTTGATTACCATCTAGATTACATGGGATGATAACCAAAAAACTAAGTCACTAAGGATGGAAAGTGAGAAACCTAGAGTGTATGATCTAGGGGATCTAGGGTGCATTTTCTGAACACTCACCCATGTCAGTCATGGGGGAGATACCTTATCTTGATCTAACAATTATTAAGTGCTTTTCAGCTTCTTGTTCTATAATTCTTTTTGGTTTATAATTTCTTGTTAAACTTTTTCACATTTCTTACCAATTTTCACATCCTTTGATATCTTTTTATTCTTTTACACTTTTTCAATTCTTAATCATTTCCCCATTCTTTGACTTTTTTACTTTCTTTTTATAATCTTTCATTCTTATTATCTTTGTCATTACTTCACTTGTACATAATTTTAGCAATTTTCAATAAAACACAAGGAATAAGGCAAGATGTAGACCCAATAAGGTGAATATTTCTCTATATTATCAAATCATAAGGACTGATTACCTATATAGTGAGACCACAACATCCATCCACTTATTCCAACAATAAAAGGTTATTCCAACAATAAAAGGTTCTTACCATGGCCATAAGATATTCTTCTTACACTTGTGCTCATTATGCCTCAACAAAAGAGTGAAGAACTAAGTGGGAATGTAAAGGGCACCATCAAGCGAACTTGCAAATTTGTTGGATTACTGGAATTAGAAAACACAAGTTCACTGGAATCCGAAGAACAAGACAGAGAGACAGAGAGATGACGGTCAGGGCAAGGCAATCCGAGGAGTAAAACCTCAAAGTTTAGCGAGAGAGGGGATAACAGATGGATCACGGTGGGCATCCAGCTCCTGCACGACGCCCGGCAAAGCGGCGAGGCGGATCTGGGCGTACACGCCCTTATCCCACTTACGGGACGCCAGGGCCTGCGCCTCCGCCACGGCCTCCGCCAGAACGGCGTCGGAGTCGGAGCACAGGCGGTCCACAAAGCCGAGTTGCAGAGCTTCACGAGCCCGCAACTTGGAGCCCTTCAACAGAAGCTCCCGGACTGCAAGCGCCGTGAATTTGCTGCGAACGATGCCCACCGTGCTGTCCGGCATCTTCATGCCCATGTCCAATTCACTCATGTACAGAACCGGACCGCGTCCGCTGCCACTGCTACTGTTATTGCCGTCGAGCATGAATCGGTAGTCGTGGGTGAAGGCGAGGATGAGGCCACCGCCCACGGCGTGGCCACGAATGGCCGCGATGGTGGGTACGCCCAGCCGCATGAAGTCCGCCATCACAGTATCGAATTCGTGGCGCGCTATCTCTGTGTTTTTCTCGCGATCCTCTGCGATCCAGTTGAGATCCAGACCGTTTGAAAAGTACCTGCGGTGCCAGAAAACAAAGTCGGTAACTGAGCAAATGTAAAGGGAGACAAAGAGGGGGAGAGAAATCAGAGGAGACGGTGGGATCGGTCTGTGAATTTGACGGTACCTTCCTTCGTTGGTTGTGACAAGCGCGACGGCATCCGGGCACTGCGCGACGGTGCGGAGGGCAGCGCTGATGCCTTCCATGAAGTTTGGGTTGAATCGGTGTTCCGAATTGCCAGTGAGAGTCAGAACGAAGACATTGCCCTTCCTCTCCAGACTGCACATCTTTCTTTCTTTCTTAGCGTTTCACCACTCACATTCACTGGCCCTCCTTACTCAATGCTACGATGCCCAAGCTTTATATATTATAAAACCACGTGAAGAGGACTTGGAACAAATCAGGCACGAGGTTACGAAATGCGACTGCATGTCATGGACTTTGACTGTGCTCTCCTTTTTATATTCTTGATTTAGGAGATCATCCGGCTTGTTACAGCCAACAAAAGGTAAGCTACGTTGAAACGTTACCGAATAACATTTATGTCATGTCCTTTTGAATAACTTTTTGCACGTGCACGATGATATAGTTGCTGGCCGTTCTCAACATAATTACCATTATCGGTATTCCACCTCACACGTATGAACATGACAAAATGCTAGCCACATTTCCTTGCAACCTAAACTATGAGATTAGTCACACCATTAGTTCGTTGCAGCACATGAAAAAATAGGACTTTTGAAAGCCCTTACAAAATGCACCTCTTCGTAGTATTTGAAAAAAGATCCCTGGAAGTGCATCTGTTCATCAAAAGCTACAATTTCAAAGTAAGTGCAGATCATCGAAAGCACAACACTTTCCAAAGGCATTTGCAAGCGAACTACTACTAGTAAGCCCTTGTAGTTCACTATAAAATATTGCTAGAAGTCACGGGGGCCATCGAAAGCATCCATTCAAGGGTGAATGCATGCTTATGGATGCTAGGAGATTTCTAGATGCCATTGTGGAGTAGTTGCTAAACATACCCCCTTGCAATATTTGGAAAAAGCTATCTAGAAACATGTCTGTTCATCGAAACCTACATTTTCCAACTACAGATCACCAGAAGCACAATGCTTTCCAGAAGAGGCTATGAGCAAACTACTACTAGCAGTCCCTTGCAGTCCATTGTAAAACATTACTAGAAGTCATGGGGGCCATCGAAAGCATCGATTCAAGGATAATTGTGTGCTTTCGATTGCTAGTAGGCTTCTAGAAGCCCCTATGGGGTAGTTGCTAGATGCACCCCTTCACAATCTTTAGAAATTTCTTTTTTGGAAGTGCATCTATTCATCGAAAGCTGTGATTTCCAAGTAAGTGCAAATCACTAGAAGCACAACACTTTCTGAAGGTGGTTGCAAGTGAACTGTTACTAGTGGTCCCTCACAATCTACTGTAAAACACAATTGGAAGTCTTTCGTTCCACTAGAAGCATCCATGTAAGGGTGAATGCATGCTTCCAATTGCTGGTAGGTTTTTGAAAGCCCCTACAAGATAGTTGCTATACGCACCCCTACGCAATCTTTGGAAAAAACTCTACGAAAGTGTGTATATTCATCAGAAGCTACGATTTCCAAGTAAGAGCAATTCATTGGAAGTATAGCTCTTTCTAGAGGCTCTTGTAAGTGAACTACTACTAGCAATCCAATGCAATCCATTGTAAAACATTGCTAGAAGTCCTGGGGGCCATTGGAAGCATCCATTCAAGGGTGAATGCATGCTTCTGATCACTGGTAGACTTCCGAAAGCCCTTGCAGGGTAGTTGCTAGGCACACCTCCTTACAACCTTTGGAAAAAGCTCTTTAAAAGCATGTCTGTTCACTAGAAACTGTGATTTCTAAGTACGGATCATCAGAGGCATAACACTTTCCAGAGGTACCTACGAGTGACCTACTACTACCATGCCCTTGCAATCTTCTGTAAAACATTGTTGAAAGTCTTCTGTTCCACTAGGGACACATCCGTGCAAGGGTGAATGCATGCTTCCAATTATTGGTAAGCTTTCAGAAGCCCTTGTGGGATAGTTGCTAGACGCACCTCCTCATAGTCTTTGGAAAAAGCTCTTTAGAAGTGTGTCTATTTACTAAAAGCTATGATTTCAAAGTGTGAGTAAATCACCAAAAGCACAATGCTTTTCAGAGGCTTCTATGAGTGACCTACTACTAGCAGTCCCTCGTAGTCTACAATAAAACATTATTGGAAGTCTTCCGTTCCATCAAATGCATCCATGCAAGGGTGAATGCATGCTTTTAATTGCTGGTAGGCTTCCGAAAGCTCCTATGAGGTAGTTGTTAGACACACCTCCTTGCAGTCTTTAGAAAAATTTCTTCAAAAGCACGTTTGTTCACCAAAAACTGTAATTTCCAAGTATGTGCAAGTCACTAAAAGTATAACACTTTTCAAAGGCTCCTGTAAGTGACTTATTACTAGTAGTCCCTCGTAGTCCATTGTAAAACATTACTAGAAGTCATGGGGGCCATTGAAAGCATCCATTCAAAGGTAAATGTATGTTTTAGTTGCTAATAGGCTTCTAAAATCCCTTGTAGGGTAGTTGCTACATGCACCTGAAACACCACAAAAATTTTAGCAACACTTCCAGACAACTTCAGAGCCTCTGAAACGGCTTCGAGCAACCCACCATGGAGCAAGCAAGATCCCCCTGGGGCCCACAGATCACAACGCATAAGGATCAGCGTCACTAACTTTTGGGGCCTCGAAATTGAGTCAAAACAGGCCAAAATCAAGCACAAGGACCCCCATGACCTTCACCAAGGTCAATAGTTTCCAGCCTCCAGAAAATCAAAATTCGGGCCTTAAATGAGGTGTTTTCAGTTGATTACGCTGGGGCTACATTTTCTTACGCTGCATAGCATAAGAATGCGTAAATCACCATTCATCACGTGAACACTATTCACAACATAAACACTATTCATCACATGAACACTATTCACAGTGTAATCACTATTCACAGCGTGAACACTATTCATCGCATGAACACTATTCATCGACTTCCAGAAAATTCTAGAAAAAATTTTAGAAAATGGCAGAAAGTTCTCAGCATTAGCAACTTTCAGAAAATTCTNAACATCTCATTTAAGGCCCGAATTTTGATTTTCTGGAGGCTGGAAACTACTGACACTAAGAATTTTCTGAAAGTTGCTAATGCTGAGAACTTTCTGCCATTTTCTAAAATTTTTTCTAGAATTTTNATAATCATCGCGTGAACACTATTCATCGACTTCCAGAAATATTTCAGAAAATGGCAGAAAATTCTCAGCATCAACAACTTCCAAAAAATTCTCAGCATCAGCAACTTCCAAAAAATTCCAGAAAATTTCAAAAAAACTCAGGGACGAAGAAGTTTCGAGCAGGACAGATCAAATTTCCCTCATACATTTCATTGTAAATTTTTATTTGTGGGATAATCAGGCCCTCATGGTCTAAATTAAATGTACTTTCATGGGCTTGAATAACCCATAAATTGTAAAATGCAATGCACCTGGTCAAGAACGTAGCTTGCCGACACACATCCAACTCTCGCTAGCATGCATCCAACCCGAACATAACTATCCACTGGATACATGTCACTAGATCCGCTTTCCTTTCATCTCCCAGCCGTTGATTCCATTCTGAAAATTTTGTGCTGGAGCCCGGCCCAACCCTATAAATACCCTGTCAATTCACATGAATCGGGGGAGGCAAAAATTGGAAACATTGGCAATTCTGAGAAAGTGCAAAACCTGCAATCCTTGGGCGCTCGGCACACATGACTGTTGGCATCCAAGCATCTCTCACATTCATCACATCACTTTAGACATCATCTTGGGGCTTAGTGCTTGACCTACCATCCAAACGTGCAGCTACATTTTGACCGATGCATACCTTTTTATTAAACAATACAATACAGTTCATTGCCTCCCATTTACATTATTTACTTCGGTTTATGCTTTGTTTACAATATAGATCTGTTTACGCTTTATTTATAATTCAGTACGCTCGGTTTACATTTTGTATCGCTGTTTACATTCTGTTTACATCCCATTTACACCGTTTACGATAACCCTAGCGCTAGCCGTAGCTTATGCTCAGGGAAGTCCTTGGTTGATTTGCGTGCAAACCACCCAAGGCACTATGCCTTCGTTCCCTTTTCCAGCTTGCCCTCAAGCAAAGGCAGGGTCAGCTGTGGCTGCCCGAGGATCTCTCGGTGTTTGTTTACCTTCCAGCCTTACACCGACGATTTAGGTCAGTACAGTTTTTTGGCGCTAGAAGGAGGGCCTGACTTGTTTTTTGTTTAATCAAAACGTTGATCACGTTACCTATTCAAACACTGCCCAAATCAAGTGCTGAAACCACGTGCTCATGCTGCTATAGTGTTTTGCGGTTGCTACAGTAACCTTACACTGCTACAGTGCTTTGAGGCTGCTACAGTGCCGCTACAGTGTTTTTTCAACAAAAACACACAAAACGCATCCGTTTCAAAGCCAAATTTATTGTAATTCGCAACTAGATAAATTTTCAATGTTCACATGCTAGACACTTAGACAAATTTTCAGTATTCATGCGCTGCATGTTGGTCTAGTTTGATTAGTTTGGTCATGTAGTGTTTGTGTCACGGTCACACTGCAACTGCTTGCAATCCAACTCCATTCATCTACCCCACTCCACTCATGTTTATCATGGAATCCTCCCAAGTCAACCCAGTAACACTACTGATTGTTAACTTTGGGGCCGAAGCTTCAAACCCTATGACTACTATGGAATTCATAACCATTATTGAACACATAAATCCTCAAGGCCCTACACGCCAATCCCTTAGGCTACAGGGCAAAGGCCCTATTCACTCGACTCTTACACCCGAACAGTATAACTTTATCTGTGTCAAAATCCAAGCCAACCTACCCATTGATCGTGTAGAGAGGGAAGCTAAGCGAGAATATGAATTTATCCACAAAGGGGGACGTGAGTTTATCCCTTCAGCATTTGACATAATCCCACTGTCTGAAAACCATCATAAACTCATATCCTAGCTTCTTATGGCTAGAAGTCAAGCCTTACAACTACCTCCCATAGAGCCTCAAGATGAAGAAGATGACTTTGCAGCCCAATCTAAACATGGAGAATCATACCATACCGTTAGCCCCCATGCCTACACAAACCCATTATTCCACCCTTTCCTGGAAGAAACTGTGCTTCCTCCTTCATCTGCAAACGCTCGAGCACCAATTTCCCGACAAGAGGTACCTACTTCCATTCCTATCTTCTCTGTACCCAATAATATTCACTTTGATGCATCTACTTCCGTCATTCCTCCACAAGTACAGTCCCAACAACCCTTCCCCAAACCAACACAAAGTCAATTTTTCAACCTCAAGTGATTGGAATGCCATCGGTCATACCAGCTTACACATCCACCTGTTACATACCTTAGGTATAAATCCATGGAGCATCATTGATTACTCCAACCCAACACGTTCAAGGTGTTACCTCACAACCTATGGCTGGGCATTGGGTTCCACCAGTAGTCTTAGTCCCGAATACCATCCCACCACAACAAATGTTAGCCCAACAACCTTTCTTTCCACAAACAATGCAACAATTAAATCATTATCATCCACAATCCACTTAATCCACTGGTTTGCCTACCGTCCAAGAATGGGCAGACACAAAAAATGATGCACTCATTGGCAGAAGAATTAAAACGCCTTAAAACTTTCAACAATGAGGAAGTCAAGGTACTACATTTCTATCAAGATGACCCAATTGACCCCCCAGTTCCACCCTTAACCTTTCCAAAAGGAGTCTCGTTACCTCAGTTGACCAAGTACAATGGAGAGGGAGACCCAAATGCCCACCTAGTAACATTTAGAACGAAAAGCCTTTTACTTCAAGCATGGCCCCATGTAATTTTGCGAGTGTTTGCAATGTCCTTGACTAGAAAAGCCTTAGACTACCCCGTAGCTCCATATCTTCTTTAGAAAATTTTTTGCATCAGTTTGTCACCCATTTCAAGTACAATCTGAAACTTGAAGCCACGTTAGATAGCTTGATTCAAGTTAAACAAGTGCCATTAGAGCCAGTGCAAAAATTTATCCAAAGGTGGAGTGCAGCCTTAAACGAACTTTATGAAACTATCCCCGAAACATATTTACTCACCATCCTTAAGTCGGCCGTGAATGACTTTATTAAGTCAAAACTTTATTACCTGAAAGCCCGCACATTGAGCCAAGCATTCGTGCAAATCAAAGACATAGAAGAAGTGGCACAAACAAGTAATGACCCAGCCTACTCAACCTTTAGGAGCCAACACATGAGGAAAGATAAATCCAAAATAACGGTAGCAGCAATGACTGAGGGAAAACAACCCGCTATCCCAAACAACTATGAAAGAACCACACCTACTCATACACATGAAAATTTCTCAAATAGAAACAACAACATAGGTCACGCCTGTACCTTTGAAAGGAAAGACCCGGCTCAATACACACCATTGCCCATGAAGCCTTCACAACTACTTGATCAACTTCTAAAGGTCGGACTAATTAAACATAAACAAATGTTTCCTGTGGCCTCGCAAAGACATGATCGCTTTTGTGAATTAGCCAAAAATCCAGCCTTAGCAACAACCAACAAACCTTCCATTCCAAAAGGCTTTAGGTTGGATAGATTTTGCAAGTATCACCAACGACTCGGCCATGGAACTGATTACTGCTTTACGTTGAAACAAGACATACAACGCATGATTGATAGGGGTGAAGTAGTATTCGACGAGGTGAACCCAGTAAGACCTCAAAACCAATCCATGGGGGTCTACAAGGATCCTCTCAACACTAATGATGCACCATATGTGATTAATACTATCCATATGGAAAATAGACAAGACGTTCTGCGAAGACCTTTTGTGATTCAGAGGCCTTCAGAAAACACACCTACCCCAACATCTCCTCAAGCTCCTTTCATCATCCGCACATCTCCTGCGCACAAAGACCATTCGTCATCCGCATACCTCCTTTAGTTGCCACAAAAAACATACCATCTGAAAACCGACCCATTCCCTTTGTGATCCAAGTCCCAAAACACCTTGGCATACAACCTGCCTCCACTTCTTGACAACCTTTTCGAGAACGTCTTGTCGATAGGCTAATAAGAGAGCACTTGGAAAGAGAAAAAAGAGAGCGCATGGGGAGAGAAAATCATGGACACGAATTAGGACTGCCAAAGCCTACACCGCTAAACACCGTCCCCATGAGTCTATCCATTAATGAGCCTAGTACAAGTCACCAAAACAAAGATGAAGTCGTGAGTCATATCCCAAACCTAGCATCCTCAGCTACTAATGTAAAAACCCCTCCATGAGAAATATGAATGCTAAGTCAAATGGACCAAATCTCTACGGATAAGAATGTCCCAAACGGTAAAGACCTGGCAAATGTGTTGACCCAAGTCACACAAGCCTTAAAACAAAAAAATACTTCTTTAAGTTTGTATGACCTAGTAATGACTTCATCAATACATTGAGAGGCTCTCGTACGGATGCTAACTTCAATTCCTGTTAGTGAGGATCTTCTTGTAGATGAACCATCCATTTATGCAGTATTGTCCCCACAACTTCAAGAATCAAAGACCACATCCCTAGAGTTCCACGTTAAGGACATTAAGTTAGATGAGAAAACAGGGGAAATCACCACAGCCCCTATGTTCATAACAATACAGGTTGATCATTTCAAAATACATAGGGTGCATGTCGATGATGGTGTGGCAACAAATGTAATACCTTTTTCTGTCATTAAAAAATTGGGACTCACTGAACAAGTACAGCCCACAACAACCTCTTTCTTGAGATCTTTCAGTGGTTCCCATGTGGAAGTGAAAGGCATGGTTACTTTAGATTTCATAGCCGATGACCAATTTTCTACATCAGCTGAATTCATAGTGGTTGATGAAATGCCAGGGTTTAATCTAATCCTAGGACGTCCTT
>MNCI01016579.1:3859-17827 GCA_015680685.1 Gnetum montanum
CCACTTCTCACTAAAGAAGACTCCACTATTACATGCATATGGAGACAACTAAAAGATTTATAACTTGCACTATTAACTTAGAAAAACCAGTCATACAAATATTATTATTTAATTCTAAATATTCAACATATGTCCAAAATGGATAGAAATCCATAAAAACTCAAATTCCACAAGATTCTCATAAAATCATATTTCTGTTATGAGGTAAACCAAAAATCATGTTCATATCAAAAGTTGATTTGAATTCTTCATAAAATATCTAAGAAGCACGTTGGATAAAGTTTCCATAATTTCAAAAGTTCTTTAAAAGAAAAAAAAAATATGGATAGAATTAAATTTTTTTTTTTCATAAATAACATGCCTGAAATGACAAAAATCTAATAGAAACTCAACATAATAGTTAGTCATGGAAGAATAACAACATAATAGAAGGAATGGAGGAGGAATAGAAAATCCACAATGAGATATGGTAGCCATATGAAACAAAATTAAAATAATCTTTCTCATTTATGCTAGTAGAGCTCCTAGAATATTTTCAGCATCTTCCTTTATTACCTAATCCTCTATAATTATTTTTACTTTGCTCAACCTATCACACTTGAAACCCTTCTACGAACTATGATGAGATGTGTCTAAGGCCATAACCTACTTATATGGGGAAGAATAGAAGAATCTAGGATCAAATCAACTTCAAAAAAAAGAAGAAAGAGTAAAAAATATCTTTGAGGAAAAATGTTATGAAACACTTTTTTAGAAAACAATGGTTGTAAAAACACATAATGGAAAATGACAACAAAAAGCATGAGGCAATGATAAAAAAATGTTATATGCATCATATGCATATAACATATATGTTCTTTATTCATCATGTTTGTACATGAATTTTTATTTTTCTTTGTTTTGAATTTTAAATATTTTTTCTATTTTTTTCCACTTTTATTTTCATAAGTTCATTTTTAATTTTTCTCTTTCCAGTAATATCCTAACTATTCAACCTCTCATAACACACACATAGAAAATCCAAATTTGTAGAAAACATAAGAAATAATGAATGCAATAAGCAAGTAGAGATCAAAACAATAACAGACATATAATTTATGTGGAAACCCCAAATCAAGATGAAAATCATGGGCAAAAGTAGAGAATCAATTAGATTAGAGACTGAGAGTGTAGAATAGGGGAGTGATCCCCTAAAATGGTTGAGCACAGTCAATGGGGAGTGAAAAGGGTGTCTGCATAAAAGGGAGAGAAAATAACATTCCTTCAAGTTCCAACCCTTCAACTTTCATAACGAGCACCCCTTCAACTTCAATAATAGTCGATTCTTTAGCTTCTATAATAGCGAAGTCTTGAACTTCTATAATAGCTAATTATTCAACTTCTTGTATAATGTAAAAATAAAAAATAAGAATAGAATTAAGGTAATCTCACCATACTTGAAAAATCTCCACCTTAACATGAATTTCCTTACAAGGAACAAACCTCTAATATTTGACAGATCTCCACATCTTTCATAATAAAGCTCCTAGAAGAAAAACTTCTATAATGGTTGACCCTTCAACTATTATAATGGTCAAACCTTCAAATTCTATAATAGTCAACCATTCAACTACTGTAATGACCAACCATTCAACTTTTGTAATGGTCAATCCTTCAACTTCTATAATCGCCAAACCTTCAACTTTTGTAATAGGCAACCCTTCAAATTCTATAATGGTTAACCCTTCAACTTCTATAATGATTGACCTTTCAACTTCTATAATAGCTAATGCTTCAACTTTTGTAACGATTGACCCTTCAACTTTTGTAATGGCTAGCCCTTCAACTTTTGTAATGACCGACCCTTCAACTTCTATAATAGTCAATCCTTCAACTTCTATAATGGTTGACCCTTAATCTTCTAGTACAATGTAATGATAGAAACCTAGAAATAGAATTTGGATTACCACACCATATTTTATGAAATTCCACCTTCACATGAATTCCCTTACAAGGAACAAATATATAATATTTGACAAAAGGTCTATACCTCTTCCAATATAAAGCTCCTAAGAGAAAAAATGAACAAGAAACACCAATAGGATGACCTATTGTAGAAATTCTCCAAATCAAGATGATTAAAGAAATAACACCAACCAAAGAAGTGATGCCATGAAACCAAGGGTAACACAACCAACTCAAACGAGGAAACAAAACACTTTAAATGTCAACAATGAGGGCAAACATGTCCAAACCACAAGATTTTATTAAGATAAGTATCATAACAATTTGGTCTTAGCATGCCATACAAAGGCTAGCAAAATTAGAACCAAAACAAAACTCATTTTTTTTAGTATTTGGTTGTTGCATTGCGACTAATCACAATCAACATCAAGCTATTCTAGAACTTGTTGCAAAGCCTTAATGGACTTCTCCAAATGGGAAACTTGCTTTTATTACTACCAAAGAAATTGCTCCAGCTCAAACTCTACATCATTCAAAACCATTTATGCAAGCATAGCTGCATCTTGACTTGTCATAGCGAAAATCTAGTGCTGCAATCCAAAAGAAGAATATCATATTTCATAGTCACTATTTTTGAAATCAAACTTGGCTTTGATACAAATTTTAGAAATAATAAGAAAAAATGTGATAGACAAATAGAAATCAAAATAACAACACACACAAAATTTACATGAAAAGTGCAAATCAAGATGAAAATCATGGCCAAAAGTAAATAGTTAATTATATCAGAAACTGAGAGTATACAATAGGGAAGTGATCCCCTAAAATGGGAGAGTTCTCTCAAAGGGAAGCATAAAGGGTGTCTACATAAAAAGGAGAGAGAAAAACATCCCTTCAACTTCTATAATGGCTAACCCTTCAAATTCTGTAATAGCTAAACCTTCAACTCTTGTAATAGCTAACCCTTCAACTTCTATAATAGTTGATCCTTCAACTTTTGGTATAATGTAATAATAGAAATAAAAAATAGAATTTTGGTCACCTCATCATACTATAATAGTCTCCACCTTGAAGAGAATTTCCTTACAAGGAATAGATCTCCAATCTTTAACAAAATATCTCCACCTCTTCTACAATAAATCCCTTAAGAGAAAAACTTCTATAATGGTCAATCCTTCAACTTTTGTAATGACCAATCATTCAAATTCTATAATGATTAATCTTTCAACTTCTATAATGGCTTACCCTTTAACTTTTGTAATAACCAACCCTTCAACTTCTATAACAGTTGACACTTAAACTTCTACAATGATCAACCCTTCAGCTTCTGTAACGACTAACCCTTCAACTATTGTAAAGGGTGACCCTTCAACTTCTATAATGGCTAAACATTCAACCTTCATAATGGTTGAATTTTAAACTTTTGTAATTTTCAATCTTTTAACTTCTATAATTTTCAACCCTTCAACTTCTGTAATGACTAACTATTCAACTTTTGTAACAATAAACCCTTGAACTTCTATAATAGTCAATGATTCAACTTTCATAATTGTTGACCCTTCAAATTTTATAATGGTTGACCCTTAAAATTCTATAATAGTTGACCCTTCATCTTCTAGTATAATGTAATGGTAGAAAACTAGAAATAGAATTTGAATCATTGCACCATATTCTAATAATTTCCACCTTGACATGAATTCCCTTACAAGGAACAAATATCTAATCTTTGAGAAAGGTCTCCACCTTTTCCATAATAAAGTTCCTAAGAAGAAAACTCATTAAGAAATACCAATAGGATGACCTACTTTAGAATTTCTCTAAATGAAGATGCTCTAGGAAATAACACCAACCATAAATGTAATTCCACGAACCAAGGGCAACATAACTAGCTCAAATAGGAAAACACAACACATAAAAGGTCCAAAACAAGGGAAACCATGCTTTAGCCAAAAGAGGTTATCAAAAAGTAGATCATATCAATTTGATCTTGGGATGTCACACATAGCCTAGCAGAATTGGGACCAAAGTGTAACTCATTGCTACGTAGCATTTGACTGTCATATTTCGGATGATCACGACTAACATCAAGTCATTCCAAAACCTACTACAGACACCTAATATACTCCTTCAAATAGGAAAATTTCTTGTATTATCTCTAATCAATTTCTCCACCTCAAAATTTTCATCATTCAAAACAATCTATGCAAGCACAACCCTCATCTTAACTTGTCATAGCAAAAATCTAGTGTTGCAATCCAAAAGTAGAATATCATATTTCATAGTCACCACCACCAAAATCAAACTTGGATTCGATACCAATTGTATAAAAAATAAGAAAAAACATGATAGGTAAATAGAAATAAAAATAGCAAAACATACAAAATTTACAAGGAAATCCCATATTGAGATAAAAACCACGAAAAGAAGAAGAGAGTTAATTAGATTAGAAATTGAGCATGTATAATAGAGGAATGATCCACTAAAAGGAAAGAGCTTGCTTAAAGAGGAGTGAAAAGGATATCTACATAAAAGGGAGAGAAAATAGCATCCCTTCAACTTCTGTAACTACTAATCCTTCAACTTCTATAGAGGCTGATCCTTCAACCTCTAGTACAATGTAATAATAGAAACCAGAAATAGAATTTGGGTCACCTCATCATACTCTAACAATCTCCACCTTGATATGAAATTTCTTACAAGGAACAAATATTTAATCTTCAACAAAAGATTTCCACCTCTTCATCAATAAATCTCCTAAAAGCAAAACGTTTGTAACGGTCGACCCTTCAACTTTTGTGATCATCGACGTTCATTTTCTTGTATANCGGTCGACCCTTCAACTTTTGTGATCATCGACGTTCATTTTCTTGTATATGTCATTATAGAAAACCAAAAATAGAATTTGGGTTACTACACTATATTTTAATAAAATCAAATTCTATTAAAATATAAGGGATCCCTATTAACTACTCTACATAATTGTATGTGAAAAATTTATCTAGCCATTACTTTTCATGGTCTCTTAGTTTAAATGTTGAAACATTTATGGTATTTTAGCAAACTAGAAAATGTGATATTTCAAAAACTATAACTTTAATTTTAGTCAAGAAAGATTCAGAACTAACATTTTTAAACATCTTGGACATATTAGTAAGGGTAGATTCTAGGTAGAACATCATCCTAAGATATTTCCTTAACCAAGATAATTTATACAATATTTAATTATAATTAAAAGTGAACTTTGAACCTTAGTTTAATGAAAAAAGATAACACAAAATATGATTTGGATAGGGTGAGGATTTGAAATTGCTCCATGAGCATAGTATTATATAATCACATATGCATAATAATAAAAAAAGATAAATAATTAAATATGCATAATAAACTATGATGGTGCATAACAAAGATTAAATATACATAACTAAATATGCATAGAGAATAAAATATTCATAGTCAAATAATACTTGTAATGGCATAATAACTAATAAAAAGAAAAAGTTATAGGGGTAATTTGATTTTGACATTTAATCATAAAATATTCAAAAGATCTATACATAAGTTGCAATAGTAGTAAAGTAAAGGATATAAAAATTTTCTTGCATTCACTTATGTAGGAAACAGACAACAAAACCAATATTAATAGTAATAAGAATAAGCAAACCTATTGAAATGTATCTAATAGCATTAAATAATTAATCATATGCATTAAATTAAATAATTAAATTTATGGAAATTTCTAGGTTATGATAGTACAATAGTATGGATAGAGGAATTCAATAGTATTTCAATGATAAATCATGATTTAAAATGAACTTGAAGATGTAAGAAATAATACAATCATACTTAAAATAGGATCTATTATTTCCTTTTATCAAATGCTTCACAAGTTCCTCATTTAACTACAATACTATATGTTGTGCCCAAAAATATTTAACATCTTGATTCCACATTATGAAAATATTTCATGCATATGGCATGATAATGTAATTATACCTATTTTCATGGAAGATGTTGAAACACCCTAAAAAATACGGGGTCATCCTGGCCCCACCAGACTCTTGTAGCATGCATAGCACTATGGAAGTTCGTTGGGAGAAGAACGTTCTTAGTCCAGGTCAGCCAGTTTGGCAAGTTTTCTACTTTGAGAATGGATAGGTTTTGTATCATCCTACCCTCCTATCAAAGTAGCCTAAACAACTGGAAGCCTACTTAGAAGTAATGTGCAGAATCGGCAGAAGCATCCTGGATGTGCAAGAAACAGTTTGGCAAGTTTTCTAAGTCATGAAGCCTGCTATGCTACGAGATGCTATGTAGCGTAGCAAGCTTCAGAAAATAATGGTGGAGTGAAGTGCTATGCTACACAATGTCACAAAGTGTACCATAGCAATGACTTCACTACCCACTTCCCTCGCCCAATCTCGAGTTCTACAGTCATGTCCCTTTTCATCACGAAGTGGCGGATCATGTTTGCTGCTACACTACGCTGAGCTACATGGCATAGCAATCCTATGGAAGAGACAGAAGGTAGTAGTTAGTAGGCAGAACCATCAAAGTTTGCAAAACTGGCATCGTAGGAGAATGGTTTGCAAATCAGCAAAGCTTTCACAACTAAGGAAGGTTGCTACGCTATGCTATGCTATGTAGCGTAGCATAGCGTAGAAAGCATATGACATATGGTAGGATGCGTGAGACAAGGTGCTACACTACGTCAAGAAAACAACGTCACAAAGCACAGCGAGGCCTGTAGGTGGTTGTGTGACATCAATGCACTCCACCTAATCAGACCATTAGCACATGTCTCCAGATGCTGATGCTGCAATTATGGCATAGCAGGATCGAAGTTATTGCATGACAGGCTCACAGAGCAATGATCTTGTAAGACCAACAGTCACAGATAGCTTGAGTAGCGCCAGTAAGATAACACAAGCCTGCAGCACGTACCATTCAAACGATCCCTTTTGCTTACCTTCAGCCCTAAAAATATCCCAACAAAGGAAAGAAAAAAAAAGGAAAAAAGGGAAAGAGTGCGTGTAATTTCTGCTAAAAAAAACAAAAGACCCATGATTTGGCTAACCACAACCTAGCAAAAAGGTAGCAAGTTGTAAAGTTGGCAATCTCAAAGAAAATTTCACATTCTTCTGGAAGCAAACAGCTTCCAGGTAGTGAAAACCTTGAGATTCTGAAACAAATATTTCCCCTCTCGCTGGAATTGTAATGATCAAACTCATCTGTTTAATACGGTAAAAAGAGAGTCTCTCTTGGCTGGCGTAAGATCCCTATCTCCATTCTACCACCTTGGTAGAGCCCTGCATTGTTTGTACACGAAGTCCATGTCCAAACGCATAGCTCTTCCTATTTTTCTAGCATGCCTTGGTTACTCTCGGGACTTCTACACTCTATCACGCTATGCAACTAATTGTATCCACCCTAACTAGATGGATTTGTAGCTTTGGAGTGGTGCATGTCTCTAACCATACTTTACTTTACCTCTCATTTACTATCTAGTTTTCTTGCACTATTTTTGTCTTATTTACCTTTAAGCATTATTTTTTATTACTGTCAAATTCCAGTTTTATCCACCTTTAAGCATTATTTTGCATTATCATTGCATCTTTTTACAATTTCTCCCCTACTTTATTTACCCATAAGCATTATCTTGCATTTCACACTATTTACATCGCAAAAGGCTATATTGACACTGATGTAAGTCCCTATCTAATCGACCAGACCATTCAGGGCACCCCGTGTTCGCACACACCCAGCACCGCCCTCCCGCAGATACAGGGATGGAACTGTCGTGTCCGCCGACCCCCGACGATCTTCTCTTTGTCAACATTTTCAGCTGCCATAGATGTCATTTGTAAAATTCTTCACCATTGATTTATATGGCTCATTCAAATGTGCAATTTCTACACATTTCTTATTATCATTAAGCATGAAAGTTTCACAAAACATTTCATGTTTATATGATTTAGAAAGTGATTTGATAGTAAATACTATGAAAATTTTAAAATTACCTTAAATTTTATTAATTTGGTGTATTCTATCAAAGTCATTTGTTTAACACTGTAAACAGAGAGTCTCTCTCGGTTAGCGTAAGATCCCTGTCTCTGTTCTACCACCTTTATAGAGCCCCACATTGTTTGTACATGAAGTCCACGTCCAAACGCATAGCTCTTCCTATTTTTCTAGCATGCCATCGTTACTCTCGTGACTTCTACTCTCCGTCATGCTCTGTAGCTAATTATATCCACCCTAACTGGAAAAATTTGTAGCTTTGGAGCAGTGCATGTTTTTAACCATACTTTACTTTACCCCTCATTTACTGTATAGTTTTCTTGCACTATTTTCTATCTTATTTACCTTTAAGCATTATTTTGTATTACTGTTGAATTCTAGTTTTATCCACCTTTAAGCATTATTTTGCATTATCGTTGCATCTTTTTACAATTCCTCCCCTACTTTATTTACCCATAAGCATTATCTCGCATTTCACACTATTTATATCGCAAAAGGCTATATTGATGCCAGTGTAAGTCCCTGTCGGATTGACCAGACCATTCAAGGCACCCCATGTTCGCACACACCCAGCACTGCCCTCCCACGGATACGGGGTTGGAACTGTCACATCCGCCAACCCTCGTTGTTCTTCCAACCGCTGACATTTTTGGTCGCTATAGATGTCATTTGTAAAATTCTTCACCATTGATTTATATGGCTCATTCAAATGTGCAATTTCTACACATTTCTTATTATCATTAAGCATGAAAGTTTCACAAAACATTTCAGGTTTATATGATTTAGATAGTGATTTGATAGTAACTACTAGGAAAATTTTAAAATTACCTTAAATTTTAAGAATTTGGTGTATTCTATGATGTTGAACATTCAAAATAAGATCTATAATGTTTAACACTGTGAATTTATGTCAACACCCTCCCAAAGATGTTCAATATATTATGATTAATAATTTTTTATTTATTTAAAAACATATATTAATATATTATTAACTAATCATTGTATCTATTTAACTACCTAACATAGTACTTTCCCCAAAATTATATATCTCTAGTTCTTTTCTCTAGAAAATACACGCACACCCACACACACAAATCTTAGAGATTAACTCATTGATTGAATTATACATCTTAGACTACATTTTATAAATTTTCAGTATATCCCTAATACCTAACACTAACATCATGGTAAACATTATTTCATAGTTTGATTAGGATATTATGTATTTTAAAGAAATTCAAATCAACATAATTTATTACTTGTTTTTCCATGGAGCTTATGGTTCTTTAATCATAAAACTTAATATGACATTAGATTAGATTTTTGTTGATAGAATCCACTAACATCATGAGAATGATATGATAAGAAAAGCTAGTGATGCAATAAATGCACTAGTAAGTAAAAAAAGATAAAATCATAAAATTTCATTTTTACTTTTTCAAAACTTAAGGAACAATGTAGGGCTACAACACAATTAAACTTACACTAAATATTGTTGCTTTAGGATCAAATTAATAATATATGCCTTTAAATTTTTCATTGCAAGTTTCTTCATTCCTAACTAGTCAAATTCTAAAATTTACAATTCATAACATAGAGTTTTCTTTATACTTTGAAACTTTTGTAGAATATAGTTGTTGATAGTTTTATTTTTAGTTCTACATATGTTATTGTTATGTATTCAAGATATATATTTTTAAATTTAAACATGTGATATTAAGCTCTGCCATCTTCATGATTTTATTTCAAACCCTATATTTCTATAGTTTGCACATCACCTATTTGATAAAATGCTTCATCATGAAAGAGGACATAGAAATGTAGAATTCCTCAAAGAGGAAATGTGAAGGTAAATTTCCCACTTCAAAGTCCTTAGAACATGAGATCCTTGAAACACCATCACGATCACCATTGTCATCATCACAACTTCAAACTCATAGTGGCTCTTTTCATGATGAAGCCTCATCCTTTAGAATAAGAAAAAATGTCATGAAAGTTAAACTCCATTAAGCAATGATATCACATTATGAAACTATGATTAATAAGTCATTGATTTTTGATTTTTTATTATCAAAAGATATGAATGCAAGGTATCTAGTCCCAAGGGTTACTAGCCAATAACATCATTTTGATCTTAGTCTTGTTACATAACTAATGGAATATGGATTTTATGGTACATAGAAGAGGTCAGGATTGATACCATACCATTGGTTGAAAATATTATTTGAACATATAATAATTTTTGGTTTATTTTTTAGTGTAGAAAGGCATCATGATTCTTCATAATTCAAAAGATATTTTGGTTATTCTTTTTTAGATGGTGAAAAAAAATTTTACATTAAAAAAGATCATGTTCCTAAGAATGATTTGTAAATCAACAAGAGTGAGATAAGTCTTATATTACAACCACTACAAAAATATTGATTTCTCAATTGAAGATATTGTATTTTAGCTTTATAGAAATTATTTTCTATCATATTTTTGTAAAAGATAGAAGAGTTACAAGTTCATGACCTTTGTTGTATCTGCTCTATGTTGTAGTACAAGAAGGTAGCCATGTGGACTGGATCTTTGTACTAAAAGAAAAATGGAAGGTATAAGAACACACCTACACTCATAATAGTTTTCAGTAATTCTAAACTACCACAAGCTATTATGATAATAAAGGAAAAAATAAATAATTATTCTTAAGATTATTTCTCAAAGTTGTTGCCAAGGAAGAGTGGATAGTCATAGAGATTCTTCATATAAGGAGCTAAAGGAGGTTTAGATAAAAGAATGAGAAATGACATGGTGTGATTATTTATTCTCATCAATGGTGAATTCAATTCCATAACACTGTAGCTTTAGAAATAAAGTTTCTTATTATGAAGCAATGTTGAATTTCTTTAAAACATTAGTGGATAAGAGCCTAATAGAAGAAACACTTTACAATGAGGCTTATTAGAAGGACATTGAATAAGCTAATGAAGATAACTATCTAGCAACTATGTGAAGTATGCTAAGAAAGGGTATTAGCCATTTGGCAAACTCTTTATCCATCACAATGAGTAATGATTTACTCTATGTCTTGAGAATTCTAAATTATCCCATAATAGAATGCTATTTTAAGGCCAAGAATTTCAAAAGAATGCTAAATCACAATACACAAGTCTTCAACAATGCTCTAGTGTAAATTGAGTCCTTCAAAAAAAATTAAAGGAAAGAATATGAGAATAAAGAAACATATTCTAGATCCTTTAAAAAATATAAACAAGAGATAAAGGAAACCCTTAAACTAGCTAAGATTTAAGTAAATGAATTAGAATGATTGATGTTAACTAATTCCTTATTTTGGTAAGTTAAAACATGAAAATGGAGAAGTATTTCTTAGTATCGAGGCTTGTGTGTATGTTTGATAAATTTCAAAAACCTTGGAAGCTATAGTATGTGGATTGTCGCATCTAGAAGATTTCTAGAAGAGCATGATATCCTATGAAAGATAAGTAAAAGGTCTTAAATTTTCTTGGAAAGCTTCAAAGTAGAATTTGGAAAGTTCCAACTAATGACTTAATGGATTCAATGTAAGATCAAGGTATAGACACAAATTTGAAGACTTTTTGCTCATGAAGATAATTAAAGAATACTTTCTTAGAGTCCTATACATCATTTAAACTTTCAAATGGGAAGTCTTAATAGTTCTAGAAAATTCTAGCTTAGGTTGGACATCCCAAATTTAGTATTTCTTAGTAGAGAGTGAAAGAGGTTTTGTAGATGTCTTCTATTTCAATGTAAAAAGCTGCATATGTTTAATTATTTAATTTAATACATATGATTAATTCTTTAATGTTTTTAGCTATATTTCAATATATTAGCTTTAATTTTCTTAGCTAAATCATAGGATTATGTTATTATTGTTTCCTATATAAGTGAATGCATTCTTCTTGTTAGATTATTTTTCTAAACTTTTGTATATTTTATTTTACTACCATTTAAGCTTAGTCATGGACTCTCTATATATTTTATGATTAAGTGTTGCAATCCAATTATTGTAGAAGTTTTTCTTTCTATTGGTTATCATACCTTCACAAGTATTTTGCTATCCATATTTTATTCTTTATGTGCATTTAATTATGTATATTCAATATTTAGTATGCACATTTATTCTTTATTAGGCACATTTAGTTATTCATCTTTTATTATTATTATACACATGTGATTATATAATACTCTATTCATGGAGAAAAGTTAAACCCTAATCCTACCCAAATCATATCTTTTATTAATTTTGTTATTAAATTAGAATTCAGAGTTTATTTTCAACTATAATTAACTACTGCATAAATTATATCTATTAAGTACTTTAGAATAGTCTCCTATCTAGAATTTGATCTTATTGATTTGTACAGGACATTCAAAATGCTAATTTGTGCTTAATTTACTAGAATTAGAATTATGGTTCTTGAAATATCAAATTTTTAGTCTATTATAAATTTCATAAAAATTTTAAAATTGGGACTATCTGACTATGATAAGTGAAGCTTAAACATGATTTCAATATGTATACATGTAACACATTTCATAAGAATTTCATAAATTTAAACAAAATTTAATTTGGAGTCTCTATGTGGCTATTATGCATGTTTAAATGCTAAGGATATTATTTGGAAGAGAAAAATTAGAAATTAAGTTATGAAAATGAAAATAAAAACAAGTATAAATTGAAAAAAAGGTTAGTTATAAAAAGAATTTACATAGGCAAAAAGGGAATATGGGGATTGTAAAAGTAAACACATATGTTTTATATCAGTTTCACTACCACACCCTAGGATTTTGGTTTTTCCTATTTTTTGGAAAAAAAGCCATTTTCTATCTTTCTTCTTTATTTTGAAACCATTTTCAACTTTTTTTTCTTTCATTCTGTTCTATTTTTGAATGCATATCAAGCCTATGTATCACACTGAATGTGATTCTTTCACTTATAAATAGATTGTGGCCTTTTGTACATCCCATTTTAGTTCATGAAGGATTTCTTGTGTGTTGGTTTACTGTAAATGTAAACTAATTTTGAGCATTTTAGGCAAGAAATAAAAGACAAAAATAACATTTCCTGCCAACATTGTAAGGACTTTTTGTTGGCACATTTTGGCCATTTCATGGAACAGGTTGGCATGATAAAACTGGTTAAAATTTTTTGCAATTTGATAGTTGAAAAAGTTAATGGCAATTCCCAAAGGTGCCTATTTCTAGCTTGTCAGTCTTCAGGAGATGCACGAAACAAAAGAAGATATAAAGTAAGATCCTGGTGACACGGAAATTTCCATCGGTGACTCCTCTCGCATAGTGTCAGGACCAATTTCATCTTTCAGGGAATCCAGAAAAAGTGTAACTTGAAGGAGTAGTGGTAGCCATGAATTCAAGGATGATGTAAAAAAAAGAAAATGATGAAAACGGAAAGAAAGAACTAAATATCTTAACTTCATCCTCAAGGACTAGAAAGTAGGGAGATATTGAAGCGGGCAGATCAAATGTTGAACTAGATATTTCTCTAACAAGCACGTCTGTTTTACAGTGGCAGGGGGGGTAAACTTGTACAGCACATCACGAAGCGTTTAATATTGTTAATAGTTTTTTTTGACCAATTATAAAGATCGTACGTGGTCCATAGATATATATTTAATTTTGTCAAGTTAGGGGCAAATAGATATATATTTACTATAATTACTATCTCTATTACTATGATTTAACTAAAATATGATTTAAAGAAAATATTTTAAGATTTCAAAAGAAAAAGAAAGTTATGGTATATTTGTTTAACATCCTATAAAAAGCGGGATTTATGGACATTTCCAACCATAGCTTTTATTTATATAATTGTAACTTTATGTGGAAGTTGTAACTTCCTAGCCTTAATCCATGATGTTTGTAACCATTAAAAAGGCCACTTGTCAACTATAGCCTCTTTATCTCCACAATGGCCACTTGTCATTTGCATGGGACACTTGTCACCTACAACTTGTTTATCTC
>MNCI01016585.1:7848-36331 GCA_015680685.1 Gnetum montanum
CACATAATCATGTCACATTATGGGATTTTTAACATCACATGTTTTTTCATGTTTGTACTGTGATTAAGAGTCAGTGTTCTAAGCATTATAATTTTGAAACCGGGGATTTTTAACATCACATGTTTTTTCATGTTTGTACTGTGATTAAGAGTCAGTGTTCTAAGCATTATAATTATGAAACTGTGTGAGTTGCAATTGGAGTTAGTAATCCCACTGTATATTTGTAAGAATTAATGCAAGTACATTTCCACCGCAGTTACGAAAATCACCCGGACACACGGCTGGCGGTAAATCAATACCAACAGTGCATCAACTTGGGGCTTTTCTATCAGTGCGTTACAGACGCGTCCTTGCGAAAAAGCTCACGTGCCCCATACTTTGGGGACGCCCAATAAGAATTTGTTAATTTGTTCGGAATGTTACTAACAACCGTTACAACTTTACTTACTAATGTTTTCCGAACTTATAGTGTATATAAATATTTGTTTGTACATATAGTTCAAAACATCATAAGTTTTTAAAACCTAAAATTGTTTTATTAATTCTTTATATGCACGTAGTTAGGACACTCATCTCTTAACTTATGGTATGGCAGTAGTAGAGTAGCCTTGTTGTAGAACCCTTTTTATTAGTGGGTCACCCCTACCCTACTATGTGGGTACCCCAAGTTGTCTTGCTTAAAAAGTAGGAAAACAAAAAACAAATTCTCTATTCAAACTTTCAATATCTTAAAAAATAAAAAGAAAACTCAGATACATTCAATAAATTCGTTATTCAAACTTGCAATATTTTAAAAAATAAGTATTATTTTCATGCAATGTCTTACATTTAAGCATATTAAACATAGATGTTAGGATATTACAATTACAAATTTGGGTGATTTATTCTAAATAGTGTTTCGCATGTTTCAAGATGTGGGGACTTAAAGGATGGTCTTAAATGCCTTTGGGAATAATGATTTTTTAAGACATGAGAAGGAAGATTTTTATCTAAGATATTGGTTAGATTATGGATAAACTTATTATTATGTGAATATGATATATTATCTTTATAAGTAAAAGCCTTGTGCCAATTCATTACATATAATCATAGCTTGCATATCTCAAGGCATGAAAAATTTTCTAAGGAAGTGCTTGAGGATTTGTGAGATTGCGGTTGGTATTTTCAAAGATACAATGGTTGAGAAAATAGAAAATATCTTAGGAGGATGTGTAGCAAAATCCTAACCATATTCATCAATTAGTCAAGTAGAAGGCAAAAGGTTTTAACATAGATATGGTCTAATGTAGAAGGGAATAGACAATTTTACTTACACCACATTAGATCTAATAAACTAGAAGTAGAAGCTTAGTATCTCTTGCCTATTATTCCAATCAAGTATGAAAATGTTGTAAGCAAGTTTTGCTTAAGTTCTCATCATCTTAAAATTAAAAGTGGAAGATGGATTCATATATGCCAAGAATAACATATTTGTTTGTTGTACACATTAGGAGCCCTTGAAGATGAGTTACATTTTTTTCTTGTGTTGTGACTACCCATTTGATACAATGTTATAATGTTACATTAAAAAATTTCTATGATTTTTTTTTGTTATCCCTTTGGTGCTTGGTCAATTTGTAGAGTCTATCTTTATTTTTCATGAAAAACTTGTGTTGTGACCACCCATTTGAGATAGCATTATAACTTTACAGCAATATGATTTGTTTTTGATGCCCTTATTGGTGCTTAGTTAATTTATAGAGTCTAACTTTATTTTTCATGAAATTATAATGGCTGTCCAATAGATCCTATGGGTTTTCAAATGTAATAAAGCTTCATTTTATTTCATTATTAACAAGGTATTTTGAAAATTTGCCTTGTAATTTTGACAGTGAATTCCTTTTAAAATGTTTTAATTCAAAAGAAAGAGTTCTACATGTATGAAATTTTCTGTGGGGACACAACTATGCCTGTGAATAACACAAGATCCAAATGTTACTTAGAATACTTGGTACACTTGCTAATTTTCTGAAGAATGTTTTCAACTGTTTAATAAATCTATTCTATAAACCTGATAAAATTTCAGTTTCAATAAAATACATATCCAAGACTATCTAACATTATTACATCCTAATATTCTAACTTCCGAGAAACTATCTAATGCCAGCAGTGCACCTTCTATTAAGACTCCAACTCTTAACCACAAGAGCCATGTACCTTCCTTTGAAAGTTTCTAAATGATACAATTGCAAGCTATAGGCTGTAAGTCTCTGGAAATGGAAATTGGAAATGTAGAAATGCTGAAATATGTATCTGAGGTGAAGTGCAAATGAGACGTGAACACAATTGGTGAAATGTACTGGGAAACGTCAACGCAACACAATTTGTGAAATGTGGTAGTAGAGACTTGAGATTATATATATGTTATTTTACAACCTTAAACCTAATGGATTTACCATTAACATAAATATTTTTAAAATTTTCTATAAATTTCCAAAGATGTTTCCACGTTTGAAGCACCAAACGTGGAAATTTTAGCGAAGATGCGAATCAGTGGCGCATAGATTGCAAGTGATACCTGTATATTTTCCTTTATGCTTAGAACTTTTAAGACCAATAGCCAGTAGCTACTATGCTTCATACTTCATCCAGATCTGCCTAAATTTTAGGAAATACTGTTTCTGATTTCACAAGGTTTTCACCTCTTAACTTATATGTGTTTTCATTGCTGCCATCAAGGCGAGAGAAAAGCCACTTTTTTTTTTATAAAACTAAAACAAGGTAATAAAGTTATTTATTCCTGAATTTTACTCTAAAACTGAATATTAATGTTTTATGAGTAAGGATATCTTTGTAAGCCTGAAAACCTGAAATCATAGGATTACCCAGGAGCTTCATTGAATAAACAATGATAGCAATATCAAATCAACGCCTGGGTACACGTCTTTACACCGAAATAATTTCAAGATATTAAAAACTGTAAACTCTGAAACTGAATACATGCTTCTTGACTCACCCAAGCCAAACACTGCCTAACATTTCTGATACGATGCTATTCACATCAATACGTAAATGTTCATGGCATATTATTTACCAATATATGCATAAACTAATAGTTTGTAAATGCAGTCTAGAAATAGACTATTATTATTTAAGAATATGATGCTATTGACATCAATACGTAAATGTTCATGCCATATTATTTACCAATATATGCCTAAACTAGTAGTCTGTAAATGCAGTGTAGGAATAGACCATCATTATTTATATATGCTTATCCTAGAGTTTTGTTGCATTTTGTAATTAAGGTCCCAAACATTGTGCTGAACTGTAGCTCAAACACTTAGTTGCATGTATTCTCTGCTTGTCTTTATCCAGGAGAAGCTAGAAGCCTTGATTGACAATCATTAGCGTGGGTTTGGATCCAGGAGTAGGAAGCAGTAGCGGCTCTGTAATGTAGTAAACAGCGGATGCAGAGGGGCTATCATGGTTGTGCGCTCCTTCATACGTAGTAATAACAACACCCTTATCCTCTGGGTCGATCTCCACTTTCTTTTTTGCACAACAACTACTCACGGAACACTTGTAATAGTTTCTGCCATCCAACACATGCAAACAAGATAATGTTACGTCGATATTAATGTTTTATGAGTGCTGTCTGTCCAATAGGTTTTTTTTTTTTACTCTTCTTCAATTTCAGTTTCAGTTTAATATCAAAATAAAGACGTATAAACCATAAACAACAAGTGAAAGAAGGGCACGGCAGTGCCTGGGATTATTGTTGCGCTTGAGCACTTTTCTGCCGTATTTTCGCCATTTGAAACCATCGTCCAGTTGAGTGGTCTGTGATCGAGTTTTGAAAGCCACAACCTGCGACCTCTGTTTCATCTTCTTTTCTTCCCTGAACACAGCAATTTGACGCTTAAACTACTGTATAGATTATAAATAATTTTTTATAAAATTATCATCTTGTGGGTCATCCCCAGTAATGGAAAAAGAATTCGGCAAAAAGAATTCTGAAATTGGTGCTATCGTATAGAGCCAATAAAATTTCAGTGGATTTAAATAAAATTTCACTTTCAAAACTATCCTGCAAGGACCTCTTACTTATTTTTAAACAAAATAGCAAAAGGCAACTCATAGCAAAGATTAAGAAAAGAATGCTTGAGACAACTGATAATTAAACGATCATTGAGCTTATCAGTGAAGACCTTTACCAAGAGAACCAGATAGATTGTGGCGTTCCTAAAATTGAAATCCAAAGAGAACCAGATAGACTGTGGTGTTAATAAAACTGAAATGCAGAGTTTTATCATCTACATGATAAATGCCTATCATCTACCAGAAAGATAGTATGTCCTTGTCAGTCGAACTTTAAACTGTAATTAAACAGCAAGGAAGTTAGGAAAATTTAAAAAGCTTTTCTAGGTCCAGCACGCCATCGCCTTCACCTGCTGTTACTGCTTGTCTGCGACAACGAAATGTTAAGAGACATAATCTTATCGTCTATCGAAAGGATACTAGATTTTGAAGTTCAAGCATTGAATGAACACCAGAAAAGTTAACAAAATTTAAAAAGCTTTCGGAATTGCAGCAATCCGTCCCCTTCATCTATTTGTATCACTAATCAGAGACTGCAAAAAATTGAAAAAGAATGCCAACTCACGGATTGTGTGCAGAATAATCTTGGGCAGCGTGGCTAGAAAGTAAAAAGGGCTCCGAAACCTGTGGCTGAGGATTATGCTGCTGTTGTTGCAGCTCCTGCTGCTGCAAAGATTGATGTTGGATTTGTGTCTGGGGAGAATCATAGATTTGTGATTCTTGGAGGCCCAGAACGACAGCCCATAAATCTTGGTCGGCAAACATGTGGTTTGACAGCGATTCAGCCATGAAAATGGATAAATCCAACAAGAGCAAGAGCAAGAGCAACAGAAATAGCAATACTACAACCCAAGCTATGACAGAGGCTGATCTGGATGGCAAAGTTATGATTGCAGAAATGGCACGCAGGCATTCAGGTTGGATGAGTGCCTTTTCTAGGGCTTGATCGACAGAGAATTAAATTCTGTCAGTCCCATACCCACCTGTAACACACTAACATGGTCTATGCTTGGGCAGATTTTGTTGTCGCCCCGAATCCGCGATTTCCTCGCCATGGAATGGGAACGTAGTGATTGAAATATGTCTTACTGCATGCTTTATTTCAAGGTGACCCGAAGTTTTCGTCAATGCAATAAATTGGGAAATTAATTCAAAAGGCTGGTGCAATCTTCATCTTGCGCTCATGATTTACCTTGACGAGAGAGAGAGGCAAACACCTTATCATTACTCCTCCAAGTGATGGTCCCTACACCTTATCCTGTAATAACTTGGGAAATTAATTCAAAAGACTTTAAGATGTTATCCTTTTGTTAGGTTGTGTCTCCAAATATTACTCTTTGTTTTTGTCTTTTACAAGCGAAGGAAACTCCAGGTCTAGTAGTACAACCCCTACCTACACAACTAGACTTGATGCGACCCACTAAAAAAAAGGGTCCTAGTACACACATTAACCCTCTATATCTACTAACCTCCCATATACCTACCATTTCATATGCACTACCCATTAAAATATACCATATAAAACACTTGTAAAAACTTAAAACAAACAATATACAAAGTAGAACCTAGAACTAACAATCTTCTATAACTATCCCTTATTCCATACATCAAACATATGGCCTAAGCCCTATATCCCTAATGCAAATAAAAAACTAAATTAACAATAACCCGCTATACTCCCTACCCTCTCTATCCCCTTTTATTGGCTACACACATCACCCCTTGTATCCACTATTCCCTTGATGGGCACTATGTTATATGTACTACCCATTAAGTCTACATTCTAAAACTCCTATAAAAACTTAGAATAAATAATTTAGAACCTAGAACATACAATTGAAGAAGCATTAACAATTTAACAACTACAACCATTGTTTATCTAGAAAAACCTACACCCATCACTACCTATCCCTTACAACATTAGGACCCTCTATAACCTAGCAAAAGAAACCTTTTAGAATGAGGGCCATTGTAAAAACTTGAATAATATGCCTTAAGGATGAATTACAATTTTGACTTTTTACACTTTAAGAATGAACTATGAGTTTGTAAGAAAAACAAAATATTTAATGTCTTAGAACAAAAAACAAATTATACAAGGTTTTTTTAAAAAAAATATAACATTAGAATGTTGTCTTAAATGGGTATTCATAATACAAGAAAGAAACACATATAACTTTTCTTCAAGGGCTCCTAACTTGCATAACCTATAAATGCACTCTTCTTAGGGGAATTGAATCTATTTTCTACTTTTTTAAGAAAATGAGAACTTAAGCAAAGCTTGCTCATAGAATTTTGATACTTGATTGAAATAGTTGCTAAGAGATAGTAAACATTTGCAGATAGTATATTAAATTTAATATGATCAACAAATTAATATATGCTTATTAATGAATTTAGTTTGATGGAAGCAAAGTTACTAGAAAAATATATGAAAAACTATGCCAAAGATTTCTTGATTTACAATCAACACTTGGAAGAATATTAATAATATTTATAAAAGACATCACACAACTACCACTATTCTAAGACAAGGCTGCATATAGTAGCAAGATAAAGGCAAACCAGTAATAAAAAATGTTTAGTAAGATTATCATATTAGACATAGTCTACAAATAGTAATGATTAGCAGAAAGTATGGTTGAGTTGGTTATGCACTCATTGTTAAAGTATTTCTAGTATGAGGTTGCATGTAAAATCCTTAGTTGTGCATATAATTAAAAATAAAAAAAATTGTAAAATTGTAAATACAATTAACATACATATAAAAAGAATAAAAATAAAACCCTATAATTCATATCACTAAAACTAAACATAACAACAAAAGAAAATAGCAAACAACAATATGAACAAAATGATAACAAACTATACAAATATGCTAAATTGTGCAATAAAAATATAGCAAAAAACAAATATGAAAAACAAAATAAAATTGATGATAGAAATAATAACATAGTAAAGAAAACAAGGGATGAATAAAAAGGAAGAAGAAAAAAATAGAAAGAAAAGATAAAGAAGAAAATGTTATGTGAGAAATTGCAACAACATTAAACTAGGTTATCTCCTAAGTGGAACATTAAGCTTGAAATTACTTTGAAGCCTAGTACCTAGCTTATTTCCAAGGCTTTGCATATTATGTCTCTTATGAAACTTGTTAAGCTTAAGGTTTTAATTCAAGAACTAATGGACAAAGGTAAGAGTTAGCTTATGTGGAAACTCATTAACTTAGCACTCTAAAATAATTGAAATATAAGTTCACTCCAAGATATATAGTTAGAACTTTATAACTCTACATTGCATACTAAAATAAAAACCATAACTTGGATGTTCCAAGTCAAGAGTATCACCACTAGACTAACACATCATTAACATTATCATCTATATCCTAGTTATCCTTAGTATCATCCTAGCCTTCGTGAACATAAAATATAAATGGAATCTTGAAACCAAAAAACTAGAATATAAATTTCGTTTAATGAAATTTACTCAAGGCATTTTAAAATAATATCTGTAATCAGGTCTTCAGTTCATACCGGGCTGCGGATGTGATTGATGTTAGAGCTGGACTATCTCGAAAGTCGTTTGCCCTTAAACACAGACTCCATGAATCTTAAAAGCGAACCTAAACATAAAAAACCTCCTAAATAATTTGAAGCAATAGTTGACTTTTATTAAAATCGTTTTCAGACCGCAAGACGCGGAAATCGCGGCGATTACTTGCAAGACCAGACCCAGTTCGGCACCGTTAGTTAAATTCTCTAAAAAATCTAGGCTTGAAAAAATTACCTAGGATTTATAGAAATGATTTGCATAAGACTTAAAATATAAGTGAAACTACCAAAGTGATAAAATTAATAACTTTTGAGAACTATCCACTGCATGTATCTCAGTATTAATGATTTAATTTACGTTTGTATTAAGAAAGAGTAGCTGTAAAAATTGACCTCTTGAAACATAATTCACCCCAACAAAGATGGATTATTTCTGTCTTACTTTAGTCGCAGTTTTCTCACCCAATCTACCTGCAACACAAGACAATGGCTGATGTTGGCTGTGCCGAATTTATTGGGTATACTTTGAATGTTGACTTGGTAGGCATAAAATTGAAGGCATCGTGCCCCAGGATTGAACTAGTCCTCCTGTTGTGTCTTGGTCACTTGATTGTTCAAGTATCTGAATATTAATAAATGGCATCTGATAAGAGGTGAATGACGATAAAAAATTCAGGTGACTGACCTTATTTGGTTAGAATAAAGGTTCAATGATGATATGATGAGAAGAATTGCTTGCTTGATTTATGGGAACAGAAATCTAACAGAAGAATTGCACAGCCTCTGGCAAAGGCGATTGGTACCCGAAGGAGACTGATGGTTTTGAGAGAGCGAGGGAGCTGATTGCAACTCATCCTGAGGACTGTTTGTATTAATTGCGAGAGTTATTGCGACTTGAACACATCATTTAGTTGTGAGGTTGACATTTTGTTTGATGAGAAAATAAATACTCAGGATGATGGCTTCCAGAGCTGTTTGATGGATTTTACTTTGAAAACTTAATTTTAATATTTAATAAGGTAGGATTTTTTTTCAAGATTCTAGAAACCTGATTAATACATAATTCCCATAATTTCATTATCTGTCTAAGCACACATCTCTTCGCAAGGTTAGACGCACAGTGATTGAAGCTTGCTTCCGGTCTTGACCCATACTCTGCCTTCTACCTAGAGTTCTTCATAATAGTGGAATCCACTTATTTGCCTCTCCTCTAGCAAAATTAATCTTTGCACCTCCATAACAGCGATTTCTGCATCAACCTAGTAAAGTAGTTCTTACTAAACAGGGTGGACTTGCCTCCCTACATGGTGCATAGAGCATAGTAAATCATATTCGACATCATCAGTTGATTACCCTTATCTATAAGCCATGTAGTCATCTTCCTTCCCTATTTCTTATCCACCATAAGCACTTCTCTTAGCAAAGAACATTTCATATATTTTGGAAAGCTAAATGATTTGGTACTTACCTAAAAATCAATGTCATGCCAATTTACATGGATGAGTCTACCTACACTTCTAGTTACTGCAAAATCCCTTTGAAGTTTTCTCTTTTAGGTCTCATTACAAGAGTTAGCTGCCATATAGTTAGGCCACCCCTATGATCTAAATCGTATCCTTACATAGTCTTCTCTTGTTATTTTTATTCACTTCAAATATGACACACCTATTTTTGGATATGCGGTTGCTTATAAGGGTCTTGTGTAGCATCCACTTCAATTCTCATCCAACACCTACTATTAAATAGAAATCAATGAATTGGTTACATTGAAGAGTTCCTTAAGATAGTGGCCACACAAAATCAACACTTTTAGGAAATGATGTAGTCTAATAGTACATAGATGGGTGGAATGAAGGAATTGTCTAGCTGCAAATCAAATATATTATAGAAAACATGAGGGAAATGAACCATTTATTCTTGTCCTGCTAGTTTGAATACTTTCTAGAACTCTATTACACTTCCATGAATCACTTTTAGATATGGCAACCTCCCTTGCTATTACTAATAGAAATTCAATGTGAGTTTCAAAAGATGGATAAGGTGTTAGCTAAGATTGCATAGTTTTAACCCTTAGCTTTGGGTTGCTAAGGGTAGAAGTTGTTTAATCTAAGCTCAAAGTTGAAGGAAGCTCAAAGTTGAAGGAAGCTCCAACCTAGCTCCCACTTCCATTCTTGGACTCTTCAACTTCTACTCAATCCCTCTTTTGTGTGATAGTTATTACATTATCTATTTTAAATGAACAGACTAGCTACCGTTTGCAAGAAAATATGACTAGCCTTGCACTACTACTATGCTTTAGAAATAGATAAACTTGGCTAAATATGAATTAGATAATTAAACTAAACTGGAAAACCCTACTAGGGGAATGTTAATTGATAATAGCATTGGCTAGTTGCACTAGATACATGTAAACTAAGAATACTTAAGACTCCGAAATTTGGTTGGGAAGGAGAACATACCATTGCAGAATGCATGAATCTTCTTCCTCTAGGAGAGATCCTAGAAGATTCAAGTCAACAATCTTGCTCCTCATCTAGATATTGTATAATATTAGTTTGTTGAAATTGTGTTCCTTATTCATGAGTTAAGAACATTTGATGATAAGACTTGATTGTTTGAAGAAGAAAAAGATCTTAGCTAAATTATAGATATATATAATAAATATATATCTAAGTTTATGTTTTTCTAAAGGTGTTCAATGGGTTGGTATACTTACATATTGAAAAAGGATCATCACTTAGAGCACAGTGCTCATCCTACTAAACGGGATCCTAGAAGGGTTGGTAGATAAGGGAAAACCTAACCTCTTGGAGTGGCTATGCCCAAGGTTGAACCTAGGTCTTCAACTTGAGAAACAAGCATCTTGCCATTACCCCAAATGATGGTCCTTCTTATACTTAGGTATTGTACTAACCGAAATCATTGGTGTAAGGTTGGAAGGGAAAAAAAACACCAAAAGATCATTGGATGGGTACAGTTGACCCTGCCTTCGCATGAGGGCAAGCTGGAAAAGAAAACGAAGGTAGAGTGCCTTGGATGGTTTGCACGAAAATCAACCAAGGACTTCCCCGAACATAAACTATGGCTTACATTGGGGTTATCGTAACTAATAATGTACAAAATGTAAACAATGATATACGAGATGCAAACAGAGCTTGAACAGAACAGAACAATATTGTAATCAAAGTGTAAACTGAATTTAAAACAAAATAAACAATATAATGGCTGGCAAAATGAACTTTATGGTATTTCTTAGAAAGTATGTGCACTGGTCAAAACATAGCTTCGCATATGGATGGGAAGTTAAATGCTAAGCCCCAGGGTGGTGTATTTCAGAAGTGCCTGGATGCTAGGAGTCAAGTACGCTCGAGCATCCAAGGATTGCTGGTTTGTGTTTCCTAAGCCATCAACCTTCAAAATTTCCAACCTCGTTTATGTGAATTGACAGGTATTTATAAGGTTTGGCTAGGCTTGGATGCAGAATTCATAGATGGAATCAATGGCTGAGAGATGAGAGGAAAACGGATCATGTGAAATGTGTCTAATGGACAGCTATTTGTCAATTAGATGTGTGTAGGTAGGCTACATTCTTGACCAGATGCACTGTATCTTACAATGTGTAAAATTTACAATCAAAATGATAGTGTACAACAGGAAAATTCGATCCTAGCTCGCTTGATCCATGGATGTCGATTTGAGTGGTTTTGTGGTTGTTTGAGGCATATCTATTTCACCAAGGCTCCCAACGTGAGTTGATTTTTTCTTGGCATGACCTTAGCATGTGTTTGGCATGCTTTCGACCGAGCGTGACCACTACTCACACTACACTCACACTGTCAACGTGACCTCAACGTGAGTGAGCTAAAAATGACATATTTCACATCAAATTTTGATTTTTGAAGCTTGTTCTTTAAGTGCAATGATTGCATGACTGTGTCTAACCCTAAGAGTGATCTGTAAGTCAAAAATTGAGCTTCAGAGTGACTTGTTTCGAGCCACTTTTGGCAGCTCATACTAGAGTCGTGCTTCCAGCGTGAGTGCAGCATGACCACAATGTGAGTTGCAAAAACTTGCAATTTTGGACCTAAAATTTGGAATCCTGGAGGCTAGGACTTGAAGTTGTTGAGAATGAATTCTGAGGATGAGTTGCACCTTGGAATCAAATCATTTCAACTTAGTTTTGAGGCTCTCATAGCTGCTCATGCTAGACTCACACTGCTAGCATGAGTGCAGCGTGAGTGAGAAAATTTGCAAGCTAGCGTGAGTGCCCAAGACAAGCCAACGTGAGCAAGCTGGCTTGAGCAAGCTTGACTTAGTCAAATTTTTGCCTCCCAAAAGCTAAGAAGGCTCTAGGTCGTTCTTGTTTCAAAGTGTTAGGCTAAAATTAGTGGTGTTTTAGGTACTATTACCATAAAAAAATTAGTTAGGGTATTATAATTTTCATTTTGTCTAACAAGCCAACTATCACCAAATATTTTTATGTATAACAAGAACTAGTTAGGGCTTGAAAAATTAGTATATATTGAATTTTTTCTTAAGTTTTAAGAAATGTCACAAATACATACATTTATAATATGCTATGCCCCTAAGTAGGATGAGATAATAGAAAAGTATGATATAATTCAATGGATAATGCAAAAAGTTTGTTCTTCATTCCATGATCATAAACAATTTGATACAAAAATCTTGTTCTTCATCTAGAAGTTATGAAAATTTTAGTCTATAAATCTTGTTGTTCTTCATTTAGAGGCCATAAAATATTTGATACAAATACCTTATTAGTTATTAACTACATTAGAATTATGAAGTATTCCGAAAAAAGTGATACTTATGGATTAAATATAACTTAGTGTTATAGGATTATAATTGGTAGTTGGATTCTTAGTTAAAACCAAAAGAAAAGGATTAATTATACTCTAATATTATCTTAAAATAATATTTTCATTTAGTACTCAAATTTATTTGAATTCCATGATAAGAATATTTACAATATGANAGAGCCTTCTTAGCTTTTGGGAGGCAAAAATTTGACTAAGTCAAGCTTGCTCAAGCCAGCTTGCTCACGTTGGCTTATCTTGGGCACTCACATTGGCTTGCAAATTTTCTCACTCACACTACACTCACGCTAGCAGCATGAGTCCAGCATGAGCAACTGTGAGAGCCTCAAAACTGAGTTGAAATTATTTGATTCCAAGATGCAAGTCATCCTCAAGGTTCATTGTTGATAACTTCAAGTNAAAAAAATACAATGAACCCTCTCCAAATCTATATGATAACTATGATAAATAATAAACATAGTCAAACTATTAAAATTTAAGATATTCTAGCAAGCTTAACCTAATGATTAAGGTCTATATTATGTAACACCATGAACATTTGTATAAACTTTCATAGTGCATAACACCGTCATGGTGATGGTACATGATATTGCGTTAATTAATGTTTTTTAAGTAATTTTATTTGTGTCCCTTAATTAGTATTAATAACTTATTATGTTTATTTGTTTTATCAACTTGACTATTCTTTCTTACCTATATATGTGTAAAGTTGGTCTAGTCGTAACATACATTAGAAATAAAAAAACATTGTCTATTAGCCTTTATCTTTGTTTATACATCTTAACTATGAAAGTGTAACCTCAACACATAACACCATGATGGTTGTAGTATACATAGTATGTTATAACTTCAATATGTTTCTTAATTGTAAGAGTTATTAAATTGTTTCTAGTTTTCTTGGACCTAGTGATCTAAATATCACAAAACTTAATATGGTATTAGAGTTACAATTTTCATGACTAAACCTTCCAACATCATGAGGTATTTATGATGTATTGATAGTTAGGTGTATTTAATATTGAACTAAGCATAAAAAAAACAATAAAATTTTATTCACACATTTGCTTAGATTGAAACACCATAGAGCTAGAATTACAACAAAAGAACTTTGTTTTAGTTATTAATATCTTACTTCTATATTCAAATGTTGACTAGTAAGTATCTTCATCATGTTTTGGGATTAGGATTCTTTGGTTTTTCATGAACTACTACAAATTTTTTTTACAGTTTGCAATGTTTTTTTATATAAAATAATATCATTCTATATTCTTAAATTCAATTTATATTTAAAGTAGATCGAGGTGTGAGAGCTAAAATATGTTGCACATAGTAGTTTATGGTCATTTAAGGCATTTTCAAGTAAGCCTTAATTTTTTTCAAGTTTCATAGCAACTTGTTTAAAGAAATGAATTTTAGTGGTAAATGTCATGAAAAATCATGGGAATTATTAAAAAGAAAATAAAATGCAAGAATGTCTGAAAAACCCTAAATTTTCAAGGCATTCTTGCTTCACCGGGTCCTTGGAATTTAGGTAGCATCATGGCAGTTTGGCAGAAAATGGACGCTCTGAGTTTAGATTGTCCAGTTCAGCAAATTTTCTACTTCTAGTGTTGACAAGCCCAATAGACTCACTGGCCTACCCACCTAGGTAGTTCATCCAGCTAATAGTCTACTTAGGAGCAATGTGTGGGGTTGTCAACAGTGCTCGGGCTACGCAAAATAGTTTAGTAGGTTTTCTAGTCAAGAAGTTTGCTATGCTACGCTATGCTATGCTATGTAGTGTAGCAGTCCTTAGAAGACAATTGTAGGACGAAGTGCTAGGCTACGGGATAGTGAAAGCAAGGCAGAAAGGCCCAGCTTACTTAGTGATTTCAATTGCACTGAGTAAGCACTTTCGGTCTTCAAGAATGTTGGCACATTTTGGCCATTTCATGGAACAAAGATATGAGACGATTGAAACCTTCAAAATATTTCAATAGAACTATTGAAATGGAGAAGTGGGTTTGCTACGTATAGCATGCTTCTTTGTGGTAGAAAATATTTTGAGGAGTTTGTAGATAAAGTACAAGAATATTTTCCATATTACTAATAATGGAAAGAACTGCAATAACAGTTTAGAGATTGTCATGAACAAATGTTTGTATGAACAATCAGAATATTGGTGAAAGTTTTCAATATCTATGTGTCTTCATTCACATCTGCACAAAACATCTTGCCTGCTAAGGTCATTGAAGAGAGAAAAGTTGAGACAATGAAAAACTAAATTTCTCCAACGAAAGAGTTATCTTGTAGAAGAGTTGAAGTTGGATATTTTGAAAGACACTCAGTAACAAATAAAAAGAATGTTGTACAGCAGAGGAATGGAAGTATAGACAAAAGATAGGGAGAAGGCCACGAAATCCAGGCACAAAAAGATCGCAAAAGTGGAATCCGGCGAACGCAAGCGTGGCCAAAAACCTGGAACAAAGTCCTGGTGCAAGCCTGTGGAGTCTTACAAGGTTTATGTTTACAAATTTCTAAAGCAGGTGCATCCAGATCTTGGCATTTCATCCAAGGCCATGAGCATCATGAATTCATTTTCCACTGACATTTTTGAGAAAGTTGCGAACGTGTCTTCCAAGCTCACTCGCTACACCAAGTGCGATACGCTTTCTTCTCGCGAGGTTCAGAGCTGTGAAGCTCGTTTTTCCTGGTGAGTTGGCCAAACATGCTATTTCCAAGGGCACTAAGGCCATCACTAAGTTTAGTTCTGGCTAAACCCTCTGTACTAGGGTTTCTGATGTTTCTTCTCTTTTCCTTTTCTGTTTATTTGAAGGCACAATGCGTCCTGCGGTAGATGTTGATAATCTGTTCACCAATGTCAACAAGGATAACAGAGTCACGCTTAGCTTCAGCAGCACCTGTGTGCCAATTAAGGAGGTGATGTTGACGATGATGACGTGGTGTCATGGGTGGCCCTTGAGGACGAAAAGCTAGAGCATCGACATTGGCATCGGCTTGGGCTTGGGCGTCACCCTAGGAATCAACGTCGTAGTCGCTTACACCTGTCCACCTCATAGGGTAGGATTTGTTTGGGGAAAACGACAATTAGTATGATAGGAAATTTATCATGTAAACCACCAATCAAAATCTATTTTAAGAACCACAAAACTGTTATACCCTTACCCACGTGATATTCAATCGGAAACGTAGAACTGCAAAACCGACTAAAACGACTTGAGGAAATCAAGCAAGAAATAGCAATCGCCAGTTGCCTGCCATGACCACATATGAGCTGCTCTAGAAAAATATGATACATTGCAATAATGCATTTATAAGCTCCCTTGGTATCATCATTGACCCTGATTCAAAGCAAAAGTCACCAAAACCTTCGCCAAAGAAAACCCTCATCAGGTCAACGACCACGTCATATGCTTTGCTACGATTTTGAAGATAGAAAAAGACTGTCGTTAGCAAACCCATGTGAGAAATGAGATGCAAGAAACAAAACTGCGAATTTCTGTGGCAAATATTGTAGACCTCTTTCTAATTCTTGACAAAGTTCAAGGGTGCCCATCTTGATCCATCAAGTTGTCCAATATTCTCTCCGACAACCGTCTTTACAGTTTTTGCTCTGATGCAAGATCTCATGTGGACATTGTATTCTTTTTGGAGTGGATCGTTGTGAAAAGGGGAGTTTCAAGATTTGAATTTGAATAAAATGGTTCTAGTAAGAAGTTTGCTATTGTAGGGAACTCAGATTTTGCAGATCGCCTGTTCTCTTTTTGTTCTTGCATTCATGCTGACAGGCTTCCCGACATGCATTCTTCCCTAAAGCTCTACTCCAACTTCTTGGTGGATGGAAGTTTCTACATCATCGGAGGGCTTGAATATTTTTTTTACTTCACAAAGAACAAATCAAATAGCAAATCTATGATAAACAAAGGCCTTGTGGGAAAAAATTTTATGTGTTTTTAAGGGTTAGATTACATGATTTTATAATACCATCCAACCGCCACCTCCTATATTGCCAAGAAAAAGCAAAATAAAGAGGATATATATGTATGGAATAAGTTGCAACTATAGCTTGTATTTCTATGTAACTTACTGATTGTATTTTAATTTTCTATGATATTGTAACCAATACAAAGTCCACTTGTCAACTACAACCTCTTTATCTCCACAATGGCCACTTGTCACTTGCATGGGACACTTGTCAACTGCAACCTTTTTTATCTCCATGGTGATCACTTGGCAACTGAATGAAGACACTTAGCAACTGAATGGGACACTTGTCACTTGTAGCTTTTTTATCTCTATGGTGTTTATAACCACCCAAGATATTTTGTAACTTACCTACCTACCTTTTTAACCTTATAAAAAGGCTTCAGGGGGAAGGAAGGAGAAGACACTTGGGAGATCATACTTTTGAGAAGACACTTGAGCTCTCACTTGGAGACACACTTGGGGTCACACATTGTGAAAGATTGCTTGTAAGATGGCTTGCTAAAGAAAATATTTCAGCCTCTTTGTCATAGTCCTGTGAGTTATGTTTTATTTCTATTTTTTAAAAATTGTCTAGCTAGTGGTTTAGATAGCATCATCCTTGGCAAGTAATTGTGGGATTTTTAGATTTCTCTTATTGTTCTTTTTGTACGATTGAAAATTTCTATTAAAATTTTACCATATAAGTGCTTGTGTTTGAAAGCCTTAAGAGCATTTTAGTAGTAAATTTTATTATTTTGCAACGTATAAGAACTGCTATTAAGATCATTGTAAGAGAGCCTCTACTTGTAGTAATGTCGTTGAATGATTCAATAGTCAAGAGGGTTTAGAAAATCTTTGGTATTTTGATGGGACTAGAATAGCTTCTTTTTATATTTAAAGTGAATCTCTGTGGTATTTCAATTAGAAATTTTCAAGTCTTTTGAAGGTTTTGTTGAATGCAATTGTTGACATCCATTATCTAGCCAAAATGGAGTCTTNGTAGTTATTGAATTTGGGATAACTTTATTGTGAAGTATTTACTCGTGTCATTTTACCTTATTTAAATATTTGAGGGCCACACAAATCTTCTTTCTTTTTTGTCTATTTCCATTGAATCCTGCTCTATTTCTAGTTTTCTTGTGAAACCGTCTCTTTCTCTGCGGAAAATTAGAAGTAGATTCGCAGAGTTGTGCTCAAATGTTTTTGCAAAATTTTATTTGTTACAAGTAGGTATTATAAGGACCATGTAGACTAGGTAATTGAACAAAGTAGAAACTCTCAACAACTCACAGTACTTGGCAAAGTTGGCTGAATCTCTTTAAGATAAGTCATTTGTTGTTTACACACAATGCAGTCATTTCATATTTCACAACCGCACGCCGCAAAAGCACACACACATACTCACATTAACTACTGAGTTTATTTGGAGGTATCTAGGCCTTGGTGTTGCCAGAGACCAGCAGGCACCTAAATCCTATTCGAGGACACTCGTTAGTAGTCGCGTCCCAAACGGTCGCCAACAAAGACCAGTTGCTTCACTAAGTTCAAGTCCTTCGGCAAAACTCCTCTTACTAGAAATGTAGCAGATCAAGAAAAAAGTAGGCTATGTTGGCTGCTATGCTATGCTATGCTACGTAGCGTAGCACAACGTAGCAATGATGCAAGAATGACAAGAGGCGTCTCAGGATGTAGGATCAGCAAGTTCACATGCTTTGTGTCATAAAGAGCAAAGGCTACAGATTGTTAACATGATTTGCAAACAAGCGCTCGTAGTGAAAATTGTGGTTAAGGCCAACTGCTACACTATGCTATGCTACGTAGTGTACCATAGCATAGCAAACATGCAGAGCCAACCAAAACACTTCAAAAGCTTCCAGTAGTTGCAATTGGCTCCACCCAAATTTCTTCTTTGAACTGGTGGTTACGCTATGCTATGCTACATAGCATAGCATAGTGTAGCAAACAGCTATGCTACACTAAACATGCTATGCTACATAGTGTAGCAGAGCGTAGTGAGCAGCTATGCTACGCTAACATCGCTACACTCGATAGTGTAGCACAGGGTAGTAGGTGGTTGGGTGTAGCATAGCATAGCAAGTAGCTACACTACGCTAACATGGCTATGCTCCACAGCATAGCATAGTGTAGCAGGCGGCCACGCTACATCCGTGCACTTCACTCCTTATTTACATTGATGGCACACCTAATCCCAACATCTCTAATTCTGACAGCATAATTACAGCGTGACAAGCTCATCAATCAGCTTTGCATGTCCATGCAGCACAAACATGTCAATGTCTGGCAGGTCCAGGACATGTGGCATCCAAACCACATCTTTCGCATGTTCCTAGCCCTATAAATACCCTGACAAGCAATGCTCAAAGGGTTGAAAAATTGGGCATTGATTGGAAAATTTTAGCAATTAGCAATTTTGAGCAACTTTGTGCATAGTTGGAAATTCTTAGCATTATTGGGATTTGTTGTTGTCAAATCATATAAATAAAAACCTATTAGAAAAATAGTTTGCATTCCCATTTTGCATCTTGTTAACTCTTTACCATTGTCTTTGTATCCCTTTGCATTGTTAGCTTGTGAATTTGCATTCAAGCATATAGTTGGCTTGCTTTGAACATATTTGGTTACTTTCGAGATCTCTGTGCTTCCCAGCATCGTGCAACCGATTATATCCACTCTAATAAAGTAAAGTTGTAGCCTTGAAAGCAGTGCATTTCTTAACCCCATTTTACTTTCTTCTCCTATTTAACATTGCATTTTACATCTTTTTCGTTCCTTTCATATAATAATTGATATTTTACACTATAAACGTTGTTTTCACATTATACGTTTGCAAAAGGTTTAGCGACACCGATTAAGTCCCTATCTGATTAACCAGAACATTTAGGGCACCCCTTTTCCATTTAATCTAGCATGGCCCTCGTGTGGATATGGGGTTAAGACTGTCATGATCAACGACCTCTTGGTGTTTTCTAGCCACCGATGTTTTTGGTCGCTACAATTTTCTGGCGCTAGAAGGAGGGCCTTCAGTGCCCTTTTCCGTGTGTTATTGTAGTCCTATAAGCATTTTGCACCTCGACATGCACTAGCATAAACTTGACACCATTTAGTGGTTGTTTACACATTGTGTGGTGCAGATCGGTCGCTTCGACAATTCCTTTGGAATCTGGCAAGACATAAAGCCTCTGATCGCCATTTGAACCTTTTGTTTATGGTAGTTTTACATATGTTTTGTACCCCTTCATGCACTAGCGTAAACGTGACATCCTTTTGCGGTTGTTTACGCATCGTGTGGTACAGATCAGTTGCTCCAATGGTTCCTTTGGAATTCGGCAGGACATAAAGCCTTTGAATACCTTCTGATCTTGTTTTTCTCGTTTGTAAACCCATTTAGCTTTATGACAATGACTGCACTAAGCACTATTGCTAATACCTCTAGCATTGAGGTTCCCCTTACGGTTCAAGGCATCACAGGTATCGAACAACCACTCAACCTAGGGCTGGGGCTAGGTCGATCCCTTAGGATCCAAAATCGGGGACCTAAGGGCTTGGCCCAACAACACGAGTGGTACAATTTCCTCTACGTTAAGGTGCAGGCAAACTTGCCCTCAGACGCACAAGAGTCTGAAGAGAAGCATAGCTTCAAGTTCTCCTAATGCAATGGAAAGGAATTTATTCCTACTCCTGGCATTTCCATCCCCTTAACGCATATGAACCAATGGCTTCTAGATCAACTGATCTAGGCCCTTAGGCCTAGGAAGTTGTAGTGCATGGCGTCTCATCACGATGAGGCTTTCTAGAATGGATAGGAAGAGTTGGATTCCCAATCCAACAAGGAGGGGGGGGAGTCAAACTAACCCTGCCACCATCCCTCCTATCCCGTTCTTTTGGAAGAACCATCTATCTATTGCCACTCCCTTCATAATCATGCCTACGCCATCGCAACCTGTATTACATCGGCAATGGGTAGCCATGCCATGTCCTCTGCATATCAACGCCCCTATTCCCTTTTCTCATTCTCAGTCACTATTCCTCCATAAACTATTCATTAGTCTATTCCTACATCCCATCACGTATCGATCATAGCTACCCTACCACACATTCATACCATACCTACTTTGTAGTTGCATGCAGCTTCCACCTCTATTCCTGCATTTACACCTATCCCATCGTCAGTGGCGGGCCCAAGCTTGTCTACATGGTGGACCCAATTTACCTCTCCTCCTGCTACCTTACCATCATAGATGTCTACATGGTGCTGTAAATGACTTTATTAAGTCTAAGCTATATTATCTCACTCTGTGCACTTTCAGTTAGGCTTTCACCCAGACTAAGAACATACAGGATGTGGCTGAGGCAAGCAAGGACCCAGCCTACGTTGCATACAAGACAACCTTCACGAAGAAGAACAAGGGTAAGGCTGCTATAACCACAGTGGTCACTGTGGCGAATGAGGCTAAACCCAAACCTAATAACAACAGTAACAAGAACAACAAGAAATCAGCCACACCTGCAGCTAACCCCATGCCCAAATAGGACAGTGCACCACAACCTCCTACACCTACACCTGAGACATTTGCATCACCCAAACCGAACTTTGAGCGTAAAGATCACTTAAAGTATACCCCGCTGCCTGTCAAACCTTCAGATCTTCTGAAGCACCTACTGGAAGCAGGATACATCCAACATAAGTGGATGTTGGAGGATGGATCCAGGAAACATCAGCGGTATTGTGGACTACTTAGGAACCCCTCGTTGGCTTTGCCCAATGAGCCCCCAGTTCCTAAAAGTTTCAAGCTAGAGTGGTTCGGTGACTACCACCAACAATGTGGTCACGACACAGATTACTGCATGGTGTTTAAGGATGATATCCAAAGGATGATCGATCAGGGAAAACTAGTGCTAGATGAAAGCAATCTAGTGCATCTTGAGAATCAATCCCTGCACGTCTACACTGACCCTCTCAACACTAGCAATACCGATTACATTATCAACACCATCGACATTGATAGTAATCCTACACTACCCTAGTAGCCATTTGTAGTCTATGTTCCTCAGCATAGCACACCAACACCCCCAACAGCTAAGCAAAGACCGTAGAAACCTTTTGTCTTAAGAGTCCCTCCTCAGACATCTCCCCTTGCACCATTTGTTCCCTGGGCATCCACCCTTGCACCACCTATTAGCAAAACTACACCACTGCCTCGCAAATTAACACTGTTAGCTCCATTTGTTATCAGGAGCCCAAGCCATTCAATAGCCCCCACCCCACATAAGACAACTTTAGAGCCTTCTCTTCCTAAGAAACGAGAAGTGCTCTTCATTGGTGAGATGTCAAGGGAAGATACCACCCTAGGTACATCCAAGTCTACACTCTCACCCCCTGCACCTATGCCCTCATCGTCAAAAAATGATGTTGCTACCCATGCATAGTCTTTGCCACCTCACCCAAAAAGGCCTGAACCCAAACTTGAAACTATCCCTCCTCAGGAAATTCATCTTCTGGGACAAATAGAAGAGGAGAAAGGTAGTAAATTATAAGGTAGCCAAGACCTTTTGGATGCCCTCTCCCAGGTTAAGTAGGCTTTGAAACAGAAAAACACTACATTAAGCCTATATGACCTAATCATGATATCTACCGAGCATTATGAGGCTTTGGTCCACATGTTAACAACAATTCCTGTTGATGAGAACATGCCAGTAGAAGAGAAGACGATCCATTTGGTCATGCTTCCTTCTGCGCCTGCATAAGCAAAGCTGTCTCAACTGACTTTTTGTGATGATTCCATTAGGGAAGACCCTGAAAAGGATTAGGTGAAAATAACACCTCTATTCATCACAATTCGAGTCAGTCAACATAAGATCTGGAGGGTACACATTGATGATGGGGCTGCTACTAACATCATCCCTTTCCCTATTGTGGACAAGTTGGGTTTGATCAGCTAGATTAGACCCACAAAAACATCATGCTTAAAGTCATTCAATGGGGAATGGGTCATGGTAAAAGGCATGGTCCGTATAAATTTTGTGGAAGGGGGCCAGTTCCCCACAAAAAAAATGTTCAACATGGTTGAAGAGATTCCTGGGTTAACCTGATCTTGGGAAGGTCATGGTTAGCACAACTTAGGACCGTCTCTTCACTCATCCATTAGGAGAACCATCTACCCTATGTAGGTAAGGAGGTGGTAATTCATGGTGACGAGGTAGCAACACAAGCTATCAACAACATGGATATGGAATAGGGCTCAGAGGTTGTAACCTCTAAGAGTGAAGTGCCTGTCTTTCTAAACACCAATTGTTTGACAAGACAACTGACTCAGCATGCTGGTTCAGAAAATGAAAGTGCATGGACTAAGTTTCCCTTCCAAGTGGAGGACAACAATGTAGGTGAAGGTCGTAGCAAAGCATCTCAACCTTACACCTTGTCCAACCCATGATGGGTCAAGAAGTAGTTACGTCTAGCGTAGCAACCCCATTGCTTCTTGCCCACTTTGCATCGTTTGTACATTAATCACCTTTTTGTTTTGCATCCATCTTTCTACACTAGGTATTAATTAACCATTTTCTAAATTGTTAGTGTATCACTTATTTACCATGTCCTAGCCTAAAATGGCATAAAACTATATTATGACTTGAAATGGCCTAAAATTACGCTACTATCCGATGGCCCAAAATGGCCTAAAACTAGTGATGGCCTGAAATGGCCTAAAACTAACGAGGGCCTGAACTAGCCTAAAACTAAAAAATCAAATAACAAAAACATAACATAGGATAAAACCAATTTTCATTAACGTCTTTCCAATGTTTGCAAAAGTTTTACAAAAACTTCAAAATTTCAAAAAAATCCCATGCTGTCATGGGTTATCTTCATCTGCGTCATCTTCGCCTGCATCATTCACTCCTACATCATTCCCTTCCGCATCACCTTCTTCTACATTGCCATCATTTGCCTCTTCACTTCCACCCTCTATAGGCCTTGCGTCTTCATCTGGAACCTACATTGCAAAAGTGAAGTAGTCAGCTAGAGCAACACATGAAAGCTAGCATAAGCCTTTCCTATAGTAAAAAGTGACTAACTCAAGATGGCCCTATGTCTGTTTTGAAGGGTATGCTATCCAAATCGAGCCTAAGGTGGTGCTAGACCTCCTCCTCCATGATATTAGCCCAATGCCTATTGCTTGGTTTAGCTTCTACAGTAGCTTTCTCCTTTTTGACAGCCATCCATCTTGGCAGTCCTGGAGAAAAGGAGGCAGTAACAATCTCACTCGTGGAAAGATCCACATCCAATTTAGGATATTCAATGACCTTTACCTACTCCTTGAACTTGTTATAGGCCTCATAAGTGCCAATGACATTTACGAACGCTTTGTAAGTAAATGCCTTCACAGAAGCATATCTGTATAGTTTGCAGTAGGTGGCACATTCCAGTTTATACATATGTTTATGGTTTTTCTAGGATTGCCCCCACTCGTAAACTCTAGTGTTGTAGTCCTTCCAATCTTGATTCTTCTAGGCCAACAAGTCCATCTACATTCGCTGTTCTATTATTTCTCGAGTGGATTCATTGTTTTGTCGCACGACTGTCCAATATCCAGCATAATCTATCATAGCCATGCGCCACCTTCCATCATTAGTATCATGGGCTATGAGGAATTCATTCCTTGATTTGAGGTCTCCCAGTTCGACACTCAATTCAGCCTTCTCTTTCTCAGCTTTTTGGACCCGTTTCCATAGGTCCTTATTGACGCGCCTACATTTCCACAAGGAGCGTGCGAAGTGCAAAGCGTACTTTCTAGCCTTGTCGTATATGCGACGAGGAATCTCAAACACTTCTGGCGAGAATGTAGGCATAGCACCAACCTTCAACACCCATATCGGGTCCCATTTGAGTTGAGAGGCTATAACCACATAAAGAGCACATCAGTCACATTAGCATAGCAAGGTTAGCAAACTCAAAAACTCTAGTGTAGCAACACAAAGAGACTAGCGTAGCTACTTTACTTACCCACTTCAGGATCAACTTGTCTAAGATGGTTGATCATGTCGTCGACGACCCCTTGCATGAATCAAAGGGCATCCTGCAGCATTAATAGTGGTGTTTGTCATACAACTAAATGCATCAATAATGACCAAGGTGAACTATGAAAAGGCAATGAGTAAAGAAAATGATAGTGCGAGGGCTCCTACCTAGTAAATCCTTGGGGGTGACAACGGGGGGATCACCCATTGACACATTATCGAATACATTGTCAAACTCACCTGTGTTTAATTGTAGTTCCCCTCCTTTCTGAGTCAAAACCATGGTAGCATCCTTGGCATTCGTCCATTCTCCCAATGTTGAACTACGTTTGACAAAGGGATCTCTAGCAGAAGTTTTATAAAACAAGTTCATGAAGGACTTTTTCATATAAAAATATGCCCTTTAGCTTATGTAATGCTCCTACAACTTTTTAATGTCTATTCCTAAGCATTTTTTAGTAGCAAATTGGTAGTGGTATAGAGATCTTCATGGATGACTTCTCCACCTATGGCACTAATTTTAAGTAGGCATTAGGTAGTCTTGAGAAGGTACTAAATGATGCATGAAGATGAAGCGGTGGCTCAATTTGCATAAGAGCCATTTGATGGTTTAGGACGACATTGTCTTAGAACAAAGAATTATAGAAAAAGGAATTAATATGGACCTTAAAAAGTTAAGGGTAATCAAGGAATAACTAAACAACCTCAAACTATCAAATATATGAGGTCATTTCTTGGTCATACTAGTTACTACATGCACTTTATTGAAAATTTCTTTAAAATTACCAAGTCACTAGTAGACCTTACAAAGAAGATATAGTCTTTGAATAGACCAAGGGGTGTGAAAAAGCATCCCAAAACTTAAAATGGAGGTTCATAGAGACTCCAATTATATGTGCTCCTAATTTGTTCAAACCATTTCACATCATGAAAAATGCATCCAACTACATACTAGGAGTGATACTAATACAAATGGATGACCAAAATTATCCATATTATATCCATTGTACAAGTACAATCATTGTGCGTATGCAGCTTAATTACAACATCACTAAAAAATAATTCATGATAGTGGTGTATGCCTTAGAAGAATTTAGGCACTATGTGCTTGGATACCCAATTTTTTTGCACACTAATCATAGTGCAATTAATTTTTTGACAAGTTAGCAATAAGGCTCTATGTTAAATGGAGATTGGTGATCTTACAAGATTTTGATCTGATCAAGATAAAAATTTTAGTTGTAGATCATTTTATCCTAGTTAAGATGGACTAATGATGATGAATAACCTTTGTTAAATCAATTTTTAGATAAACTCCTCTTTGTTAAGTCTGCTAAAGTTCATGCACCAATGGCCATAAATTGGTATGATGAATTTCTCTTATATCTACCCACATAGGAGACTTTGTCTTAATGGGATAATAGGAAGAAATAGTTGTTTCTTCATGAGGTCAAATATTACATGGAGATCAAAGATAATCTTTACAAGGTTTGTGTTGATGGCTTACTATAATGGTGTGTTCCTAATGCAAATTAATTGAGAGTCTTCCAAGATGCTCATGAGGATCCTTAAGGAGGCCACTATTTAGGAAGGAGGATAAGCATAGAGATCATGATTGTAAGATACTTTTGGCCAACAATCTTTAAGGATGCTCATCATTTCTCCCATTTTTGTGAAATGTGTCAACAAAATGGAGGCATGATAACCTAAGTAGAAGGGTCCCAACATTAGATTCATCTAATAAAACCTTTTGATATTTCACGAATTGACTTCATGAAATCCATCACTCTCATGTCCAAAGGAAAAGCCTACATTATTGTTGCCATTGACTACTGATGAAGCGCTAATCAGTCAATGCGTCGACTGGGCCCCATTTACATAGCCACCTATCTCGGCCTATAAATAAGAGGGCCCTCCACCTCATTTAGGAAATCCCTTTGTCATTTGTAGCTAGACTCTTTCAGTTTGTTTCTGTAGAAGTTAGATTAGTTTCCTAGTGCATGCCCGCAGTGTGATGCTTGTAGTTGTACAGAACCTTTATTCGAGTGTGACGTACTTGGACATGCACAGTATCGGCAATAAAGATCGAAATTACTTTATCATTGCAGCATTCACTTAGTTTAATTGTTAATTGTTTTTGTTATTTATTTCTTTCTTAGTTAATATTTATTTATCATCATATAATATTATTTTTGTTAAATGCGGAATGAGTATGACTTAATCATGAACATTTAAGTGTGACTGCTTGGTAACCCAGCAGTGTACCTAGGATCTACGATTGGTAATCCTAGTAGTAGTCGTGCAAGAGGTCCAAGATGTGTATGGATGATTAAGGAATGGATACTCATCATACTTAGGCTAGCTTCGACTTCATTTCCTATTGCTCATTAGTTTAATTAATATTATCTTCCATTGTCTCTAGGAGTAGCATTAATTTAGGATCACATTATATGCCTCACTCTGGACTAAACCATACGTGACAAAGCAAATACTAGTCTAGGTGGAGAGACAGCGAACTGTGATCAATGTGTAACGATCTAGATACCACAACTAGCCTGTCCATAGAGTTCAACCGGATCATGCATGACCGCTCGTATTCGTATGGTTGGATGTAGGGATACCTCGCTACTCATCATTGGCGCCGTTGTTGAGGACAGTGCTAGTTATCTAGATTAGTTATATCATACAAGGTTGCTGTATAGAAATTAATGATATATCTTTTAGGAAGAAATAATTATTTATATATATATAAAGTCACATATAAATTCACATACAATTTCATAACCATGTCTCTCCTACAAGACTATAATAATGCCATATCTAGTGAGGCAATTCATTGGAGAACCAACGAATATTATGACAATGAAAATTGGAGTATGCAACCCGAGGTGGGGGTTTCTTATAAACATAAACAAAGACAACATTATCCCAACGCATGAAAGCATAACTTACCTGATGATAATGAACCCCTACTAGCCACTACAAGCTTAACGAAAATACATGAAGCTATTTGAATAGCCCATAGGCATCGTAAGGAAAGTAGTCTACCTGTGCTTGAACTAAACAACTTTCCCAAGTTTTCAGGAGGATATGATTTAGATCTGCAACAACATTTACAAGCCTTCTACGATGCCTATACATGGAAAAATATTAATAATGGGTGGCAAAAACTTAAGCTCTTTCCTTTGACACTTGTTGGCCAAGCAAAAGTATGGTATAGGTCATTAAAAACAAAATCAATTCAACGTTGGCCAACAATGGTAGAAATTTTCAATGAAAGATATCAAACCTATGTGAGAGTGTCAACCTTGAGGAGACAAATCCAAGAATGGAAAAAAGTGTGACATGAACCCTTGGACATGGCCTTAGAAAGATATTATGCACTGTTAAAAACTTCCCAGGCCATGGGTTCTCCGAGGAAAGGCTAATGTACCATATCATAGATGGGCTCCGTAATGAAACAAGGGAGACCCTAGGGATGTACGCCCAAGGTCAACTATGTGAGCTACGAACCCATCAACTCCAAGAGCTTATTAAGTGGATAACAAAAGGAGAAGGAGAAATAACTAAATGGGAGAATGTTGAAAGTTCTCAACTAGACCAAAATCTTAACTTAATGAGGGTCCATGATCATGAAGAGGAGAAATCAACTCACTTCAAGGAGGTGGAATCATCTTTTCCAATCTTGAAATCACTAGATGAAATTGAGGCAAAGATTAATAAGATGACAGACTGGGTACATGAAAGATGTGGAGAATATGCCAACATTATTAGTAAAAAAACTATGCCAAATCGAGAAATAGGACAGGACACCACGCAACAATCAGAAAGAAGGGTAGAAGAGAATAGGGATAAGAACTGAACTACCAATCATATGTATCAATGTAATATTTTCTTGTACGATCACCCCAGAGGTCAATACCTAATCTTGTCACATTTACATGAGCATTGGGGAGGAATGTTACATCCAAAGTTCGTACAAAAATACTATGTCCAACCACAGTGGAAAAAACC
>MNCI01016585.1:36530-68744 GCA_015680685.1 Gnetum montanum
CAACATTCTCACACTTCACTCCCTTCTACATCACCGCTAGCTATGCCAGAAGATCTTGCACCACAGCACCAACCCACAAATGTTACTTGTGCTGCTACTATCAACAGTAGTGGAGGTCCTTCACAACATCAAAGGTGTCCCTTCTTTAGACGTGACCGTCGAAAGGGACACCACAGTTCAGAAACCATTGCATCCACCAACTCAACACAAATCCAACACTGTGGTGCATCTTCCTCTTCAAACCCAATGCCTCGTGTCACCTCATCAGGGCCACTAATTAACACTTCAACAATCATACGACCCAATGAACACAGGAATGGAGAGCGACAAACTGATCCTTGCATACCATCTTCTGGTCACAAACACCATAGTAGATCAACTCCTTATAAATTACCACATCTTATAACTTGCCCCACTATGTCAAATCTAATCAAGTGTGTGAACCCCAATGGGGTAAGTATAACCAGGTCCCAATATTTCCAACATGCAAGGATCCCCACCTTCCATTTATTAATTCTAGCCATGCTCAACCGTTTAGTTATGGAGGGTATCCTCCATTCTAACAACACAGAATTAATAAATGTTTTTCTGTTTCTTTAATTTTTCAACTTTTTGTTTTCTAGTTTTTCACCCTTTTAATTTATTGTTTTATCTTTTTATCTTTTTATGAGTAATCTCATCCATGAATAAAATATTCATGTAGCTCGTTGGTTGAGGTGTTATTCTATGCTATCAAGTCTCAGTGATCAATTATTTGGACAATGAGACCATTACACCAACTCATCCATTCTACAAATAAGATGTTTTTTTTCAGGGTATAGTGCTATTCTTAACATTATTGAAACTTAAAATTAATTTTGTGTTCATTGTACCCAGAATGAAGAAGCATGGACCAAGAGGGAATGATTAGGGTGTGACATCAAGGGGACTTGTGGATTCTCTTTGGTGACATCTATGAGAGTTATCATGCAATGTGGTTGTACTAAGATCCTTGTAGAACTAATAAAAAATAGGAGTAAGAGTAATCAAAAAGGGCACTCAAAAATCCAATGCTATTCTAGGGGGTCCCACTGGAAAGATATGCACCCATGCTTGATGGTTGACAGTTTCTCTGGATTCAGTATTCAACAAGAAAAAAAAGAAAAGTAAGAGAAAAAGAAAAGACAAGAAAAGTGCCACAAAACAAAAAATAACTCCTCCCTTGAACAAAATGCCAAGTGATCGTATGCCTTATTGTTATGGTAATCTCATAGTTGCTCATCATGGGATGAAACAATGCGATGTCACTGATTAGAGGAATGGACTTGGTCCTGATCTTGGAATGATGGGTTAATGACACCTTAATCATGCTTTACACGTAGGATTCATTGTGCCCTAAGTCAATTACCTCATGTCCCAATCTCTACAATCCCTTCTTCGATTCATTCCATCTCGCTGTTCATGAATTTGACACTCTTGTCTTGTATAGCATTGAATTCATACCTCATCATCGTGGTATCAACATGTGTGTGTTTTTTTGCATTGGTATAGATTACATTTAACCCTTCTAATGCCTATGGACATCTTAAGGTGTGGTTACACAAGGGCATATAGGTTGGAACATGCTTTGGGGAGGACCGACTTGCGTAACTTTTGTACTTTGTACTTGTTGCACGCCACCACATCATCTTATACCCTCCGAGTATTTCATTGCCAAATCTATTCTTTCCTTTGTCATTATTTTATCAAAAGTTCCTCAAAACTAGGTTCGACATTAAACTTTTAGGGCAACTTCCTTGAAAAATTTCTAACTCTAGAATCACACTAAGTAAAGAATTCAACATTTATTAAAGGCAATGAGTAAGGTATGAAATCACTAAACTCTTTTCAAATAACCTTACTAACAGTTGATCCTTGTGTGATTATAGGTGGTCCCTAAAACAAGATAACAAGAAGGACCTTCTCACAGTGCAACCAAACGACCTGGGGGAGGCAGAGGCCAAGGACCTCATGCAGAACATGTAGAGTAGAATGTAATCATTCAGCATCCATCATGAAACTCCTGTTACTGCATAATCTATCCAAGCAAGGGGAGGAGAGGTCAGGGCCCTAGCCTATGAAGAGGAACGATGGCTATTTGCGGCATGGCATGTCAAGGCCAATCAAGTGTTCCCAAAGCAATCATGTCCATGAAAATTTCTGACTCCATCAAACATTGGAACATCAGCATGGACAGCTCATAATCCTTAAATAGAAGAGGAGAAACATCAGGTGCTTCTTCAATAGTATCAATCTCAGAAGCCTGATGCATAGGACAAAGGAAAGGCACCCATGGAGGAGTCACCCCTACCAGGAACTACATGAGTTCCACTAATTTTGTAATCATATGATTTTCTGTGTGTTGTGTCTGTATTTTTTTTCTTTGCACACTATGGCATCATCCCATTTTTCCATCTAATAATCCCATACCTATCCACTGTGTAATCACTGTAACTCGAGGACAAGTTTTTATTTAGTCGTGGGGGTTTGATGAGTCATGAATTTGCTGACGGCTGCATTAATGCACCCACGTTAATGCACCCATGATAACGCACCCACGTTATCTCATGGGTTGCGATATTGCATATGCGATATGCATGGGCCGCGTATACGAATGAATAGCGCTTCATCATACCCCCACGACTGAATAACAACTTGTCCTCGAGTCAAAGAAAGTGAGGAACAAGCTTAATTAAATACACAGTGGATAGGTATGGGATTATTGAATGACTAGAAATTTATGCCACATATATGAAATTCATTCATGCTGAATGAATAGCCTATATATGAATGAAATTTTGTTTACTTTTCCACTACGACATGACTAAATTTCTAGTTAGTTAATAATCCCATACCTATGCACTATGTATTCAATTGAGCTTGTTCCTCACTTTCTTTGACTTGAGGATGAGTTTTTATTCAGTTGTGGGGATATGATGAAGCGCTAATCAGTCGATGCATCAACTAGGCCGCGTTGATGCAGCCCCGTCGACGTAGCCTTCCTACATTGACGGGGCCCTGTTTACGCAACCGCCTATCCCGGCCTATAAATAAGAGGGTCCTCCACCTCATTTAGGCAATCCCTTTGTCATTTGTAGCTAGACTCTTTCAATTTGTTTTCGTAGAAGTTAGATTATTTTCCCAGTGCATGCCCGTAGTGTGATGCTTGTAATTGTACAAAACCTTTATTTGAGTGTGACGTACTTGGACACGCACATGATCAGTAATAAAGATTGAGATTACTTCATCATTGCAGCATTCACTTAGTATAATTGTTGATTATTTTTGTTATTTATTGCTTTCTTAGTTAATATTTATTTATCATCATTTACTATTCTTGTTGTTAAATGCAGAATGAGTACGACTTAATCACAAACATTTAAGTCAGACTACTTGGTAACCCAGCAGCGTACCTAGGATCTATGCTTGGTAATCCTAGTAGTAGTCATGCACGAGGTCCAAGATGTGTATGGATGATTAAGGAATGGATACTCATTGCACATAGGCTAGCTTAGACTTCATTTCCTATTGCTCATTAGTTTAATTAATATTATCTTTCATTGTCTCTAGGAGTAGCATTAATTTAGGATCACATCATATGCCTCACTCTAGACTAAACCATACNAGTGGTAAATAGATTTGATGTACCTAGAGCACTAATTTTTGAGAATAGAACACATTTCACAAATTCTTCTTTTCATAAGTTAATGCAATGCTTAGGGGTGCAACATAAAATCACAACATCCTATCACTCCCAAGAAAATAATTAACTAGATGTCACTAATAGGAAAATCACATGGAATCTAATGTGAACTATCAGTAGATATAGAAAAGATTGGGGTACTAAACTTAACAATGTCCTTTGGGCATATCACTCAATATGAAAACTTCCTATAGGCGGCTATTCCTATGAGTTAGTGTACAAAAAGTTACCTAAACTCTCAATTGAAACTAAACTTCATATATTCACAACTACTTATGAACTTGACTTAGACATTAACCTACCATAAAAAATAACTCATGAAACTTAATATGGTAGATGAAAACTAAAAAGTATCACTAATGATAAATGAAGTATACAAGGCATATAATAAACAACATTATGACATATGAATTAGGAAAGTTACATTCAAACTAAGAGACAAGGTTCTTTATTAGAATTTCATGCATGTACTACAATGAACTAAATTCTAGACATTATGGAAATAACCCTACATTATTCACTCAGCTTTTCCTTCCAAGGCTACAATATTTTACCATCCAACAACCCCTCAAAAGCACATGCTAGTCAAAATCCAATAACATAAACCTTTCATGAACTCCCAAGTGTACTGCCTGAAATTGTCGGTCTCCGGTTGGAAGGAAAACAGAGGCCGCAGGATCGCAGGATGCGTACAGAAGACCTTTCCTTCACCTGAGGGCGAGATGGAATGTAGCAAAGGCAGAGTACCTTGGGTGGTCCGCACACGGATCAGACAAGGATTTCCCCGCCGTACGCAAAATGCTAATACGTTGGTTTATGCGTAAATAGCGTGCAGGCGTAAACAGCAAAAACAGCATAAAACGTAAATGGATGCAAACGAAGCATGACCGTAAACAGACGTAAACGATGCGTGGGCCAAATTGACGTAAAACTGTAAAAGAACTTGGAGCAAATGTAAACAGTACAGAGTCAAAGTACAGTGCACCGGTCTAACGCAGTCGTGAGAGGACACAAGGTGGACGAAAAGCCCCAGCGTATGCAGGAATGACTCGGCCGGTTCACAGGGCAGGCGGAGCGTAGAGACTGTGCGTGTGACGTACAAGGCGTAAGAGGGTTTTAGCTCTTGTGCACAGTGTAAATGTTCTCTAGTATGCTCCGGGATTTTGCCAACCATCTGGATGAAGTGGAAAAATGGGGGTTTTATACAGGTTGTTACACTAGACTCGGGATGGGAGACACATGGCGCATTGACCGGGTGCATACACTTTACAAATATACAAAATATTACAACTGCTGGGTGTATACGCCGCATCAGGTCAGCGTATACGCTAGGCGTATACGCTGAACATGCTGGGCATGAACTGGGTGGATATGCTGAGCACTGGGCGATGACCGCCCACGGGATTTGCTGTGGATAGAGGATGATTCGGTATGCGGCATGCTGATCCTTGTCAATGGCTAGGTTTTAGTAGACTTGGAATGCAGACATGCAGTGTGTGTTCTTTGACGGAACAAGGCTTTTGGTTATTTTTCAAGAGAACTTGTTGGTGAGGCCAAAGCCACAGGAGGATGTGTTACATTCTTTGGGAGAACAGGGCCCATGTTTAGTGTTCAGGGGAACCTTTTGGCGGGGAGCCAAAGCCATGCAACTGGATAGTTTTTGACCATTTTGGGCACGAGTACTTGGTTTTGAGACGACTACCTTCCCATCTGGGGCTTACATGGGAAGTGCTCAGGGTCTCTTCTTCTCTTTTTTGTTTTTTTTTGACGTAAACTTTGTTCTGTTTGTGTACTCGTGCACAGGTGTTGTACTGTGTGGCGTATTGCAGCGTGCAACAGCGTGCTCAATGTTTTGAATGTATTGGGTGTGTCAAGGGTGTAGTTGAATGAAAACTGGGGAACAAATGGGGATGTACTAGTGAATGGTTTGATTTAGTCCTGCCAGGTATGCTGCAAACATTTCCTTATCTTGCTGCTTACGATGAAGTGCATCTTTGTACGGAACTTCCGGGTGTCATCCTGCAAACATAACGCCAAGGAGATAAGAAAACCATAAGCGAATAGACGAGCTTAGACTTACATGATGGCTGATGGCACAAAGGTGCTGAAGAACGGTAGGTACTGTATGCAGATGAAAGCAGCACTGAAGATGGCGACTGATAGCAAGTGGTGCAATGAAGCGAGCGATGAATGAGCATGGTGGCAGAGTGATGTGCCGGATGTGAATTTGCCAGTTTATAGTCTTGGTAGACTGTCGTGGGTTAGTTTTATGTCGTAACCCATTGGACATTGCCTGTTTAGCGTCGTGGAACACGGTACATTGCTAGTTTTTAGTCTTAGCGAACTGTGAAGAGGCAAGCTAGTTTATAGTCTTGGAGGACTCTGATGGTTGTGACGGTGGCAGTTTACTGTCATGCCAGACGGGTGGTAGTTTATTTTCATTGACGACATTATGGTATTAGTTTTAAGTCATAATCCAAGATTGTTCTACGGTATCACTTTATAGTCATAATTCCAGGACTTAGCTTTGGTATCAGTTTATAGTCATGAGCCCAGGACTTCCACATACCTGAGCTTATGTTTAGATGTAGAACGGTTTCTGATACAAATGATTTATCAGATTAGCAAGCTCGTTCCCTTCTGTTTTAGCTAACTTGAATGCACCATTGCCGAATGCTTTGATGACCACGTAAGGGCCTTCCCAGTTGGCTGAGAATTTGTCTGGGTGTTCCCGAACAGCTTTGAGTACGAGATTGCCTTCATGGATTGGGCGTTTGTTAATGTCATGCCGATGTCGCTATCGTTGTCGCTTTTGGTACCATTCGATCTGATCAAGCGCGCGTACACGTTCTTCTTCCACCAAGTCGAGGTCAATGATATGAAGATCATTATTTTGCCCGTCGTCGAGGAGTCCGAAGAGTGTGATCCTTAATGATGGTACTTGTAATTCTAAAGGTAAAATAGTTTCTGAACTGTAAACGAGACTGTAGGGATTTTTACCTGTTGACGTCCGGTGAGTAGTGCAGTAAGCCCATAATGCATATAGTAATTTCTTGTGTCACTTCCTTTTGCTTTGGGTTAGCATTTTCTTAATTATCGTTATGATCGTCTTATTGGTTGCTTCTGCTTGCCCATTGCTTTGAGGATAGTAAGGAGAGGAAAACGAGTGTTTGATCCCCAGACTGTTGCAAAAGGTGTTTGTTTCGACACTACTGAATTGCGGCCCATTGTCAGTGATAATTGTCAAAGGGGTGCCAAAGCGGGTTACAATGTTTTCTAGGATAAAGTTGCACACGTGTTTAGAAGTCATTTTTCGAAGGGGAGCTGCTTCTACCCACTTCATGAAATATTCAGTAGCAGTTATGATGAAACTGTGCCTTGCAGAAGATGAGGGTGTTATCGGGCCGATAAGGTCCAATCCCCACTTTTGAAAAGGCCATGTTATTTGTGCTGTATGCAACTTATTTGGCGGTACATGTATTAAGTTACTATGTTTTTGACAAATATTACATGTTTTGAATTTGGAGGAGAAGTCGTATTCCATGTGTGGCCAATAATAGCCTAAGCATCTTATTTTCGTGGCCATGGATTTTGGTGCTATGTGTCCTCCACATAGTCCCTCATGTACATGATCAACTATGGTTTGGGCATCATCACTACTTACACATGTTAGCAATATGCCTTCGTAGGATCGATGACATAGTGTGTCCCCTACCAAGGTGTACTACCTAGAACGTTTTTGCACTGCGTCTTTCTGAGCATTTGTTAGGTGGCATGGTGCTTCGCCGTGTAGAAGGTACTCTCTTATGTCATCATACCATTCTATTGCGTGTGTTGTACTAACAGATGCGATCAGCAACGTATCAGAAGTTATTGGTTCATCACAGTTGATTACGGAGCTTGGCAAGGCATAGAACATGTCAGGCGATATATTTAACGCTAGTGTGGCTAACGCGTCTGTGATGGTGTTGTCGTTTCGAGAGACGTGTTGCACATCAAGGTTTTCGAATTGTTTCATTAAATGTTTCGCCAAGTCACAGTATGGTTGTAGATGTTGAGCTTTACATGTGTAAATGTCTGTAACTTGGTTTACGACCAATTGTGAATCTCCTTTTACTACTAGGCGCATGATGTCCAAAGCCAGTGCTGCTGTGAGACCTCTAAGGAGACCTTCGTACTCTGCTATATTGTTAGTATAGTGAAAATTGAAGCGATAGGCAAAGGGTCAGATCTCCCTGGAGGGATAAGTGATGATAGCGACAACGCTTCCTCCTCGAGAGGTGGATGCTTCATCGAAGTTTAAAATAGCATCATAGTCATCAGGCACTGTGTCTATTGTGCTTATACTTTCATCTGGGAATTCAAGCTCTATGGTTGCTTGGTCATGCGTTGGTGATGCAACCATTTGATTCGCTATGGATTGACCTTTGACTGATGATTGTGTTACGTAGTATAGGTCAAACTCAGCTATCATGGCTTTCCATCGGGCTATTCGACTCGTTTCGTAAATGTTTCCTGTTATAGCTCTCAGTACATTGTCCTTACAGATTATGTAAACTTGACTACGGAAGAGGTAGTGTCGCCATTTCCTTAGAGAAAAGACCAAAGCTAAACATGACCTCTCCATGTCGTTGTATTTCTTTTCATGGGCAACTAAGGCGTGGCTCAAGTAGTATACAAGGACTTTGGTTCCGTCATCTCGTTTCTGGCAAAGCATAGACACAATGGATGATTCTGAAGTGGCAAGGTTAGATGTAAAACGGTTTGTTGTTTTGCCGCAGGTAGACCGTAGGCAGTCGGGCAAGTGTTGTTTTGATATTTTTGAAGGCTTCCTGGCACTGTGGAGTCCATTCGAAATGGACATGTTTACACAACAGGTGGTTCATAGGTTAATTTTTCTACGAAACACCTGATGAACTGCAATCTACCTTATAGACCTTGAAGTTCAATAAGGTTACTGGGTGGTTTTAGGTTCGTAATGGCCTTGACCTTATCAGGGTCCACTCATATCCCTGCTTCTGAAGCTATGAATCCGAGCATCTTGCCTGTTTTGACACCGAAGACTCATTTTTTCGGGTTAAGTCTTAGTTCATATTTTAAACAACGTTTTAAGACTAAGTCGAGGTCTTGTACGTGTTGTTTGATCGTTTTTGACTTAACCACGATGTCATCTACGTAATCGTTGAGCGATCGTAGCATGTAATCACTAAAGATAAACGTCATGGCTCTTTGATAAGTGGCCCCAGCGTTCTTTAGACCAAAGGGCATCATTGTGTAACAAAAAGTTCCCCATGGGGTCATGAAGGTGGTTCAAAGTTGATGTTCCGGGTTGATGCGTATTTAGTTGTATCCTGAGAAACCATCCATAAAAGATAACAATGCATGTCCTGCAGTCGAGTCAATTAGTTGATCGATGTTGGGTAAGGGAAATTTGTCTTTTATGGTTTCTACGTTTAGATCTCGGAAGTCGATGCATAAGCGAATGCTTCCATTTTTCTTCGGGACGATGACCATGTTGGATACCCATTCGGCGTAATCAACAGCCCAAATGAAACCAACTTGGTAAAGCTTGGTGATCTCATTACGAACTGCCAATGCCACCTTTGGTCTAACCTTTCGTGCCTTTTGTTTTACCGGTCTTAGTTTGGGGTCGAGAATAATGTTGTGTTGAACAATTCTAGGATCTAGCCCTGGCATGTCCGTATAGGACCAAGTGAACACTTTCATGTTTTCTCTAAGCACATGCTGAATGTCTTGGGCCAAGTGCGGTTGTAGCAGTGTGCTTAATTTTAACATTTTGACTTCCCCATCAGGCATGGTAATGGGGGTTTCAGCTAACGGATCTTCAGTGATGTTTTCGGCCTCTATGTTAAGAAATTTTGTCATGCCTCCGTAGTCATTTGTTATTTGCTGTGTTGAGGCTATGACCGCGTTGTCCATTAGTGGACTTGAGTTGATAAAGTTTATGTCAAAGTCTCGTGTAATGGTACCATATGGTCCGTCGATGGTTAACGGTGCAGTTAAGCGCTGGCAGTCCATTGAGCTTATCCCTGCTAATAAACCGAGAGTTACATGAGCAAAGCGATTGTTCCGTGTCTTTTGACGATTTTAGACTATGTGTACGTGTATAATGGTGGATTATCGTTACACCTGGACGTATGGCAGTTTCATGCCTTACTGGGCAATGAGTGGCAGTTTAAGGCCGTACCAGGCCAATGGGTGGCAGTTTAATGCCTTACGAGGCAACGAGCGGATGGGGAAATGGTAGTTTAAGGTCGTACCGGGCCAGTGGCTATTTAAACCAATGTAAAACGGGGTCTGCGGAGGAACCAAGACGTAATAATCCCTGTTTTTAATGAATTTTTCGTTAAATTTTATCGTTTTGGACAGATTTTGGTGAAAAATAGGCAAAAAGGCAAAAAAGGCGAAAACGAGGCAATGGCGGCGTAAGCGGTGGTGGCATCAGTGTCAGCGTCATTGGGTGCTATATAAAGGGCAGGGGGGTCCATTTGTTTTCTGTTTTGAAAGTGATAGCATAGAGCGTAACTCGAGCGAGTGTGAGCGTAAGCGTGCAACTGCTAAAGCGTAAGCGTAAACCATCATACCCTAGCGTAAGCGTAACCTGGAACTTGAGTGTAGATGCCGACGGTTGAACCTAGTGTAGACGTTGAGGCTTAAACTTCTTAACACCAGCGTACAGTTACTCAGCGTGAACGTGGATCGCTAGTGTAGATGCTCTGAAATGGGTAAGGGTAAGGAAGTGGAGGGTCGGGGGAACGGAGCTATTAACAGAGAGGACTACTGACCCTAAACCTTTAGATGACCCGGACGCTATCAACCAAATGTTCAATAGCTTCCTCAAGGGTGACTTGGATTTGGGCGATCCCCCAGGAGGTGACAAGGATCAGGGTATGTCTTCGCTTTTAGTTGGTTTTTTATTATATTAATTGTGGCTCCTACTACTTTTTATTTATTTATTTATTTGTGTTTTTGGCTTAGATGAAGGCAACGGTACCAGGACGGTACGGTTGGACATTCCCATGAAGACGGTTCCCCCTGAGGGGACCGCTAAGGTTAGTTCTTCCTGTACCCGTCAACCGCTTATTTGGTCAGAGATGCCAAATAAGTCGGATTTTGTGGATGGGATTGTGGAAGAAGTCATTGAACATCTCCAGGAAGTCCATCCTGATATAGGTATGAATCATTTAAAGATTAGGAGCTTTGTGTCTTACGTGTACCATTTTAATGTTTGTGTTCTCTGCGTGGGTAGGTGCTAAACTAAGATGGGATCCCTCTAAGGGCATCAGTATGGAAAGCCTAACTACACTCTCCCCAGAAGTAGAACAGGTGCCATGGCCTATTTATGAAGGGGTTGCAGAAAGCCTTGCACACAATGCCAAGTCGTTGTGGACTTGTAGGCGTTCTGTTGAACAGTTGTGGCTACAAGTACAGGCAAAGGAAAAGGAAGTCTCTACTGTAATAGAGGAGCATGATGATTTAAAGGTTCGATACGAATTTGCCACTGCTAGACTAAGTGGAGATCATTCTTGGGGAACCTCGAAGATTCCGTACACCAGGTATTGGAACCTTCTGAACCGTCATGCGTCACTGACTCGGAGAATAGCGGAATGCAAAGCTCAAATTGATCTCCTGAACCTTAAGTGTCAAGATTGGAAGGCTTTCGCTTCCAAGGTTCGCAAATGGGGTCAGGATGAGAAGAACCATAAACATCAGTACAAGAAGTCACTGAAAGAGGTATCTATTGAAAAGCGGCAACTGGAGATGTTTGTGGAGGGTTTGGATTTGCATTCCGCCTTCGATACCTTTTCCCAAAACACAATTGTGGAAATGGAATTGCCTAAGAGGGTCATCACAACTGCTTCTGGGGAGGTGTCGGTAGGTGAATTTCCTCTGAAACGCCTTACCTGGTCAGCGGTTGACAAAGGTAAGGCTTTGACAAACGTTGACTTAGGCTTGGACGGAATAGATTGGGCTAGTGTTCCAGAGGAAGAAATCCTTCGTCGGTTGGAGTTTGGCTTAGGGGGATCCCCTATAGTAAACGTTTTGTTTTTATGAAGTTAATTCATTGGATAATGTTTAAAATGTTTAGCATTTGCTTATTTTTGTGTTGGTTGTTTGTTTTTGGTGTTCTCAGCATGAGGGTGGCGATGATACTCACGAGGCTAGCCCCAGTGGAGTAGGGGCCCCTGACATTGGTGGTTCTAAAGGAGATGATCCTCCTATCATGGACGCTTAGTGTTTTTGTAGTTTTTTTGTTTTTTTTGGCAGTTTTTTGCTAATTTAGATTGATACGGGTATTGTAACTGGAAAATGTTGAAGAAAACAGGCACTATTTGTACAACATTGCATGAATAAATATTTTTCTATTGGTTTTTAAGTTTTTTACACACACAACATGATACTAAAGTATTTTTGGGTTCGCTTTTCTATTTAAATACAATGCACAGAAGTAATGATAAACGATACGTAAACCGGAGAACAAGATTTGCACTAGTTTAAGGCCGTTTTGGGCCCCAATATGGACGAGTAATATGTCATGGCGGATATTTCGTAGTTGATTGACCATTTCTGATCGTGGCTAGTTTTATGTCATCGCGGACATGATAGTTTAACATCTTTCTACAGAAGGAGTGTTGTAAATTTTTTTTTTGTTTTTGCTATTTATTATTTTTTCTTTGTGTTTTTGGGTTCTATCGTAGTTTAGCGTCATTTCGGACGAGTTATAGTTTAACGTTGTTTCGGACTGTTCGTAGTTTAACGTCGTTCCGGATGTTGTAGCATTTCATTTTAGTTGTTTCTTGATTTTCTTCATTTTTTTGTCAAGGAGTGTATCGACCAGTATGATTTTGTATTCTCTGTCTCCTTCCCTGATCATGTTGAATGGAAATTTAGTCCAGGAGACGTCTGTTAGAATGTTTTTAGTATCGATACTTTTAGGTGCTTCAGTGTCGGTTGTTGTTTCTGTGTTGTTTTTTTCATGAGGTGATGCGTGTACAGTGTTAAACGTAGGTATTTCGGCTTTAGGCTCTTGTCCCGTATTCGAAGGTTCACTACCCACCAGTTGCGTTTTGTTTGAGTCCTTTTGACCAGGCTTGTCGAGTTCAACCTCGGAGCCTTGGTCCTCGTCTGTGTGCGATGAAATGAGGGGAGAGGCTGCTTCCCCATGTATGACGATTTCACCACCCTCGTAGGGTAGGCGAATCTCCTGATGTATAGGGGAGGACACAGCTCTCAGTTGGGCCAGCCAGGATCTTCCTAATATTAGGTTGAATCCTGGCATTTCATAAACGACGAGGAAGTCAACAGATGTGGGGAACTGGTCTCCCGCTACGAAGTCTAGGGTTATCGTGCCTTTGACTAATACGCGCGACCCACTGAAGGACTTTAAGCATGTCGTTGTGATGGGATTGATCAAGTCAGTGAGCCCCAATTGTTCAATGATAGGATATGGTACGACGTTGGTGGCTGCCCCATCATCTACATGTACCCTATGTATTTTGAATTGGTTTACATGTACAGTTATGAACATAGGGATTGTTGTTGTCTCGCCTGTCTTGTTGTCTACTTTGATGTTCTCATCATGGAAGCTCAAGGGCTTAGGAACGGCACCATGAGATGGATACATTACGACATGAATGGCCGATTCGCTCGGAGGAAAGTTCTCGCTAACTGGGATTGATGTGAGCATGCGTACTAGAGCTTCCCAATGAGTCTAGGACGTTAGTACCAAGTCATACAAGCTTAACGAGGTGTTTTTCTATTTTAGGGCTTGAGTAACTTGTGTCAGGGCCGCTGCAAAATCTCTACTGTCAGGGACGTTTTTATTAGTAGTGACTGGGTCCATTGGACCCAATAGTTTTATTTCGCATTTTGTTGGTTTGTCGTTATTGTTAGGACCTGCCGTTTTATACGGTTCTTGTGTTTCGGATGACTCATCGTTGCTGTCCGTGTTCAGTCGACCGTTGGATGATGACATGGGCATAGAGTTAAGTGGAGTTGGTTTGGGTGGCCCCATGGCTAGCCATTGGCGTTCCTTCTCCATGCGCTCACGTGTAAGCCTATCTGCCAGGCATTCTCGTGTGTTATGCAGAGGTGGAATTGGCCTCGGAGCCTGGGATTGCCCTGGGACCTTTACTACGTATGGAGCTGGACGGGGTTGCGGGTGGACGGTCAGAGATGATTGGGCAGGAGTCTGCCCAGGTATCCTGATGACGTACGGGGTTGGTCTTGGTGGAGATTGGAACTCCGTCGTGGCAACGGCGGGTGGTACTCGAACTACAAAAGGGGTAGGCCGAGCGTGAGAGGTTGGTGTATCCGCGGGGCTGACTGGAGGGATGCGCACCACGTATGGTTTTTGGCACGTCGTGATGTTGGAGGTGGGTATGGTCAAGGGAAGTTGGACTACATATGGCCACCACGGCACATGGGGTGATTGAGATGCGGGTGCAGACTCAGCGGGAGGGATCTGAACTACGAATGGCTTGCTAGGTGGTTCTCATTTATTTTCGGGGTAGATGGTGTTGATGCAGGGTGTGTCGGAATCATCATCACAATAGATTGCATCAATTACGTACGCTGCCTCTTTAGTGTTCAGGGGGTCTTTGTACACCCCCATGGTTTGATTTTGCGATTGGACGGGGTTAGCCCCGTCAAAAGTGATTTTGTTGTCATCAATCATCCATTGGATATCCTACTTCAGGGTGAAGCAGTAGTCTATTCCATGCCCGTTGTGTTGATGGTAGTCGCAGAAGTGATCCATCCTGAATCCTTTGGGCATGACCAGCTCATCCGGCGTTGCCAGGCTTGGGTTCTGTATAAGTTGGCAAAACCGTTCATGTCTTTGGATGGCCGCGGGGGACAACTGCTTATGTGTCATCAGCCCTGATTTTAGAAGCTGATTGAAGAGCTGGGATGGTTTCATGGGTAAAGGCGTGTACTGAGAGGGTTCTTTCCTCTCAAAATTATGCGTACGGTTCGTCGGGTTTTGTGATGATGACTCTGGGGCAGTTGTGGGAGTGGGCTGATAGTAGTTAGCGGGGATAGTAGGTGGTCTTTGTTGATGTGTGATGTTCGTTTGCTGTGTTCCCGCTATCACTGCTATAGTTGTCTTGGCCTTCTCTTTGTCCTTTTTAGTATGTTGGTTTCTGAAGGCCAAGTATGCAGGGTCGTGGCTGTTTTGAGCCACTTCTTCTATGTTCTTGATTTGTTCAAACGCCTGATTAAGATCACGGGCATTAAGATAATATAGTTTCAACTTGAAGAAGTCATTGACAGCCCCTTTTAGTATTGTAAGCAGATAGGTTGGAGAGATCGGTTTGTGTAGCTCGTTGAGAGCCGCACTCCATCTCTGAATAACTTCTGCACTAGTTCAAGGGGTGCTTGCTTGATTTGCATGAGGCTGTCCAGCGTGGCCTCTGGTTTCAAGTTGTACTTGAACCGCGTCACAAATTGGTGTAAAAGATCATCCAAAGAAAGGATAGAGTTCCTGGGCAGGGCTCGGCACCAGTCGAGTGCCCTTCCCGCAAGGGACATGGGGAATACTCGTAATATGGAGTGGGGCCATGCCTGCAGCAATGCGCACTCTAATCTGAACGTTATGAGGTGGGCATTGGGGTCTGTCTCCCCATTATACTTAGTTCACGTTGGTAGGGGGACACCTTTGGGCAGGGTCAATGGCGAGACGGAGGAGCTGATAGGGTCATCACTGTAGAAATCTACTACTTTCAGCTCTCCGCCAGCGACTGTTTTGAGGTGCTTTACGTCATCTATTAATTTCTGCATTAGTTTTTTAGCATCTGACCAATCTTGGGTGCTCGGTGAAGCTATAGGTTGGGGGTCTGGGGCTGCATACCAGCTAGACTGCTGGGTCACAGGTTGAAAGGCCGAAAGTTGGGCGATCAGCGGTTGCGTTTGTGGGTAGTTAACTATGGGTAGTACTAAGGCGGGGATGTTAAAAGGAAAATTTTGTTGTTGTTGTTGCTGCAGCTAGGGTTGTGCTTGGGGAATATTAGTTGGTGAGATTATGCAGGGTGGTGGATGGTGATGGGGAATTTGATGTGACGACATTCCCCTCGCTGGCCATTGTCCTGCCACATTATGCGCGGGGACTCCCTGTTGGGTCACGGCTGTTTGGGGAACTGTATGCACTTGGATGTGTGGTATGAAGTGGGCGGATGTAGATGCTAGGATTATATGTGGCATCCCTATTACGTGGGGTGGGGACGTTGCACCTGTGTTATCGTGAGGAGACGGTGCTCGTGAGGATGGACCCGCAACTGCGTTAGGGATAAGTGTGAGGGGAAAGGTGTTGGGTTGGTGATCGCTTGAGAGAGGAATATGCATGAGCGCTGTTGTTTCCGGTGGTGGCGTTTGAGCTTGGGTGAATCTAGGGAATCGTACGGGCAAGATCTCCCCTGTCTCAGGATGGAAGATAGGGTTGACCTGTACTTGCGGGCTTAGGGTATGGTAGGAGTCTTCATGCTCGGATTGAGCTGCGAAGTCATCCTCCTCCTCTAGCTGAGGCTCTAGTGCGGGCTGGTCTAACGACTGGCTCCTGTGGAGGAGGAGCTATGTGACAAGTTCTGAATATTGTTCAGGAACAGGGATTACGTCATACGAGGAAGGGATGAACTCTCGTCCTCCCCTGTAATACAGTTCAAATTATCTCTTGACCTCTATTTCAGCATGATCTACCGCCAGGCAAACTTGTATCTTGATACAGATAAAGTTATACTGATCCTGGGTTATGATGTGAGAGGCTGCATCTCTCCCTTGCAGCCTTAGGGATCGGCGAGGCCCTGCTGTGGGTTGCATTTCTGGGTGTTGCGCAACAGCCTGTTGGACGACCATGGTGTCCATGATGGCGGTGGTGTTAGTGGTGGCTGCAGTGTTGTTCGCAGGGTTCATGATGCTATGTCATGGAGATGGATAGGTCTGGTAATGCGAAGTTGGTGTTATGCAATGGACAGCGTATACACCTAGTGGACAGCATATAGGGGCAGCGTGTGCAACGTATACAACGTATACAATGTGTGCAGTGTATACAGCATATATGGGCAGCGTAGACGCTGGAAAGCGTATAAGGCGTGGGATGGATCAACGTAAAGTGGGACGGCGTAAAATAAGAGCATAAGACAGGGAGCAACATACAACATAAAAGAGGTGATCAGCGTAACATAAGAATGTAAGATAAGTTGTAGCGTAAAGGACCACTTAGCGTAAAACTGGTGTTTAGCATAAAACAGACGAACGTGACAAGCTCAGCGTAAACACAAGCTCAGCATAAAACAAGCCAAAGTGTAAAATAGAAGATAGTGCAAAACAGGCGAGCGTACAATGGGTTATAGCGTAAACAATTTGTAGCGTAAAATTCACAGCGTAAACAGTTCATAGTATGAAATGGGCTCAGCGTAACAGCCGACTCCGGCATAACGACAGGTGCGTAAAATAGGTTGCAGCGTTAACAGCAGAGCGTAAAATAGATGAATGTAAAATAAAGATGTAGGAGAGTAGGTTTTTAAGAACGTAAACCCTATGCAGCGTATACGCTGGACAATTGCGGGTTGGGTTTTCGGACCGGACAGCGTAAACACTGGGAAAGTTGGGGCAGCATACCATTGGCGGCATAGACGCTTAACAGCGTATACGCTGGGAGTTGCGGGTAAGGGTTTTAAGGAGGCCCTCCTTCAAGCGCCAATTTCTGTACTGCTTGAAATCGTGGGTCTCCGGCTGGAAGGAAAACAGAGGCCGCGAGATCGCAAGACGCGTACAGAAGATCCTGCCTTTGCCTGAGGGCGAGCTGGAATGCAGCAAAGGTAGAGTACCTTGGGTTGTCCGCACGTGGATCAGACAAGGATTTCCCTGCACGTACGCAAAACACTAATACGCTGGGTTATACGTAAACGGCGTGTAGGCGTAAACAACAAAAATAGTGTAAAACGTAAATGGATGCAAACGAAGCGTGAGCGTAAACAGACGTAAACGATGTGTGGGCCAAATTGACGTAAAACTGTAAAAGAACTTGCAGCAAATGTAAACAGTACAGAGTCAAAGTACAGTGCACCGGTCTAATGCAGTCGTGAGGGGACACAAGGCGGACGAAAAGCCCTGGCGTATGCAGGAATGACTCGGCCGGTTCGCAGGGCAAGTGGAGCGTAGAGACTGTGCGTGCGGCGTACAGGGCGTAAGAGGGTTTCAGCTCTTGTGCGCAGCGTAAATNTATCTGCAGTACCTAGGCGTGTACGCCGGAGAGTCGGGCGTATACGCTGGACGTATACGCTAGAATGTGGGGTGTATACGTTGGGCGTATGTGCTGTATGCTGGGCGTATACGCTGTATGTGTGATCTTGGCGTATACGTTGGAGTGTATACGCTAGCACCATGTACTTAGCAAAAACTAAGTGTTGCGATCATGCAGCTGACGTCGTTCGTGAGTTCCAAGGTCCTGTTTGGTGTCGAACAAGTACTAAGCTCTGAATTTTGTGGTGTTTCACCAAGTAATTGACCATAACACTAATTCTTCTAATTAAGAATAAGCATGTTCCATTTTCCAAATCTCCTCCTTCGAACTTAGTCATGGGGAAGATATCCACCTACCATAAAATCTTGATAAGATAAATGATTTTTATCTTTTTGTTTTGCAATGTTCTTTATATATTTTCCACTTTCTTAAATATTTTACTAACTATTTTATATATTTTTCTTTTCTTTGTTATTTTCATTTGGTCTTATTGGAAATATTTAATTTTGTTCCATGGCTATTGCAAATTTTACAAATTGATGAATGCAGCTATCAAAGTTATGATTGATTGCAAAAAGGATAACTCTGTCCTTGGAATATGTTCTCTACTAATAATCTATTAATTTTCTAGTGTTATTAGGTAGTGAGTTCATGACATTTATCCATTCCATTTGTTTAATATGAATTCTGCATCATGGGAACATGAAGGTTCTTTCACATTAAGACTAAAAGTAACATGTGATCTTGTTACCCAAAGAACTAGGAATGGAACAAATAGGAATGAAGAAGGGTATGACCTTTAGGGGATTTGATGTGCACTTATCTCAACTTACTTCTCTTTGGATCTTCATTAGTATATCATCACTTCTACTATAAACCATAAAAAGGAAGCATGTCTTTGCATGGTATGGTTCCCATAAATAAAATCAACAACAACAAATAAAATAGTGGAAAGTCAAAGTACACCCCTTGGACAATCTCATGGGCTACAAGAACTGGTTATTGGCCTAGAAAGACATATTACCCATTCCTAAAGGCACTCCTCTAACTAAGGCCCTACCTACTTCCTTCTTCTCTTAAAGTGATGGTTATCCTTTAGGAGTATCATAGGTCCTTGATAGTAGAAGAGAAAGAATAAGTTAATGTGAGGTTACTGTAATTGGAATGAACTTGGTCTAGACTTGGAATGGACTAGTATCATATCATCTTAATCAAAAATTTCACAAATATAGTGGAACTATATGTAATGAGGCATTTGTTTGCTTGAATTGTCACTTCTATTTCACCACTAGTTATGCTATTAATAAAATCGCATTACATATATTCTATCTTACTTCTTCTAATTTTTTACCCTTTTGATTCTTGAGCATGTCTCCACTTCTCCATTTTAGAAGTAATATTTACATAAGCTAAATCCACCAATACAACATCATTTATGAATATTATATACTAAGGGATTTTATCTTGTATTGTCTTTGTTAATTTATCCATAATAATGGTAAATAAGTATAGTTTAAATGTAGACTCTTGATGTAGACCCACTGTCACTAGAAAAATAGATGTTACTCCATAAGCTATTCTAATTTTAGTGGCATTTTCTTCATACATGTCTTGAACCATTTTAATATATTTATAAGGGATTTTTTTTATTTTATAAAAATAAAAAATATATATTAATTATTCTCTATTAAGGTTTTGTTTTATACCTTCTCTAGATAACTCTAATATATTAGGATCTAAATTTAAGTGCATAAGGAGTTCTCGTAAACTTAACTTCATAAGTAATTGTAGTTCATAACATTTTCTATAGTTGTTTGAGTCTCATAAGTCTTACAATTACTAATGAATTCTCTATGCAAGAAAAGATTCACAAATAGTCTAGTTCATAGACCCATTCCAAGCATAAACTATTATCAATAGAGTATAAATAGTACTAATTCTTATTCTACTTCATCATTTTAATTGCTTATTATTTTATTTTGGCTATTTTTAATAGTAGGTTAAGTTCATTGTAATTTCTTATGTTTTAGTTTTGTTACTCCTTCCTCTCATAATGCTATAACTTTAGCATCATTTTAGATTTTTCTAGTATTGTGGATTCTTTTACATACTTATGATCCTAATATAAACTTTTTATACTTGATCTTACATGGGTTGGGCCACACTAGGCTCCTTTACTAATCCACAACTAAGTTACAACAAATATCTTCAACTATCTTTCTGATAGATACTTCACTTCATGAATCCTCTAATGCTACCTTTTGGTGTAAGGACTCACTCCACTTACGTCTTTAATCTTTGATCTTTGATGCTTAAATCCTACTTTTAGTCATTGACATATTTGAAGCTTATTATTATCAACCTTGATAAACTAGGGCATATCTCTTGTCCATAAGTACCATATGGAAGTGATGAAAGTTATTCTTTCAAAACACTTATTATGAATGTTCCTTATTCTTTCTCTACTTATTGTTCTTATGACATGAGCATCCACCCTCCTATGATCTTACAAAATGTTTCCTTGACTCTTTCTTAGCATGATGAGTTATGATTATTCCATAACGTGTGACCAAAGGATTATTTATACCTCATGACTACTTATGATTTTTCATGAATCATCATAATCCTTCATAACCTCTTCCTTCTTATGCTAAGAAGTTAATGATTGTATCATGATTAGAGGATATATTCTAATATTCTCAAAGTCTAGAGGATTCATATTTCTTAAAAATTAAGCCATTAACCATTCCATGATCCTTTTTTGGATTTTCACTAACTACTTTGAGCTCTTTATATTAAAATATAGGAGGAGTCAAAAACTATTAAGTAAGAAAGATTATTTGATTTTTCTATACATGCAACATATAATGTCTTAGTTCAAAGGTTTGAGGATATGGGATAAGAAATGGTTTTTTAATTAAGTATTCAAAACAATTTCAAAATGTAAAAATACCATAATAGTTTTAAATATATAAATATTTTATATTTAAGCCAATACTCTCCAAAGGATAGGTCTTGGTTTATCTTCACTATCAACATAAACTAATAGGCCTTTGAACAAACTCATTACCAATATTAGATTGTCCTAAGTAATCAAAACCAAATATCTAATGGATAAGCTTTTGTAATATCCTCACTACAAACATCCTTAGTGGTCAATGGCACACACCTTTGAAGGATATGTCTTTTCTATGTTTCATTGTATTTATAATCAACTACTGAGTGCCATGGTCTTGGCTATATTCTCAACTACACATGAACCTACAAATCAAGATTCAAGGCTCATTACAAAGAGACATTTACCTACTCTACTAGAATAAAGATTTTTCGAATGCTAATTTCAATAAAAATAAGAAATTATTAAAAGATATACTAGATAGATGTGAAGTCTTCTTTCCTTTAAGGGAAATTAGAAGAAGATGTTTATATTACGTAGCCAAAATAATTTATATAAGATGAAGGTATGATGAGTAAGTTGAAGAAAGTCCTATATTGATTGAAACAAGCTTCAAGAACATTATCTCAAAAAATAAAAATATTCTTAAAAAATTATGAGTTCCAAAAATTAATTAAGGATGTGAATTTATTCTCTTTATAAATTAATGAAACATTACTGATAGTACTACCATTCCATGTGGATGATATAGTACTTGCTAGGGATTAAGAGATATTGAATAATTTGAAATTAGCCCTAAGATAAAATTTTGAGATTACAGATAGTACTACCTAGAATTGATTCATTTTAACCTAGGAAAAAATTGAATAATATTAAGAAAAAAAATTATGACTTAGAAAAAATATGTGATGAACTATTAAAGGTCAATAACATGAAATATTGTACAATAGTTGTAGTACCAGTGTCAAAATGTAAGGTTAACATGGAAGGACCAAAAATATATCCAACCTAAGATTGATAATTAATTGTATCATACATAACTAGATATTCAATACACAATGAATGTATTAGTCATATAGATGTAAAACCCTAGGGAAGCATACATAAATATAAGAATAAAAATTTTAAAGTACATAAAAAGTTATTATAAACATTATATTATAATACATAGATGATAAGCTTCAAATGACTACATACACAAATGTTGAGTGGGTAGAAGATTTAATAACCAAATAATCACACTATATGTATGATAAAATTTGGATCATTAAAATTTTTTAGAACTATCAAACAAAATATAGGATTAATATCCTCTATGAAAGATGAATACTGTGAAATGCAAGAGTTGTTGAAATAGATAATGTGGTTTGACCAACTATTTAAAGAAATTAATATCTAATTATAAAAATCGATCATATTATATTGTGATAATATGACAATAATCGAGATTACATCAAATCTAATTTATCAAAAATAGATTATGCATAGTAAAAGTAACATCTATTACTCATGTTAAATATATGAGAGCAAGTTTATTAGCCTATAATCTATACACATCAAGTTCTAAAAGGTAGGATAATTAGACAAACCTTTACCAAAATAATATTTCCTATGATCTCAAGAATCCCTAGCTTTATAAAATGACTCTAACTAAAAAGTGAGAAGAAATAAAAATCCATGAAAACAATCAAGGTAAAATAAATGAGAAAAATGTGTGATAGGAGGAGATTGGGAGTAGGGTCTCTTCTAATTTCCAAATTTGTAATTATTGTTTTTCCTTATTACTTGGTTAGAAAGCAAGATAAAAACAAGAAAGGTTAAGATTCCAAGAAGAACTACTCTAAGAAAGAAAAGGGTCAAAAAAATGACAATTCTTCTAAAGTTCATTAATTTAATTATTATGATATGGAACATTAGTAATAGGAATGAAAAAAGCCTAAGGCACCAATGAAAAAGGAAATTCAAACATGTAACATTCACTTTTTTATGTTGTTTAAGTTATTCTTAATTTTCTTAATTTTGATCTCATTATGATTTTTATTTTTTATTGATATGTAGATATCTTTGTTAGATGGCTACATGTTATGCTTAATATAGTTTATATGCTTGTTCTTTAGCTTGACTATAAGCTTATGTGGTGGGATTCCTATGGTAGCATCACATGTTATTTATGGTTTCATCATATTTATGCATAATGATATATTATGCATATGCATTAACTTGGTTGAATGAGTGATAGGTATCCTTGATGTCATAATGGCTTAGAGGTATCACTTTAATATGTATTTGGTGTATTCTTACTTGTCATGTGGTTATGCATTTTTACATATATGTTAGCATTGCCTTGTATTATTGATTAGTTGTCATATTAGATAGCATGCTTGATTATGTATCATATTTTATTATTTGGCCAAACCTAGCTATGGTATTTTATTAATTAGTATTGTTATGTTGTTAAAGTTAATAATTTTATTATGCATTATATATTTTATATCTTATTGTAGCAAGCCATATTAGTAGTCATTGAAAATTAGATTATATTAATTTATTTGTGTTTTGTATTACATTAGCATTAATTAGTAGCTAGAATAGGTTGCAATTTTATATTTTATTATATGGTATTAGTTTTTTTATGTTTATGTTTTTTATTACTTTCTTAAATGTTTTGTTAGAGATTATTATATCTCATTATCAATTATTAGTTAGAAGGTTTTGATTAGTAGGATATGTTCATTTATTAGATACATTAAAATTACATTACACTGAGCATTAGTGGATAGTGAATTAGAAGTTAGTGATTTTTTGTTAATTAAGGTAGTTATCCTTTTAATATTTTTGCTATATGCTAGTGGAGTTAATAAGCTAGTATGAACTCTAGTCTATGTTACACGAACACAATGAACCTTTCTTTCCATATTAATTATTAGATTTTTTCTAGTTACCTTATTGAATTTTAGGAAAATGCCTTATATCTAAGATAGAAAGTATAGTCCTATTAGATTTAAGTTAGAACCTAGTTATATGATAGACATCCTATGTTGAGGAAGCAAACACTTTAGTGGTTGCATTGCTATTATGGTTGTGGTAGTAGGATGTGTCTCATGGCTACTTTATGTGCTTAGTGGATTGTATGTAGTGTACTTATTTCCATCAAATTCATTTTAACATTAATTAGCTGAGTTATTTTAGATCCTTTTATGTTAAGTATCAATTTTTCTTAGGTTTCACACTACTTAGAGTTTTCTATTTCGTGATTCTTTCCTACTAGTAGTTTGAAGCAAGTTCACTCCAATGATTAATCACCTTTAAATAATAAATCCAATTATTATGAAAAGACATTAACTTTGGCTAAAAAAGCAAGAAAACTAGCTATCTTCAGTTATTGAATTATAAGATTACAACACAGTTCCCAAAACCCAAAAACATTGAAAACCTCTCAAAATATCTAAATGATATTATAGAGCATAAGGCTCTAGAACCACACAATGGTTATTCTAAATGTAAGACACATCCAATGGAAAATAGTTTCCACAAGCTAGGACCAAGATTAAATTAATAGAAGTAAATAAGAGATAAGAACACATACATCAATCTACATACGTTGACCTTGAAACATTAACCATACCTACACTCATTCAAGGTGCTCTATCACACTCTTGCCAAGCCCTCCTCAACTCTCACCAAGACTTCTCTATCCTTCCATGAACATGTACACCAAAAAATTTATTAAGAAAACAAGATAAAGACCTAGAGAAAATTTTCACAAATTTAACTTGGAGTTTCCATGGTATTTCTATCTTTTTCCTCCATCTCCTACATGTTTCCGAAAATTTTCCAACTATGCGGGACATACTTGTTCTCCTTAGATCATCTCCCACAAAAAAACCACTTTTAGCTAAGGTGGCTATTGTTTTTTTGGAGACATTTCTCCTTGGCCAAGACATCTCCTCTAGTGTAAGAAATGTTGTCCTAGACATCTGTACTATTGATAAGATGTCTTCCATGAGACATCTTATCTCAAGTCAAGACATCTCCTATAAGATCAAGACATCTTCTAAGATAACTCCACTCTTAGTTAAAACATCTCTTTACCTCCAAGACATATTGACAAAGCCCAAAACCTATAAAACACACATGTAGGGAAGAACAAGGGGATCATAAGGGGTGACCCTACACTAGCTCTCCCACCCTTTAAAAAGTAAACTCATGTGAACAAGGGAGTAGCAGGTAAAGTAATCATTCACTCATGAAGTTTGAACTCATGGATTAATTGAACATCATCCTTTATTAAAGTAAAGTGCATGGATAATAAATGCATAAGGAAACATTAATCTATTCCAAGTGCTGCAAGGTTTGATCAAAAAAAGCTCATCTTTATTATTGTTCACACTGAGGTGCTTAGGTATATTAGTGCTCGAGTAAATATCCATACACTTCTTTGACTCCTACTATGGGCAGTCAGAAAATATTCTAACTTTCAAAAGGAAAAACTATAAGAGCTTTCCTACAACTAGTGGAAATATGTCATAAATGTGATGGGTAGGCACACATTTATAGGTGATGATAGTGTGCCACATCAATGGATACACGTCAATGTAGAAAACCCTACATTGATGGGACTCCATCAAAGAGGTTACATTGATGGCATCGCATCGACATGACCCAATGACTCATGCTTTATCATACCCCCATGACTAAATGAAAAATTTTCCTCAAGTGAACAAAAGTAGAAACAAGCTCTTAACAAAATTTTAAGAAGGTATGAGCTTATTGACTAACTACTAACACATCAAAAACCAAGTGCCCAAGTGTATAGATCAACAATCATTAAACAAATTTGTGTTCTAGATAACAAAATTAAACATCATAAAAAATGGCAACACAACTTCTTTGATGACTTGAAGATAAGAAGGAAAATTAGCTAGTCCTAGGTGGTGGAGGCTCTAAAGGACCTTCTCCTACTTCAAGTGCATGTGATTGTTGAGGTGGTATTTGTGGTTGTCTTGCTACAATTGCAATTGCTAGTGGAAGATTGAAGGTGTTAAATAATGCCTTCATCTTCTCTTCCTTACTTCAGGAATCATTCATGGTCCATGCTGCTTCACCAATGTGGGCTAGAATGAGATTATTCCATCAAAAAGGCATTGTGGGAAATATGTTCTTCACATTGACAAACTAAGTAGTGAACTATTTACATTTAATGTTGAATGCCCTAAGTGCATTCTGTAGCTCTTAGTAGTCATTCATCTTCCTAGCTAGGTTCTTAGTAGTTGATCTTTGATCAGTGAACTTCATCTTGAGAATCTTGAATTCCACATTTGCAATCTCAAGCATTTGCTTGGTCTTTTTATGTTGTTTGAACTCTGCCTCGTACAACAAGTACAAGCTAGCCACTTACTTTTCAACTCTAACCATGGCCTTTTGACAATCAACATTACTAGATTTATGTATTGGAGATTAGCAATCTTCACATATTTAGTCATTTCCTTGATCTGTAACTCCTTCATGCAAATTTCTGCCTTTTGTACTCTTTTAGGCCATCAAAGATAGGCTACCACATGTCACCTCCTTGTTGGAGCTACTGGAGGACCTCATTGAATTTTTCCTTTCCTAGTTGGATGTGTATCTTATTAATTTTTTCCTGCAATCCAACCTAGTCCCTATAATGATTTTTCACCCTTTCAAACTTAAGGACCTTATTTTTCTAGGCAATGATTTCTATTGTATACTTTTTGTGCAAGGCACAAACCTCCTCCATTGAGATATTTTTGTTTTCTATTGTCAACCTCCTTAGTTCAATGTTCATCCTAGCATGTTTCTCTTACTATTGATGGATGAATTCATACATCTATTGCATTTGCACATCAAAATTTTGCAGGTAATGAATTTCTACAATCAAAGGTTCATTCTCCCAAGTAATGAATTTCTATAATCAAAGGTTCATTCTCCTAGCAAGTTTGGACCAAGTCCTTCTAGATGTTATGTGTTGTGGCATGTGCAAGGGCTGGTCAAATAATACTAACTCTTTTGCATACTTAGCCTCTTTGAGTTTGGCTTGAAGCTATTGGAAAGCTTCATCCCACATGATTGTTTGGCTGAATACCATGGGATCCATGAGATAGGCTCTTAGTTCAACAACCTTTGCAACCAAGTGTTGGTTTTCTACTTTGCCTATTTCAAGTTTCCCCTCCAAGATGATGTATTTTTCCCTTGCCTCAAGTAGCTTTGATTGGGTAGTAGTGATAGTATCTAGAAGATCAAAGAAATCTAAAATTGGTTGCCTAGTTCCTAGCAGTCAGTCCAATAATTCCTCATGCTGCACTAAACTTAATCTTCTATTGATAGTACCTATGGATGTCTGCACATCTCTAAGTGCATAAGAATCTATTGCAGATGCTACAAATGCATTGAGTGCTTTAGCCACTCTATTAACAACTAGTTCAATTGTTGTCTCTTACCCTTTATGCTACATTACCAAGCTAGTTGCCCCCTCACCCTCTAACAAACATACTAGAAAGGTAGTTGCATTCCTAGAGATTTCTAAAAATTTTTGCTACTAAGAGGGGGACACTGTTACCTCTTAAGTGCTTGAATTTGACCTTTTAGACACCTACATTCATTGGGTAGAAAATATTGATGCCTCACCCTCCATCTGGCTTATGGTTTTTCCTAGTTCATTGAAGTGGCTCATGGCTAGTTGGTACATAGATGGATCACCACTACTCATTCATTTCTGCTACTAGTACTATCGTAGGAGCTACTCATGAAGTTTGTGCATGTGCTAAATGGTAGTGTGGGTGTTTGGAATTCTTTCATGAGTGGATGATGAAGGTGGTGGTTGTTTATAGACCACCTTTGCAGGTACTTTTTCCTTCATCATCTCCACCAAGAAGCAATTGGAGCATGATGAATTACTTCATTAGTGTAGCAGGCTATGCCTCCTCTTTTGAACAATTTTCTAATAAGGCACAAAAAGGGGAGTGTCTTCCTTCTATGCTCATTCTCCTTGAAGAATTTTTCTATCTCTAGATAGATTAACTATGGAAGGTTGATGGGGAATCTTCCTCTTACAGTGGCACATGCATAGGTAGAGAAGGTTATGACCTTGTTTGGCCTTACTATTGAATTGAGGTGAAAGCCCATGATTTTGAAATAGGTACATTTCACTGTTATGAGTGCACCAAAATCCTTGTGGTCCAATCCATAACATCATTATTTCCATTCTTTCTTGATGCTTAGATCTACTTGTGTCAAAATTTTAGTAAGAGTGGCTCTAATTTCAGGAAACCCAAGGGCCTCAAAGATTGCTATATATGGTAAAATGTGGCTAATATAGGTCAAAAAAGATCATGTTTTGCTAGTTTTAGGCCTTAGAAGCCCATATTTTAAGCATACAAGGCTATTAGATGAGTTCAGGAATCAATCAGGATTGTTTTTGGGCTATTTGCACCCAAACATCAAGTGTTTCAAGGCTTTCATGTTGGGCTTAGTGTGGAAACAAGGACCCTCAACATGGAAACCAAGGAAAATAGCTTTTGGAATACTTAGAGGTCCAAAATAAAGGTTCTAATACCTTCTTCCATGTTGAGCACAATATCCTCAGCATGAAAAATATGGGGAGACTTCTTTTATGAATTCAGAGTGATTCAAGGACACTTTCACCAGGTTTCTAGGCCCCTAGGATTATATACTTCAATTCTACAAGTTTCTGGATGATTTTGGGCATGTTTAAAGGTTTTTTAAGGGTACCTAAGGTCTTCCCCCTTGTTTCCATGCTAGGAAAGTTACTCCAACATGGAATAATGGAGGGAATGAATTTTGGAGGTTGAAATGAGGTCAACCAAGCAAAATCTTGAGGTTATGAGGTCATAGGCTTCTCTAGCATAGATCTCTAGCTTTTGAGAGTGTCATCTTATCAGCAAAAGTGGAAAGGTTATCTTTCCCCCTTGTTTCCATGCCAGGAAGTTACTCTAGTGGTGAATAAGCAAGAATCCTAGATCTACATCAATTCGGGTGATAATCAACCATGCATGTAGCATTCCAGAGTTGGCAAGACCAAGGGCTATTGATCCATGTCAAAATTTAGTAGTTTTGAGAATTCCTAACTAGTTTCTTAGGTTTCCCCCTTTTTTTGAACTAGGGATGGAGAGCTCAGTGTGGAAAAATAAGGGTAGCCACTTTTCCACTTGGGATTAGTCTTATGAAGTTTAAGGGCTCCAATGGCTACTGCCAATGTTCTAGAGTACATGAAATATCATTTAGTGTCATTCTGAGGTGTTTAGGAGAACAAAATAGGCCCCCTTTGAGTATCCATGTTGGGGATACTATCCTCATCATGGAAAAATAAATCCCCAATATGAAAGAACCATGCATATTAGATCTAGACCAATTTTGACCTTAATTGATTGTGCATGTCAGCCTTCGAGCTAGGGTTTCATGTCAAGTTTTGGTAATTTTGGGTATTTTCAAGCATTTATTGGGCTTCCTCCCTTTTTCCATGATGGAACTAGGATTCTTATCATGGAAAACTAGGGGAAATTAATTTTTGACCTTTTGACATCAGTTTCATAAAGTTTGAAGGCTCTAGATACTGTCAGCAGGGTCCTAGAAGGCATGCAAGTTTAGTTAATGTTGTTTTGAGGTATTTATGGATATCAAATGAGTCTTCCCTTTAATTTCCAGATTGGTTAGCATGGAGGGGGAAATCCCCAGTGTGAAAACATCATACAACTTAGATCTATCCCATTTTTGACTTCAATTAGCCATGCATGTATGCTTTTAGGGCTACCATGGTTGAGGATTAGGGCTTGGAGTCAAAAATGATTAGTTTGAAAGTTTACAAGATGGCTTTTGAGTTGTCCCCTCTTTTTCCATACTATGGATGTTATGACTACCATGGAAAACTAGGGTAAAATATTGTTGGCACATTTGGCCATTTCATGGAACAGGTTGGCATGATAAAATCTGCAAGAAAAAAAATCTCTTTACAAAATTCTTAAGAGAAATAACACAATTGTATTAGAGTGTAGGGTGGTATCATTGGATTATCATAATAAGATGAAAATTTTTCTAGCAAGTCCAAAAATATTTAATGACATTTATTTCTTTAAATATGGATAGTTTATGACTTAGATTTTTACAGCACAATAATGTTATATGATACTATGAAAAAGACATTTGAAGAATTCAAATTTCAAAGAATAAAAAGATAAGAGAGTTTCAAACTCTTGTATGATTTCGTTTTGGGGAGAAATGATGGCCTTGCGAGGAGATGCATTGTTGGGAATAAGAAGCACATGCTAATGAGCTTGTTATTGCAGTTGAAGCATGGGCCACCATCATAGATGCCTTTCCAGTGCTCCAGTGGAGCTCCAAAGCTGACATCATCAAAGTTGATTCGGTTGGGCTAGGCGACAAATCCACTCCCCCCTCCTCACTATCCTGCAAGACGAGTTGGCCTCTCAGCCAAAATAAAACTTCATTTTATTTTTAATTTTATAAGTTTCTTTTACCTATTATCCTTGGAGTGATGACCATGTAATTTGTTTTAAAACCTTTTTCTTGCCATCTCAGCCACTCATGTATGGCCTACCAGTCCACCACCCCTACCACAACATTGTTGTGCATGCCGCTATGTTGACATAAGGGAGCAATAAAAATAAATATATATTACTACAAAGGAAGCATATCATATGTTTTATTTAATTTTTTTAAACATATTACAAACCTAACACAAATGCCTTGTAATTGGTAAATTCCTTGGGAAATACAGAAGCCATATTTGTGATTGTTTGTCTTCATCAAAGATATGGATCCAGTCAGATTCAGCAATCTCATCATCCATGAAGAAGTGGCTGTGTCTATGCTCAAATGCTTTCTAAAAAGCTTTCCATGTGGGAGGCTCAGGATACTTCTTTCTTGTAGTCTGCCACCATTGGGACTTCTTTCCATGCAGCTGCAACACAGCCAACATAGCCTTTTGCTCGCTTCTAATCTTCATTCTCTGGAAAACCTTCTCAATTTCAATAACTCATTTCCTGGGCTCAGTTCCTTCAAATACCTGTGGTGAATGCATGAAGAATTCCATCTGAATCTCTGCATCAGAAATATATTTCTGCAAAACTATGCATGATCGGTGCAACTCTTCTTTAATGGTTTTGGAAACATCCTACTGTGATGTAAGTTTTTCCTCTGCAGATGGAAAGGACTCAATTGCTTCTTATTTTTCATGAATCTGGTGCCCACGTACGAGGTCACGTTCCTGGAACTGTTGCCTCCACATCTAACCTACTTCGCTGGAGGCCACTCCCCGTACGAAATTGCCAACTATATCCAGCACGTGCTGGCCACCACCCTTGGCTAGGAGTGCACCAACTTCACCCACTATGATAAGTACGAGATGCTCGCCAACAATGACGGAACCGTCAAGCCTCGCCACAACCATGACCACGTGTCACGGGATCCTTAGGGTTGCAAGTGTTCACAAAGGCACCCAAAATTTCCAGTGAAAGAAGCAAGATCAGACGTGGTTTTAGCCTTTTAGGATGGATTTGCAGCGATGGAAGCAGACGGTCCTAGTGATAGTTGTTGATGGATGACTATCGAGATAGTTTACAGCGTAGATGTTGTATTCACGTTGGAGCATAAGGCTCTGCTTAGGTGCCATCAGTGGTAGCATATCCAGAGACTGCTCCTAAATTTACACAACATTGATGACATTCACAACGACCAAGAATTTAACACGACAAGCTGTAACCCTAGTTTCAATGCCTGCAACACGTGAGCCCGATAGATATGATTAAATATATAAAGTTTTATGCAGCGATGCAAAGGGATTTGGTTTAAAATAAAATAGACATTTGGTTATTATCAACTATGATATTTGTAACTAATTTTAATTTGGATTATCATGAAGACACTTGTCAATTGTATCCTTTTTTATCTCTATGGTGGTTACAACCATCCAAGATTTTTTTTGTAACTTACCTAACTTGTTGGGCAAGTAACCTCCTAACTTGTTGGGCAAGTAATCTCCTAATTGGTTGGCCAAGTTACTTGGGAGAAAATTTAGGAAAGATATTTTTGAATGTAACCACCTTTTAACCCTTTAAAAAGGAGGATATCCTTGGAGAAGAAGGGGGATGACACTTTTGGGGGCAAGACATCACACTTTTGAAGAAGACATTGATACATCACTTTGGAAGGCTACTAGCTAGCACTTGTGCTCTCACTTGGAGACACTTTGAGTCTTGGGTGAAGAGCATTGTAAAGAAGAATTGTGAACAATTTCTTAATGACTTGCTAAAGAAAAGATTTCAGTCTCTTTTTCATGGTCCT
>MNCI01016585.1:69110-148533 GCA_015680685.1 Gnetum montanum
ACACAAATCTGCTTTCTTTCTTGTCTATTTCCATTGAATCTTGCTCTATTTTTAGTTTTCTTGTGGAACTATCTCTTTCTCTGGGGAAAATTAGAAGTAGATTCGCAGAGTTATGCTTAAATGTTTTTGCAAAATTTTATTTGTTACAAGTAGGTATTATAAGAACCGCATAGACTAGGTAGTTGAACAAAATAGGAAAATTTCAAAAACTCACAGTACTTGGCAAAGTTGGCTGAATCTCTTTAAAGTAAGTCATTTGTAGTTTACACATAACACAATCGTTTCATTTTTCACAACCACATGCCGCAACAGCACACACACATACTCACATTAACTACTAAGTGTATTCGGAGGTATCTGGGCCTTGGTGTTGCCAGAGACCAGAAAGCACCTAAATCCTGTTCGAGGGCACTCATTGGTGGTCGTGTCCCAAATAGTCGCCAACAACTATATTTTCACCTTTTGCACCATTTTTGGCCATGCATGTAGGTCTTTCAGGTTGCTAGTGATGATTATTAATGCCTAGTCATAAACTTTTGCTATTTTGAAGGTTAATGAGTGGCCTTTGATTTTACCGTACATTTTGCCATGCTAGGGCTTTCCTACTCAATGTGAAAAATTATGGAAAAATATTTTTAACCATTTTTGATCATTTTTTGTCATGCTTGCAAGCTTTTAGGGTTGCTAGTGTCAATTGCTGACATCTAATGTTGAAATTTGGTTGCTTCAAAGGTTATTAGGTAGCTTTTGGGCTTCTCCCCCTTTTCCCATGCTAGGTCTTTCATTCTCAACATGGAAAAATTAGGGAAAGGAATTTTTGATTTTTTTATGATCATTTTAGCTATGCATGTGTCCACAAGGTTGGTGGAGTTAGCCATTATTGTCTAACGTCAAAATCTGGTCATTTTGAAGGCTGTGAGGGTGTTTTCAAGCTTTCCCCTTTTCATCCATGTTGAGGGTAGAAGACTCAATATGGAAGAGGTCTCGTTCAATGAAGAAAGTTAGATCTAGGCTACATTGATAGCCAATCGACCATGCATGTCAACCTCTAGGGTTATCGATGTCGACGGTCAATGCTAGGTGTTAAGATTTGATAGTTTGGAGGCTTTTACATGTCTCATGTAATCTACCCCTTTCTTCCACATTAGGGATGGTGTCACCAAAATTTATGAGAGGGGAACGATATTTTTTTCCCATACTTAACCAATTTTGGAGCTTCTGAAAGCTCTAGAGTGTTCCAGCAAGGTCTTGGGATCATTAGGCTTTGAAAAATGAATATTTGATAGTCATTTTAGGTCATTTTTGGGTTCCTCCCATTCATCCATGATAAGAATCAAAGGGTCAATGTGGAAGAAGCCTCCCCTAATGTGAAAAATACCAAATCCTATATTTCAACCAATTTTGACTAGTTTCAACTAGGTTTGGTGGGGTTCTGAGGCTACTAGAGATGCTTGGAGGGGTTCTGGGTCACGTGGGCCCTTCTTGGGGGTCAAACTTAGGCTAGATGGATGTTGGGAAATATTAATGAATGTTACCCCTCTTTCTCAAGCTAGAAAATGCTACCCAAGCATGGAAACCCATGGTGTGTAGCTATGTTCAAGTCTCATCCACTTTTTGGAAACCCATGGTGTGTATCTATGTTCACATCTCATCCATTTTTTGGAAACTCATGGTTGGAAAAGGCAGGTTTGGGTTACCAAAAATAGTAAAATATTTGTATTTTGATGGCTTTGTGAAATAGAAGTCATCCTTCCATGTTAGGCATGGTATCCTTAGCATGGAGGCATGGGAGTTAAGGTTGCAACATGCTTCTAAGTGTCAAAATTAGAAAAAAATTCAACTTTGATGCAATTTTTTGGTCAAAAGAGAAGGCACAGGATGGGGCCCACAATACAAAAATTTAAAATTTTAAAATGAAGTTTATTCCCATTCAAAACCAATGTGAACTAGACTTTACACCATTTACACTTCAATGCACTTGGAGTTATGGTACACTGAATTAGCAAATGGGATTTTAAGTTGTGTGTTTAGGTTTTAGATGAGGTTTATATGTCAAATATTGCAAGTTTTGATCACAACTATCATTCTACAACAAAAATGTATTGGAGGAGAGCTCTAGTAGAGGTTCTTGTGGTAGCAACAACCAATATTTAGTATGGAAACCTACCATCTTCCTCATAGCTAGTGTTGATCACCCATCCTTCTTAGTTTTTAGTCATTGCTTGCATTGAGCCTACCATGGCACCAAAGCAATGAGGGAAAAAGAGCCAAAATCCTATGATCTAGAAGGTGGATGAACATTCCTAGGAGCTAGAAGAAGTACCTAGGCCCATCTGCATCTAGGCTTCTTCTATTTTTTCTTCTAGGTATATAGTTCTACCTATTTTTGCCTTTGTTTTCTATGCTTTTATAGTTTTGTTTCCCATGTGTTGAAGGTATTTTATCTAGTTCTACTCTAGTGGATGGATTAAAATGTAATTTAGATGAAATCCCATAATATATTATGGTCATTTCCACATGGATCCATGGTTGTTTCATTGCTTTAGCTTTTGTAGATTCAATCTTGAAAATAGGGCTTGTTGTTTCATGATTTTCTTTCAGATCTAGGTCTTATGATTTGTTAAAATTAAATTTCAAAAAAATCATACCCCATTATTTTAGTGTAAATTCTAATGTGTTTCAATGGTTTTGGCTATTTCAACTATTTCCATTGCTATATGAAATCTAGGTTTTTGAAGTTTTGGCATGAAAAAGCAAGCAATGTTGTGTATTTTTTTTCTTGGAAGAACAGATAAAAATTTATAAAATTAAAGGTTATGAATTCATATCCATTCATTGAGTCTTTCTAATGGATGTTGTCTTATTTAATTTGGATTCATACAATGAAGTTATGGCTATTTTCCCAATATTGTGTAGTTAGGTTGTTTGTGCCATTTTTGTAATCTCATGTGACTTTGCAAATTTTTTTTAAGGAAAAGACAAAGGTTTTAGAAATTTTCTATTTATGGCTAAGTAGCCTTTGGCTTTAGCTTTCCAATGGAGGTGGAATCACTCCACTTGAACTTAAAATTTTTTTTTTACTAAGCATGTGTAATAAGGATGGTTGTGCCATTTTTTGATTATTGTCTACATTAACAAATTTTTCCTACATAAACGACAAATATTTTGAATTTTTTCTAAGATAAATGTGTAGGTCTTGATTTAAGATTTCAAATAGGGGTGGGATCACTCCATTTAGAGCTCCAACGAATATTTGACAAATATTTTTACCAACCCTATGATAAAAGGGGTGAATGTTGACGGTTGCAGCTTTGACTAAATCTTTTCATTTTTTATGGATATATGGCTAAAATTTTTCAGTTTTAATGATCATGGCTATAAGGTTCATAGTTTTAGNGTTTTCAGTTTTAATGATCATGGCTATAAGGTTCATAGTTTTAGGATTCTTTTCAGGTGGAATCACTAAAATCTGGACAAAACAATTTTTGGTGAATATATTTTTTTGGCTATGGAATTTAGAAATGGAAGTGGTTGATATGTATAACTTATGTTTTTATCATGTCAACATGTAAAACTAATGCTTAATTTTGTTTTTTAAGAAGAGTAAAAGCTTTTTCTATTTTTAGCAATCTTTTAGTATGGCTACATGGTTTTTTCTAAGTTCCTAATGCTTTTTTCTAAATTTATGCATGGTTTAGATGCTTTTTCCAAATTTATGCATGCTTTGCATAATTTGGATGTTTTTTCCAAACTTATGCTTGCTTTTTTCTCAATTTATGCATAATTTAGATGTTATTTTCTAAATTTATGCATAACTTGCATATTTGTTTCCAAATTTATGCATAATTTGGACTAAGGATTAATTTTGGGCTATGAAATTTTTGTTATAAAGGCTATAAGATATGGTAATAATGTATTTATGGAATTTCTTAAGCTAATTTAGAAAAAAACATCTCAGAGCTTTTTACAGAGGCTAATTTCACCTCCAACTAGACATTTTGTCTAAATTTGCTAAGTGTTTCCATAATGTAAGACTACAGCATGTTGTAATAATGTTTTCTTGTGGAATTTCTTAGAATAATTTAGAAAAACACCTTAGAGCTTTTTATAGAGGCTAATTTCACCTATGACTAGATGTTTTGTCCAAATTTACTAAGTAATTCTAATAGATCACAATGTTTTTTACTTTGCTTCATGTAGGGTCTTTTTGAGGCTTGTCCTTATCATAGTGATGGTAGTTTGTATCTTGTGCTACATTGGTCATCCTAAGACCAATGCCCTACCAAATGACATGCCTGTAAAGAATCTTTCATTGTGGTTCTGGCTTAGGACAAGGGAGTTCCTTGCCTAGCTCCTTAGGAACTTTAGTATGATGCTATGATTATACTTGTGTTGTGGAGACCCTCTGCCTAGGGCATCTAGCCTAATTGTCAAATACATTAATGACAAGCTACTTCCTAAGACTATATGGGGACTAGTAGATGCCATAAGCCCACATTACCTTACAAAGATCTAGACAATGCCAAAGTATAATCAATATAATACTTACAATACTTTCAATATGGTGCATAGAGCCCACACATTATTCTAGAATCTATCTAGCACTATGTATCATCTGCAAGGTTAAACATGGTTATTGTAATGCTTTTATGCTTTTGGATTGACTACCTTCCTTAATTTCATCGATTTTACAACTTCTTGTAGGTACAAGATCAATGATCAGGGTTTGATCGTCAATGATCAAATCCTAGTGGTGGCTGAAACTACTTTGGACAAATTCACCAAGAGTCCTCAAATCAAAACTACTATGTATCAAGAGTTAAGAGGGGACTTTGATAAAGACACCACCAAGTTTAACCACATATACAAGAAGTGTATGGATGATGGGACTATGCACAACTAGTGGATAGATGTCGATAGCATATATAAGATGCTTGTAGCTGGGACATCCACTCAAACTACACTACAGAAGAAACAGAAAGGTAAATGTAAAGGTTATAGCTTCTAGTTTTCTTATGGATATAACTCTAAGTGTTCTATTTCTTTTATTGGTCGTTGAAATTTCTCATGTTGATGCTAAACTTTGGTTATTGCTTTGCAGGACCTTCCACCTTGGCTAATGTCACTAAACCACTTTCAGGTTCACGTCATGAGGATACCCTCATCCTAAATTTTGGTGAGGTGACATCAGCACATGAGTGGCTAAAGGGATAGGTGCCTAGGTATGTTCAAGAAAACATCTATCACATTTTTTTCTCGATGTATTTATGGCACCCCTCACTTCCATTCCTACTTCAGAGATGTTACATGTCATTGACTCCTTCGATGAGAAGGTTGGTCATTTTAGCACCATCATTCAAGGTGTGAAGGTGAATATGGAGATACATGTTGGCCTCTTTCATGACTTGTTTGGTGTTCCTACTGATGGGGCAAAGGTTCCTACTAGGATAGTAAGGGAATCAAGCCATTATGAAAAAGTTCTAGAGTGGCTTGGTGCCAACATGGGCCAATCTGGAATTTTCATGAATAACTTCACCAATCCTGATGCAAAGGAATCATATCCTTTGTTACATATACTACATTTCCCAAATTACTATCACAAAAGAAGGTAATTGTCCTAACACAGATGTTGACCTTTAAGAAGATCCTAATGAAGGACATCAAATTTGATTACGTGGTTTCTTGGGTACTGGGCTTTAGAAGGAGATCCTAAGACTCTGTGCTAACACCTATAAGATAATCCATATGCACTTTGCATTTTGTGTAGTTTATTTGAAGAGGTTTGCAAACTTCCTGATGGTGTATAGGAATGGACAACATTCTAGGCCTTGGATAAGGCAGATTTATCCAATAGTATAGGCCCAGAACCCACTAGAGGGGATGGATGATATGTTATCCATCGCCACTAAGATTCTCAATGTTAGGAAGTATGAGTCTCATTATAGTACTAATGATGATGATCCTCTCATGTTTTCCACTAGTGTCCAGGTTGCCAAACGATGGTGTATGGAGGCTGAAGGGGTAGCTAGAGAGAAACTTAAGAGGCCTATGAAGGAGGCACCCCCATCATTAAACCAACCTACCCTGAAGAAGCTTAAGCTTAATCTTAGACCATCATAGTAGGCATTTGTAGCTATGCTTTATTTAAATTTGGTTATTTCATGTTTTAAAGTTTATGGATACTTTATGGTTTCATGTGTTAATCAGTTTTCTATGTGCTATGGTTGTAGATAAACATGAGGCTATGGCAGCCTAAGCTACTATAGAGGTAGAATAAAGGTGTGGAAAAGAGGCACTCCTAAAGCAACCTATGGTTAAAGGGTTTACCAACATAGGTATAGATGATCTAGATGCCTTATTTGATGAGTTGGTACTAGGTACCTTTTCCACATCATCCCAAAGGAGTAAGAAGAGGAGGAGCCAGGTATGCCTATGTTTTAATAATTTTGTTATATTTCATTATTTGTCTTTGGTTGTCATCCTAACCATTCAATAATTATTATGCTTACAATAGTTCCAGAAGCACCAACACAAGCTCCCATCCATACGTTTAATGTGAAACCATGGGTAGAGACTCCAAATAAAGTGGAGTTCATGCATGGAATGAGTAAGGACATCATTGATTAGTTGCATCAGGTTGCACCGGAGATAGGTAAGGATTATATTTTATGTTCTTTAGTAGTAGGATTTAGTTACATTATGGGTATCTTAGGCTATGCATTATGTTTTATGATTGTATTTTATGCTTGTGTAGTGCCTTCTATGGAGTGGGACCCTAGTAGAGACATGGAGATAGAATCCTTGCCTATGCTTCCCTATGATATATCTAGTGTACCTATGAAGTTGTATGAGACTACTAATAATTTAGCAATGTCAAGTGCAAAAATTACATGGGAGCTAGAGAGGTCCAATGAATCCCTATGAGAGGAAGTTGTGGCCTTAAGGGAAAAGACTTAACAATAGGAGGATATGATTAGAGATCTCAAATATCATAAGGTCTTTACTGAAGCCCAAGTGGCTAACTCAAGGGAATTACAAACTAAAGAGATCACATGGGCCCACTATTGGAATGTCATTCAAGACAAAGTAGTGATCCTATGAGTGATGGCAGAACACTGTATACAAATGGAGCTCATCTACTAGAAGGTTCAGGATTGGAATGATAACTACACTTGGGTCCTAGAGTAGGGAAAGACAAAAAATTCCCATAAGCAAAAATACAAGACAAATCATGGGGCCTACCTAAAGTGCCTCAAGGAGGAGTTGGTTGAACATCACAAGAGAGAGCTATTCATCTAGAGGATCTAGGTGGAAAGTGCTTATCAACTTTTTGAAAGTACTCTCAAGGTGGAACAATCCCCTAATCTTCAGATTACCACTATTGCAAGTGAGACCTTTATAGCTCCTGCTACCCAAGAGCCTCCTACTTGGACTCCTATAGACAAGACCAACATTCTCTTTGGCATTGATCTTCTAGATGTTGACTGGGTCAACATGATGGAGAAAATCCTCCATAGTTTGGAGGAAGGCCTTCCCCAACCATCCTTGGAAGTAATAGAGCCAAACTCTCCATAGGAAGCTACATGTTGTTACATTTTAGGCCTCAAGAGACATTAGCTACCCTAATGGTGAGGGTGGAAATGATCCACCACTTCCTCCTCCAAATTCCACTAAGTATCCTCCTTCAGTTTACCTTATTGGCTATTTGTTTTTGTTTTCATGTTGATGGCTATGATTAGCCAAGACTATTTCATAGATGTTGTTATTCTTTGACTTTCTTGACACATAGTGTGGCCATGGCTTTTGTATGGATATGGACATTTTAACTTTAAATTAAAATTTAGTTTTTATTTTTGGCTATATGTATCTATAGTAGTAATAAATGTTGTAAACATTGAAAATGACCATGTTGATGTTTTTGTTATGAAATTAAATGGCTAAATGAAAAATATAAGTATAACAATAAATAAGATGCTTACTAGTTTTAGGCCATCATGAGCATAGGTTATATTGCATGATTGTGCCTATGTTGCTAGTTTACGTCCATGGTGGGCCATAATGCTAGTTGAGCTCTTAGTGGAATAGGTTGTGTGATTATCTTTTCCAATTTAAGGCCATGGTAGGCCATAATGCCAATTTAACATCTTAGTGGATGGTAATGCTAATTTAACGTCTTAGTGGACGGTAATGCTAAGTTAATATCTTAGCAGATGGGGATGCTAGTTCAAGGTCATAATGGATTGTAATACTAGTTTAATATCTTAGTAAACATGAATGCCAATTTAAGGTCATAGCATATTGTAATGCCATTTTAATGTCTTAGCAGACATGGTATGAAAGGGACATATATTTATAAGACTCTTTAAATGTTTATAACATAAGTAAAAATAAAGAAAGCTTGTAGAAAATAGGAAAAACTGTAAATGAACTTAGGCTATATGCATAAAGAGTAAAACAAAAAATGCATAAAAATATATAATAAACTACAAAAGAAAAGTAAGGCTATATGGCTATTTGTGCATCTAGTCATACAATCACGGGAAGCTTAAGGTAAACTTTAATTACACAAATTCTTTCTAATCTTTGCAACAGTAGGAAGTAAGTAAGGGCTACTCTACACAAGCTTATGTTTTCCATCCCCTTCACTTATGATGTTAAAAGGGAGTTCATCCCAAATGTACCATGTTTCTTATCACTGTCATCATTGGCTTTCTTGGATTTTTGCTCTTCATGGCTGGGAGCTTTTCCTTGAAGCTCCACTTCAGATCCTTGTTCTATGTCTATGTTGTTGAAAACTAGGAGAACCATGTTATCACCATTAATGATGATTTCACCTCCCTCATAAGGAATATTAATTTCTTAATGGATGGGAGAGGACACAACTTATAATTGAGCCAACCAAGATCTTCCTGGGATCAAGTTGAATCCTGGTGTCTCCTCCACCACCAAGAAATTGATGGTTGTGGGGAATCTCTCTCTAGCTACAAAATCCAAGGAGATAAATCCCTTGATAGCAACTCTTGATCCATTGAAGGACTTAAGAGATGTGATGGTTGTAGGTTGTATTTACTATGTTAAGCTCAAGCGTTCAACTATGGTGCATGGAATGACATTTGTTGTGGCTCCATCATCAACATGCACCCGATGTATTTTAAATTACCCCATGCATATGGTTATGAATAAAGGGGTTGTAGTTACTTCACCATTTTTGTGATCAAATTTAATTTTCCTATGATGAAACACAAGGTGCATTGACTTCACCTCCTTTGATGAGGAAGGAATCATCATTGCATGGATGGATTCCTCATTAGTTGGGGTATTCTCACTAATGGGGATGGAAGTCAACATTTTGACTAGCACCTCACGATGTATGGTAGAAGTCATGATTAGGTCATATAAGCTTAAATTTATGTTTTTTTGCTTGAGGGATTACCTAAATTAATCCATTTCATTGAGCAAGTTTTTATCATTGACTATGGACTTGTTGCCCCAATTGTGCTTTACTTCCTCCATGCATCTTAAAATGCAAACTTTAGCTTTAGGTTGTGGCTATTGTGGCTTTTCCTTGTTGTTTTACTTATAGGCTTTTTGGTCCTCTTATGGCTTGTTGGATGAAGGAGTTGGAGCATAGGAGGTCATGGGTATAGTTGAAATGGGAGTGTTCTTTAGCAAACCCACTTCCTTTCATGCCTCTATTTGCTTGTATCCCTTGTTGTTAGGCTTTCACTTATACTTCTTCCTTTGTTTAGCTAATGTTTTCTAGTTATCAACTGCTCCCTGTGAGGAAGAGGCAATAGCATTGGCCACCATAAGGCATCATTGTGATGTTGGTTGGGCTACAATTATTTGGGTTGTATTGGGTTGGGGAACCTTAATGAAAAAAGATTTTTTGAGAGGCACTTGTGATGGTTCTCTTATGAAAAAAGTTGTTCTTGAGCTGTGGGTAGCTAAAGAAGCCCTTTCATCATAGAGGGATACTTGAATCATGAATGATTCTCTTGTAGGTCTCAAATCATCATCAATGTTGAATGCTAAAATAACATAAGGAATATTATTAGCATTAAATGGATCTTTGTAGACCTACATCGACTAGTTTTGTGGCAAAACTAGGTTGGAAGTATCTAAGACTAGCTCCCCCCACCTCCCTATCTATCATCCTTTGCAGGTCATCCTTCAGTACAAAGCAAAAGTCTATGTCATGACCAGGTAGTTGATGATAATGGTAGAAATGGTCCAACTTGAAGTATCTAGGCAACTAGAAATCATCTTTTGTTACTCAAGTAAGGTCCTTGGCTATTTCTCATAGCTACTCATGTTTCTTTTGAGTAGGTTTTTTCATTTTTTTATGGTGCATGCACCCACTTTTAAATAGTTGATCTAACATCTTAGATGGTTTTAATGGCAACATAGTGTATTTGGACCTATCCTTTCTTTCAAAGTTAGGTTTGGTTGTTGTTGATGTAGAGGCCCTAGAGGTTGATGGTTTGTTATTATGGTCATTGGTAGGGGCCTTGGGTGGATTGACCTTTGGCCCTTGGTTCATGATCTTTGTTTCCTTGGTTATAGTTGTTATGGTCATGTTTTTTTGTTTTCCTTTTCCTTTGTCTCTTTTAGTGTGTTAATTTTTATATGCTATATAGGCTAGATCATGACTAGTCTCTATAAAATCCTCTATATTTTTAGTTTGAGAGAATGCCTAGCTAAGGGATTATAGGCAAGGTAGTAGATTTTAGACTCAATGAAGCCATTAACTCCTCCCTTAAATATTGCTAATAAGTGGCCTTTGGCTATAGGCTTTGGTATCTCATTCAATAGTCCATTCCATCATTGGATGAACTTCTGTATAGGTTATAAGTGTTCTTGCTTGACCTTCATGAGATGGTCAAGCATTTTTTGAGGCTTCAATTTATACTTGAAGCAGCTAGAAAACTAGGCTACTAAGTCCTCTAAAGAGGATATGGACCTTGTAGGTGATGCATGGTACCAATCAAGTGTTTTTCTATTCAAAGACATAGGAAAAATCCTCATGATGGTATGAGGTCATGGCTGTCAGAGTAAACATTTAGATCAAAAGATAATAAGGTGAGCATTAGGGTCACCTTCTATGTTATATTATTCATATCAAACCTCTTGATGTAGCTATTCCTCACATGTCTAGTTGAAATGTACACAACTTTTCTAATGTTGATCATGCCATGAGTAGTCAATAGGGGCTCTTCATGGTTATAGGATTCATACACTGTATTGTAGTGATGTACCCTTTGTTACTTATATCACTCTCTCTCTTCACATATATATCTATCTCTTTGTGGTTCATGCTCATCATCTTCTTCATTAAGATGCCTTTGACTATTCTCATATCTATCATGAGCCTGATGTCTCTCCCTATCATCATTTTTGAACCCTTATTCCATTCTGTTAAAGTTCATTGATGATCATGAGGAGGAAGATGAAGTAGTTGGAGAACATTGTTGACTGGTTCTCCTTCTATGACTTTGGAATCCATCTCTTTCTGATCCTATAGAAATTTTAGGCCATAAGTCTTGCTTATGTTTAGAGTCCTCTGCCTCTCTTCTGGCTTAAATTCATTTCCCTTAAGGCTATTGGAACCATGGTTGGTGCTAAACACTCTAGAGGTAAAATGATGTTGCCTTGTAAGTCTCTCCACCTCAAATACCCTTCTTGATAAAAGATGAATGTAAAATTTGGATAATACGGATTGGTGTGAGTATATGAGATTTGTGTTTATGTTGGCATACTTTAGTCTTCATCATCATGTGTTCTATCATTACCCTTTTGTAGCCCTTTGGTAGGTGATAAATTTTCTTTTAAGTATTAAAGCCATATTATATGTTTGATGTCTAGTTATGTATATGTTATTAAAATTGAATTATGGTATAAGAATAGACTTTTTTCTTCTTAATACAGCAAAATTTATAATATTAATTACTTAGCATACATTGACACATCCCTAGTAATAGTGCCAATGATGAGCCATGGAGTAATGTCAAGATCCTATCATACAAGTCACTAGTTTCAACACATAACCATATCATAATCCACACATGGACAATGTAATTATGCTAGTAATTGATGTTAAGTTCATGATTGTTGTCCACTCATCTTGAGTTAGTGAAGTCTCAATGTATGGTCTAACTCACAATGAGGCATATGAAAATTGATGTTGTAAGGCTTCAATAACTCCTACTTGTATTCATAATGAAAGTTGAGAATAGAAATCTAAATCTAAGTAATGAATGTAATGTAAATATATTCTAGCCTATAGCGATGAACATCCATTCCTAGCATACCATACACATCTTGGGCTCATGTAACTGTTACTGGGATTACCAAGTGAGTTCACTACTAAGCGAATCAAGTGAAATAACTACTGGGTTATCAAATGATTACAGTTTAACACTAGTCATACTCATTCCACATTGCTAATGAAAAATTAAAGTAAAGTACTTTGACATGTAATTTATTAACTAAGTGAACATGAAAATTAAGCTAAGTAAAATAGTAAAAATAAGTGGATGTTATGATGATAAAAAGAATCTTGATCTTTATTTCCAGACATGAACTATATTCAAGTATACTTCACTCAAATAAAAATTATATATAACTACTCAATACCACAGTATGGGCATTCACTCTACCGCTAACTATGGAATAAAATTACAAGAGTTTTGCTAAGGGTGGATTGAAAAAGTTGTTGATTGTACATCCAAGTATCTGTATTTATAGGGCTGCACACACCTCTAGACATCGTATCAATGATGATGTAACATGGGTTATGACATTGTTACTATGATATTGTAGTTGTGATATCGCATTACTAAAAAATTTGACTTTATCACATACTATGGAAATGGGATGATATCTCAAAATTTTGAAATTGTTCCTTTTTTCCTTAGTGAGGACATCATAATCCTTACAGTTAGCTTCATAACACCTCTAGGTCCACATCATTTTTCTTTTCACATTAGATTGAGTAAACATCTTTGCAAGCTTTGCCTTAACATTTGAAAGTCTAAGGCCTCTGTGATGGCCTATATTGTGTAGAAGATGATAATATTCTTGATATTCATAGTTGCATCTCCTTGGAAATTGTTCCAATATAGGTAAGTTTCGCTAAGCTACCAATCTTCACTAGTGAAAATGGTGTATAAAAGTGTGAAGTCTACAACTTTTTCAAGATCTCTTGTGGAGAAAACTCTAAGAAAGATCCAAATTTTAGCTCTTACAAGATCAAACTTTGAATCTTCTTAGTCCTTATCTTCTATAGGTAAGCTTTGATAAGAGTGACCTCTAAGCTTGACCAAGGTGTAAACATCTCATCTTGCCTGAATTGCCTAGTTTTTGAAGTTAAAATTTGTCAAAATAATTCCAGTTTCAATGCTTCTCTAAGAGGCTAAGTTACATGTGTGGCCTTAGGTTTCTACTATAGGTGCTATTCCTATCCTTATCCTCATCCTCCTCTTGGATGCTTTTCTCTTTTCTATGAGGATCCTCCCACTTGTGGATCTCATTTTGGTATCATCTATAATCATATGAATGATCATTCATTAGTCCTTACTTGCTTAAGTATAAGCACTATTACCTTGAATCATCCTTTGATTAGCTTATTTTGCCAAATTTTAGTGTAAATTCCCTTAAGTGGTTATAGGTTATTGCTTTAGAGATTCCAAGGTAGCTATTTCATTATTAATTTATTGATATTTTAATCATTTTAATTAGTACTACCTTAAGCATTCAAAACTTAGGGCTATTAATGTATTGAAAAACATAAATTTTTCTTTTCTTTAACATAGAACTCATAGGTTTTGAAGATAGTAAAATCAAGTTTATAAAAAGCTAGATCTTGCTAATGGAAGCTTTGGACTTTCAAAACAATAGAAAAATTCCTTATCATTTAATTAAAAATGATAAAATTTGGTAAAAACACCCCATACCTATTTATAGTATTTTTTGCCCATGGCGACGTTATGCATCAACAAGGATACACCAATGAAGGGTGCTATATTAACATGGTCAATGCTAAGAATTTTATTTTTAACTTTTGTTGTAGTTTTGGAAATTTTAAAGAAATCAAGGGATTGAATGAGCACACTAGGAAGGATTTGGAAATGAGGAAAATATAGTAAGGCTCAACTGGAAATTCATAAAATTGGTGAGACATAAATCATGCAAATAAAGATTATGGCATGAGAGGTTAATAATGAGATGAATAAAAAATAATGATGCATTCAAGCTTTCAATTATCTTCGGATGATTCAAGCATGTGGAGGTCATGCATAAATTAGATTTTCAAAAGTTATATAAGTGGATCCTCCTCAAAGTAGTCTCTAGCCTTTTGTGCTCTTGCATAATCATACCATAGGTATTTTTGGACACATTGAATATTACATGTTAATCAAGCCTATATGTCAAATTCATATAACTATTACCTTTAAAATCTTATACTATACTAAATAAAATCATTAGATATATCATCACGTGTAGCAATGAGATAAGCAATAGAATAAGAAGGAATTGCAAAAATAGAAATGTGAGATATATACCATGTTCACAATATATTATTATGTCAACTATGGTTAAAAGAATCATCATATTGATTTATCTAGGTTTTATACCAAATTCATATCTTTGCTAGTGATATCACATTACATTAACCCAAACTTACAATCATAAGTCCACCACAACCATGGAGAACATCATCGCTTAGTAAGAGAAATTAAGGAAAAAAATATTTTAGTAAATTAAATACTTAACATTAAATTTGAGGACCCTTGATCATTAGTTAGAAGGATGTCTTCAATCATGGAAAACATGTCTTATCAATCACATGATAAAATTAGTCTAAGAGACCTTGAGATTCTAGGTAGTAGCCTATCTTTAAGTATGGGAAATATGTTTTTCTAGTGCACCTTAAGAATATTATTATTTCTATAGATTAATTAATCAGTAATTATGCTTTCCTTAACAAAGCACTACCTTTAGACATGGATAACATATCTTTCTAGTAAAATAGGAAGGTAACACTTATTCAAGAACATGCTTCCATTAAAATTAAAATATGAGTAATGACATAATCACATGGAATAGCAAGATCCATAAAGAAAGCTAGGGGCTAGAATATCCCCTTCATGTCATACTATGTTTCATCCCCTCTTAGTCCTTCTAATGAGACATATAGTATCATATTATATGTCTATTAGAATCCCTAGATTCGGGAAGTATTTCATGCAGCATATGCTTGTAGTCTAGCATATTTGATCAAGTTTCTTGATCTTTCAAGATGCACCGTATTCTCCTATGTCATAATTTGATATTATATGCATAATTCCAAGCTCTTTAGAATAATTCTAGCTTTATTCAAATGTTCTATGGTTCTTCTAGCATGCTTCCTCAAGTTCTATCTTTCACCCAAGATCCATTATGAAAAGTGTGATTTGGGGAAGGGAGTGCATTAACTACCTTATGTTAGCACACTTGATACTTTTCTAGATTTAGGATAAAGTGCTAAAAGTATGATTTATTTGGCCAGTGCTACATTGACAGACCTCTATTGATGCATAGGACTTGATGAACCTCCTCTATTACTTCACAAAAACTATAAACATTTAGGATGAGTGGACACATATATCATCTACAAAATTTTAATTTCATTTAAGCTTCTAGCATCTAGTTTATATGAATAGCTCTTCCTCCCTTTGGTAAGTTGATTCCTTTCCTTATTGTGTATGTATTTCAAGTTGTCTCTTTCATAAGTACACTTAGACTCTATCAGAGTAATACCATGCTTATGTAGCCTAGAATCATTTGGTTAATATGGAGTCTACTATCTACATAGTGAATAAAGCTCATGATATTTCCTTATTTCATAGTTGATGCCTTCAACATTAGAATAAAAAGTTATTTATTTAATTTCTATGTGATTGAGTTGCAATGATTCATCCCTTATCCAAGGAGGTCATAACTGTAGAACATGATGTTAGGCCATTGAGGTTGTGACTAAGAGTTATTTTATTGAATTTTTTGTATGGTGTTGCACCTATTACCAAGAGAGATTACAATGTAAGTATTTTTGTCCTTTAAGAGGGATTATAATGTGTGTGTATTTATGTTTCCTTTATTTTTTATAAATATAAAATCCATAAAAATTATAAAACATAAAATTATAAATATTCTTTTATCTTCTTCACCATGGCAACATGGGTTTTCATGGTATCATATGTATTATAATCTCTTTTATATTTATTAAACGCAATGATATACATGAGTGTTCTTCATAATCCACTTAACATCATCTTCAAATCTTATGATTGGATTTCACTACTTTCATATAAAAAATCCCATTGATCCAAACCAACTAGACATCTATCATTGGTGCCATTGCTAGGAAATATATTGGTGAATTACCTTGAAATACTTGTACATTCATAATATTCCTCTTTTTAAGTTATTAATTTTGTAGGAAATGAAGGACCAAAGTAACCATCTAAATTTAGCAATGAAAATAGATTAAAGTAGAAGTCCCAATCAATTGAAATCGCTTTCAAAAACATGGTGAATGAAGCAACATCTCCTATCATGGTAAAATTTCATCAAGAACTAGGATTATTGTGTGATGCTTATTGATAATTTTGCAAAGATCCTAGAGAAGTTACATCTACTGCCTTTGAGGAAACCTTGTCTAATGAAGGATTCATTAAGAATTTGGTAGATTTTTAACCCTTGTTACTCTAATAATTAGGGTATGTTGCTCATGAAAAAAAAAGGCTTCATGACATGATTACAAAGATGTAATATGAATGAATACACTTTGAAAAGTAGGAAGGGCCTTCTAGATACTTTCATTACTACAATAGGAATGATTCTAGGGGAGGTAGGTCCATGCATTTTTATCCATGAAATATAAGCTGTGTGGTAATCTAAAGAATTCCATCATTTCACATTTGTCTTACCTTCATTTCAATGGAGGTCTTGATGACTTAGATGAGTGATTATGCCTATGGACCTACCAAGGTCAAGTTCATGAAGCATTCAGGAGAGAAGAACCAAAAAGGTTAGTATGGATAACATTTCCATATTTAGTCTATAGTTAAAGATGATCCATAGCTTCACAGTCAAACATTTATAATTGTTGTGAGCTGCAAGAATTAAATAGTGAGCGGCACAAACTCTATCTCTTTTCTTACATACTCATTGATCATGCTAAAACATGGTATCAAGTTCTTCTACCAAATTCCATCTTCTATTGGGAAAACATGTTAAAATATTTAATGTTGGATTTCAATTTTATGCTTGAGTTACAAACCTTAGAAAGACGATAGTAATATGAAAGTAAGGTATTAATGAAACACTAGACAAAACCATAGAGTGATATAATTACATGTTCAATCAATGTATAAATCATGGGTTTAGCAAAAGTAACCTATTAATGCACATAGTAGAAGAAATAAAGTCACAAAATCATGAAAGTATGGATACATTTTTCATGGATGATCTTTACCAGAGGTTAGTAGTTCAAATTACTGTGTTGTTGGATGTTGTAATTAAATTGAAAGGTGAATAATCTACAAATATAAATGTAGAGGGAGCCAACATAAATCCCCAATGCAAAAAGAATGTAAAATATGTTGAATGTAAGATTTAACCTTCTAATTCTATTGAATCCATTTTTCACAAAAGCATGAAAATGAAAAAACCTTTGGTAGACCTCATCAATGTTGCTAACAAGGTTTGGGATATTTGAAATAAAAAGATGGTCATATGTCTCAAGAATTTGATAAATATGGTATTGAAGTAGTTATGAAGGTTGTTACACCACAAGGTAAAAGTGTCCAATGAAAAATAAAGAGTAAGAGGCTTTACTATTAGATTTTTGATCCTTGTAGTCCATTTTTTTAGCCATAACTTCAACAAAGGATGAAACCAAGTCCTTAAAACTTAACATCTTGTAATGTTCCCTCTACATCATGATAATATTTCTCATATCATCCTTCTTCCTACCATGAAACTTAGTAGCCTACAAAACAAATACCTCATGTTATGCCCCACCAACATTAGCCATATCCACCATAACTATCTTAGTAACTATAGATCCAACAATGTCCACCATGTCTCTCTATTCCATTATAAGGAAGAACTTTAAATCAGCCATAGTGGAAACATGTTCAATTTCTTAATGTAAGATACTATCTTTATTTTTTATCATCATACACTATTGGGTAGTACCATATTCATCATGTTCCTTTCAATGTAAGAAATTCATCACCTCATAGATGAAAGCATTTTTTTAAGAGAAAGAATAATACAATTATTTGTGAAGATTCATGCTAATCATCTTCTTTATCATCATATTCAATGAAAGAAGAATAAGAGAATTATACTTCTAAATAACATGTTCAATATTTGAGGTGCTACAAAGCCTATCAATTACCTCCTTAACCATTTGGTGATGTTGATCAAAGAGGATCTTAATAGGTGCTAGTCTAGAATTTAGTCATGGGGGAAGATTCATCCATGTAATGGCTTTATTGGTATAGTAGGGTTTGTTTGTTTGGGATGTATTTTTATGTGCATAATTTTTGAAACAAATGACATATTATTCTTTAATTTTCTTAATCTTTTTATTTGATATGATTTTGTGTGCATGTTTTTTAGCATATAGATCTATCAATTTTGATTTGATATTTCTTGAGTGTAATTATTTGTGTGTATTTACTTTTAGTATGAAAAAATAATGAATTTTTATTCTAATTTTCTTTTGAGATGTGTTTTGTATCTATAGTTAAATTCAATTAATGTGCTTTATTAATGCTTACTTGATAAGCTAATGGTCGATGGATGAGTTATAAAAGTGATGATGATGCAAAAGAGCTAAAGTGCTCCAAAGTGGAGCCTTGATTGATGGAATAACCATGAAATAGAATTCATCCACCCATTTTTTTTCTATCCATCAGTAGTCAAGCAAGCTCAAATTTAGTATGGAAATAAGAATCACATCATGAGTTATTCAAGCTACTACTACTAGAACTATGAGTAGATGGTGGGTTTATCTTTAAGGTGCAAGCTCTAGAATCTTGGAAGAGTGCTTAATCACTAGAAAAAATGGGTATGTAATTAAGGATCCTTGCAATTACTAGATGGGTCTAATCAGTGTGATTAGACCAATGTGCATGTGCTTGCCATCCCTCGCTACCTTGGTCAAAAGATGTTTGTTATCTTATAGACCTATGTATGCCATGTGGTGAGGGATGAATTCTCATGTTCATGTAGGTTGAAGACTCTAGGTGGTGATTTTTCACTTCAATCATTCCCATAGCTCTCATGATCAATTTGAAAATCCTCTTCTCATGAAAGATAAAAAATATATATTTGGTAGAGTAGCCACATACATATTCATTTATCTTTCTGATACTAATATACATCATGGAAAAGAAACTTTTAATGTCTTCTTTTAATTGGAATTCTAATGCATCAAATTATTGTTTGTATAATAGTACTTTCATCTATCTATTTTTAATATTTCCATTGTATTCAAGATGGAGTGAATTTCATATATCTTTGGCTATTTGATAAAGAGTGAGCCTTGAGGATATGTTATCTAATGCATTTGATAGAATCATAATGGAGGATAATCTATTCTTTCTTTCATTGGTTCTACATTACTTTATTTGATTCCCTATCATTTTTTCAAGATCATGAATGTGTTGAAATCATATCTAAATAATCTTCTAATAGTCTTTCTATTTAAGAAGACCTTACACAAATCTTGTTCATAGGCTAAAATCTTTAGAACTATTGAATATCATAGGATATTTGGCAATGTCCTTGGAATTCATTTTTCTAGTATCTGACTCTAATACTAATTGAAGAGCTTAATGTTATTTAATAGAATTAAGGAGATGTATTACAATTCAATCTTGAATCTAATTTTTTTTAAAATTTTTGAATGACCACAAGTCAACCAGAACCTAACCACAAGTTGTGATAAACTTTAAAATAATAATAAAATTCATGGTATTTTAGCATGAGCTATAGTGAATCCACCACCAGCTTATCACAAATTTTTGGTTACTGAAGAAATATAAAAATAAAATTTTTAAGGATACCATGAGTGTTCCATGAGGGTACCACAAGTCTTGGTCTTTAAAAACCTAGAATCTATAGGTTTCTAAATCATTTACATACATTCTACAAATTGGGTATGAGGTATGGTGAATTTTCCTTATTTTTAATGTCAAGCATGAGTTATGATTTTTAATCATAACTAAATCCTAAGTGTACCATTAGTCATGGCCTTCCTTCACAAGTTGACCATGAGTTATGGTATCAATAAAATAAATCTCTATAATATAATGAGTCATGGTGTCCTCATGGTCCAAAAGCTTACAATACCATGAGTTTATCATGAGTCATGGTTTAACAATTCTTTGATAAGATCTTGAGATTTATAAATAAAAAATCAGCAAACTTGATGTCCATATATTTTTCTTGAAGAATTCTTTAAATTGAAACCTTGGTAGTTATAATACATTATTGAAAATGGTATGATAATTGATAAAAATTAATGGTAACTAATAACCTTCTATTGTAAGGCTTGATTGTATAGATTTGGAGATGATGATGAATGCATAATATGAGTAATTAAAATCTACATCAAATTTCTATGAATCGTAATAAAATAGCATACCATGAGATAGGATTATAATGAAATAAATTGAAATTGAGATTTTGGAATATGAAAAATCAAATTTAGAGAATAAATGTATAGAAATATTTTATTGTAGAAATACCAGCCATATAAATCATTGTATGGCATCAAATTTTTAGAGAATGACTAGGACCATACTTGGGATCACTGCAAAGGCATTGCCCAATTATAAAAAGTTAAGAATAAGTAAATAGTATGATGAATTACAGCCAAAATAAGTACAAATACATATAAATTCATTTTAATTAAATAAAAAACATGTTTCCTTCTAGTTTAAAATAATGAAAAATGTAATTCTTAACTTTACTTCCTTTTCTTCTTAGCTTGCTAAAGGTACTTACATGACATACTATCTCTCACAACTATAGCCAGCATAGAGGATGTTAGATAGTTATTCATCTCAGAGATTACTCAATTACATAAAATTCCTTCCAAAATTATCTCAAATTGTAATGCTAAATTTACTTCTTAATTTTAACAAGTATTCAAGGATAGCCTAGGCACTAGACTAAATTTGAGTTTAAGATATCATCTATAAATGAATGAGTAGGTTAAGAGAATCAATCATGTTTTAAAGAAAATTTTTTAGTCTTATGCATTTTAGCTTTCAAATATCTGAAATAGTCAATTACCATTAGAAAAGTTTGCCTATAACAACTGCTACCAAGAATGTCTAAAGGAGTCATTGTATAAGGTCTTGTACAATAGATCTTGTAGGACTTCCTTATGTTGGAACATAATCAAGGATAAATAGTGGATTAGTTCATAGAAGATCTCAAGGAGATTCATAAGTAGCTTAAACTAGCTCAAGATTACTAAGCTAACTAGATGAACTATAGCAGGAGATCTCTTAAGTTTGTAGTTGATGACAAGATGTTCATTCATATCTCTCTTCTAAGATACTTTGTACATTTTAGTTCAAAACATAGGCTTGTACCTCATTACATTAGACCATTCATTATTTTTTAGTGCAAAAGAGAGGTAGTACATATCATGAGTTTTCCTCCATAACTTTTGAGCATGCATGATACTTTTCATGTATCCATTCTTTGAAAGTATTTTTCTAATGATAACCATGTTATTGATTAGACTAAAGGATAACTTCAATCTAATGGTTCACATCCAAAGAATCTTGTTAGGATCATGGATCAAATTGAGTAATAGTTGCATAGTAAGATAGTTCTCATGGTAAAGGCCTTATGGAGACATCATGATTCTCAATAGTTAACTTAAGAGATTAAGTTTAATTTGTGATCATTCCATCCTAAGATCTTTCAAGAGGAATATTTTTAAGGGGATGAGGATATAACCTATATTCTCATATGTTATGGTTAGTATATCTTCTCTTATGTTTTTTTCTTGGTGATGGCTAATGCTATATCATGCTTTACTTGTATTATTAGTTAGATATATTTTCTTAATATTATATATTTAATGTTTATTTTTATTATAATATTCATGTATTATTTTAGTTATGTATTTTTACTATGCATTAATATTACATATTACTATTCATTAGTTGATGTGTATTAACTTGGTGGATAAGTTTTAGCAAATTCTCATGAAGGCCATGGTATGGACATGACATGGGCATGTGATTGCATGGTTGATTTCTAAGTATTATATTTTATTTTTATTATTGATTTTTATGGTATGTATTATTTCTTTATGTTATTATTTTGACATGCTCTTTGTGTTTTGGGAGGTTACATATGTTACAAGAGATATTTATGGTAGATTTATTTTGTGATGTTTTCATTTTTAGAAATTAGCTAGCTATATTAAATGTAATTTTCAAGTGCTTTTCCATAAAAACTCCATGCTTTATTCAACTAGGTACTTTGGCATTCAATTTTTTAAATGTAGAAGTGCTACTAGATTAAAGGTTCTTGCAATGCATGGAGCTTTGTTTGTTCATGAATGTGGCATTGTGAGAGCTTGTAACTAATTCCAATGTTGTTGTGAATTCTTACTTTGATTTCTCTTGTGAATAATCTTGGCACTTTTCCCTATTCATTTCAGTTCGTAGGATTTTATGCACATTTAGCATGGGTTGGATACTATTTATTTTATGCATATCTATAAGAAATTTAATTAAAAATTAGATTTTATTTACCTACTTGTTTTGCATAATTTTTTGTACTTTATTTTGTTATTTTTACCTACCTTTCTTTTATGTAATTTCCCAATTTTGAGTTTCAATGATTTTATGAAATTGATTTATCAATGATTTGGGAAATGGGTATTGCTCATACAACCAAAATTTTGGTGTTGATATGAGCATCTTGATATAGATTCTTTTGGATTTTAGTTGTCTCATGAGAGTCGAAGTCTTCAAATATAGATGAGGAGAGATTCAAAGAAGAGAAAAAAGATTGGAATGAAGGGAAAACACTAGGTTAGAAAAGGAAGAAGAGAGAGGAAGGAAAAAGTAGGGGTTTCAAAAAATATAAGGGTAGGTAGAAAAGAGGAGGTAAGGAGATCAAGGAATTTATAGGAACTAAAGAGAATTTTAAAGAATCAACCTTGAAGGGTGAAGGAAAAAGTTACAAGGACATCATGAAGAGTAAAGATAGAGGTTGTAATTCATTGGAAGTATTAGCAAGTAAATTAGAGGTTTAGTCATCATCATGTATCCAAATTAAGAAAGTTGATGTAGGAGAATACTATCAATAAGATTGCCAGGAATACTTGTGAAGACTATATAGATAAAGAAACCTTCTTCATCAAAATAGAGGCTAATCTCATATTCTTGGTAAGGTTGGAGTTTAGAGCAAAGAAAAAGACTTTTGGATGAGATAAATATGATCTAATTATCATTTTTAGTTTTGATAGACTAAGGAGAATGATTATAAATTATAGAGTGGGTAGTCCAATGTTGAGAGGAATTCACATGTTGAGAGTTCAAACTAGAACCCTACTAATAGTTAGACTGTATACTTAGTATTGTTCTAGCATGCTAAATTGCTAAGACTAGAATAGAGTGTTTGGTAGCATTTTAATGTTCAATCTTTAAAAAAGGAAGTTATTGGCTCTTAGATAGTTGCTTTAAGAGATATGATGTCTTCTCATATGAAAGTCTTCTTCTTTTGATGGTTTAAGATTATTGTGACTAGATCATGACTAAATCATGCCCTAAATCCTTCTCATAGTGGTGTGGACAAATTACTGAAGTTGAACCACAATCTAACCATGACTTTTAATCAAGTGCTCATCTACTTTGATTTTTTCTAATCAAACTACAACTTATGATGGTCACCATGAGGATGCCAGAACTTATAGTAGGGACCATGAGGATACATTGAATGGTGTTGTAAATAATGTTTTTTACTTTAACTTGTAATGATGTCATGGTGATTATTATGAGGATTCTATGACTCATGATGAAGGTCCTTTCAATGAAGAAGCAGATAGCAACTCGTAAGACACTTACATTCTATATCGGTCTACAAAACCTTAAGGTGTTTCAAGACTTCTTAATGTCCAATCTTGATTTGGATGGTTTTAAACTTGATTACTGATCTTTCTTACTTGGATTAGAGGCCTCTAGTAGTAAACAATTCTCCTTCAACTATCTTAAATTTAAATTTCAAGAATCTAGATGTTGTTTATTGTAATTTTGTGGACTTAATGTTTACAATTTTTTTTCCTCTCTTCCTTAAATTCTTGGATTTTCAAACCTACAACAATGGCTATGAAAGTAATACAATGGAGAAACAATGAATTTTATTCTTCAATAATTAGCATTTCTTTTTTTCCTTTTATAATTCTTTTAGAAATGTTTCAATTGAAATGAGATTGAAAGAAAAGCAACATTGAAGTTAATGAAATAGGATAAAATGCTAAAATAAAATAGATGAAATAACTAAACAAGAAATGAGATAATGAAAATGAAGAAAAAATTCTTCTTCTATTATCTCAAGATTTAATTCATGCTATAATGGATTTTTATTTTCTTTACCTCTTGGCTTCTTTACCTTAAGTTTGAGGAAAGTCTAATTCATGCATAAATAGAAAAATTAAGGAGGTGCTTAAAAGCATACTCAACTCTAATGTGGCTACAATACCTCACCTAATCACAAGCTAAATAACAAGGAGAGGAGACTTGTTGTTTTAACACACTTTTTTTACCTATGCCTTTCATGTGGTTCCAATTCATGAATGGAGAAACATAATATCTTGAGTTTCCCCAAGGATAAGATTCTTGATGTATGGCATTGAGGATCCATCCTTTAAATTCATTTTTCTTCTCCTTTCCTCTCTTTTTGAATATAAAATTATTTTATATGATAAATTATATTGAGAGAAAGACCAACATAACATGCTTCCTTGATAAGGACAACATCCAATCCAAAAGTATTAATACTCATTTTTTTCTCTATTTAATATTTGTATGTTATAACTTTGTATGGTTGGTATGTACTCCATGCATTTTGAAGGTTCCAAGACTAATGGGAGCATGTATACATTCCTTGGATTTCATACATAATAGCTTGTGCAATTGTAGTGCTAGTAGGAAAGATGTATTTGGTATAGATAAGACATCTTTTTATGATCTAAGATGTCTTATAGATGAAGTCTAGTCTCTAGAAATATTCCTTCCAAGACCAAAAACCATTTTTTGTAAATGTATGGCTCTTGGGAAATATGTCTTCCTAAGGTCAAATACATTTTTATAAGCATGTACTTATTTCAAGAAGGACATCTTCTAAACCTTAAGGATTTCTTCCTTGGTGGTATAAATAGGCATAAATTTGTATTTAGGTGCTAAAGAGAGACAAAGAATTACTTGAAAAGCTACAAATAGACACAAAAGCCTAAGTTTGAGACCTAAGAAAGTTTTGTGTGGAGAGATAGTATGTGCAAGAGAGTAAAAAAGAGGAGAGAGAAGCTCATCTTGAGCATTCCTTCTAGGCTTATTGACCATTGAGATTGTGAGTGTGATTTTGATGGAATCTTGAGTCCTTTTTTATCCTTGGAATACTACTTCCAACATTTTTATGAGTTCTCATATTTGTAAGAAAAAATAAATAGTTGTATTTTTCTTTCTTATTTTCATCTATGAATTATTATTATATTTTACATTAAATTGGGGTTGATGAGGTAACCTCTACATCAAATTAGTATTAGAGCATTTATATTGAAGAAAATGAACTTAAGGAGAGGAATCCTCTACATCAACTCACAAGGAATTTACTCTTCTCCAATTCCATTTTGGTTACACTTTTATTAATTTTATTTTTCATGCTCAATTATGGTTTAGTTAATCTTATTTTAGTAATTTTGGTGATCAATTGAATTGGATATTAAAAATTCTTATTTTTTAGAATACCCATTATATTTGTCTAGTTAGGATTTGTGGGAACTATGTGAATTCCATGAAAAAGAAATAACGATTCTACTTTAAGACCTCTAAGAAACCCTAAGAAAAAAAATTAATATTACTCTTACAAAGGTATTTAGGAATGCCTCTAAAATGCCTCATGTAAAAGTGAAGATCTTCAATGGAATAAAGAATACTAAATATTTTCTTTCTTCATTGAAGATCACAAATAAATACTTTGAACTTGAACATGTATAATACCATTACAAATTATCATATGTTACAATAAAACTTAAGGGTATGATATAAATTTGGTGAGAGAAAGAGAGTCATGCTTATCTTATAAGTAATGGCTCTCCCATTAAAGATTGGTCACCTATGCAATTTATGTTATAGTAAAGATTTGAGATGACCCATGATAGGTAAGAAGCAATCCAAAGATTAAAGTACTTAATGCAAGGTAACAAGAGTGTTAAAAAATTATACATTGATTTTTACAAATCCTTTCAATAAGAAAAAGTGAATTTAAATAATCATGAGCAAGCATCCAATTTCTAAGGAGGGTTAAAGTAGAAGTATCAACAAGATCTTACATTCTATTAGTCCTAAACATTGGATGATGTTTTTGAATTAGCTCTTAAAGCTAAGAAGAAACTTCATGGCTTTAATAGAGATACCAAATCTTCTAATTTCAAAGACTCCAAAGCTTCCAAAGGAGAGAAAGGAGCATAGGAAAAGGATAATTCCAAAGAAGACACAAATGAGAAGCAAGAAAAAACTAAAGCTCAAGATTCCAATAAGGACTACTCTATGAAAGAGAAGGGCTAAGGGAATGGTAATACTTCCAAGCTTCAATGCTTAAATTATGGTGATGTGGAACATAAATAATGGAAATGTTAGAAACCAAAATTTTTTAAAGATAAAGAACTTCAAACCTTGGAGAAAGAGAAGTGTTCAAATGAAAGTCATTCTAATACTCCTTTAATTAAAGATCTAACTAAGTTTAATGCATTTATCAAAATATCAATGCTAGGGAAGATCCTTTAAGAAAAATGTTCTTTATAATGTTATATTATTTAAATAAGAACTTATCTTTTATTTGGGATGATGCAAAGGAGAGATCTTTTCAAGAATTGAAGGCTAAGATTGATAGTGCTTTAGTTTTGGCAATTTCAAACTTCTCAAAGCTATTTGAAGTAAAGGTGTATCCAAGTGGGCTTACTATTGAAGGTGTGCTTTATCAAGAGTGTAAGCTAATTACATTATTTTTTAAAAAGCTAAATAAATGTAGAAACAAAGTATAGTATATATGAAAAGGAGTTATATTCTATACTATAAGATATCAAGCATTGGAGATACTACTTACTTTGATTAGAATTTCTTTTTTAACTAATCATATGGCATTTCAATTTTTAAATTATTAAAAGAATTTGATCACTAAAACATATGAAGTGAATAGGGAAATTTTAAGAATTTTATTTATTTTAAAGTATAAAAGTGACAAATATAATGATATGACCAATGCTTCATCTAGAGTTTGTGTTGTTAATTCTAGTGTGGAAGTGAAAGGTTTTGAATCTTTTATATTATTGTATCATAATGAAAATTATTTTGATGAAATTTGGAAATAATTAAATTTTTCATTGTAGGGTTGATAAATGATGTGAAAATGGTATTTTATTTAAATATGAAAAAATTTGTGTTCCTAAATGTGACTTTAGGTTCAAGCTTCTTAAAGAAAACAAATAAAGTGACTTGCTACACATATGGACAAAATAAAAAATTTAGAATTCATAATAAAAAATTATTTTTGGCTAGGTATATACAAAGATGAGGTTAAATCTATGAAATAATACTATGTTTTCCAAAATTTTATAAGTGAGAAAGACATTGATGATAACTACTTACTTTTCTAATTCCAAATGCTCCTTGGAAAAGTGTTTCTTTGGACTTTGTTTGTGGCATTCTAAAGAAAATATCTATCCATGATTCTATACATATTATTTTTTATAGATTTACTAAGATGGCTCATTTTATTTCATACAAAATTAGTGATGCTTCTCATGATCAAGGATGCCAATAAGATATCTAAGGATATGCTTCTAGGTATTCATGTAGCATTACCTTAGTTTAGCCATGAATCTACTTAAATAAGAGGTGGAATATTCAATATTACTTCTTTGTTGGAAAACAAATTTTAAAAAGCCAATGATAATGAGGCATCAATAAGATGAAATTCATCAATTTTCAAAATTTTAAGGCTAAAAGAGAGATGATTACTTACAACCTTTGCATCCTTCATGTCATATCTTTCTTGCATGCTTTTGCAAAATTTTATTTAATGTATACCATCAAGCCTTTGATCTACTTGGATCCCCAAGAAATACTTTAGCTATCCTAATTCCTTCATTTCAAAATCATTTTTCATGGCTCTCTTAATTTCTTCAAAAATCTCATCATTAAAGATAACAAAGATAATTCAACATACAAAGAAATAATGATTAAATAAAATTCAATGATTTATAATGTAACATTGGCTCAGCCAATGATAACGTGTATCCTGTTCTAATTAAATAATCATTAATCTCTTAAATCAAGCTCTTGAAGCTTCAAACCATAAAGAGCTTTGTTGAGCTTGCATGCCTTTTCTTATTGGTCTTTATTGATGAAACCTTTAAATTAGTTAATTTAGACTTCTCTCTTTGAGTAGCCATTAAGGAAGATGAAATTTACATTCATTTAATAAATTTTCAAACTACCATGAATTGTAATTAAGATAAGTAGTTTAATTATCTCAACCCATGAAACAACTACAAATATTTCTTCATAGTCTATACCCTTCTTTTACTTGAAATATATTGTCACCAACTTTATATTAAATTTTTTCAAGGTTTTATTTTCATTATATTTTATATTGAAGAGTCATATTATGTTAAGAATCATCTTTTTCTTTGGGCTTTTCAACAAGGATCCAAGTTTGATTCTTTTTGGATTACATCAATTTTCTTCTTCATTGCTTGAGTTCATTTCTTGGACTTAAGAACCTCCTTAATGATTTGAGACTCTTGGGTAAGGGCTACATACACAAGAAGATTTTTGATCATGCTTCTTGTGTATCTTCTTTCAAAATCATGATCAAGAATTTAAGATGAAGGATGCATTCTCCCAATCCTTGAGGGAGCCTTTGATGGCTATTCCATGATTTCAACTTAATTTTCTTGACCTACAACTTTGTTTTAATTTTTAAAGTGGGTTATTCTAAAAAACTTTTCATTAAATTTTACATTTCTTGTGGAAATTGATTTCCTCACAATTGGTTCAAAGCATTTGTATGAGATTAATCTTTAATCATTATCCTATAATCTAGTATTTTTGTTATGGAATTTTGCATATGAACCAAACAAATACAACTAAATATTTTAATGTGATAAAGGTTTGGTGCCTTACCATGCAAGGCTTGATATTAAGTGATTCCTTTTTTAGAAAATAAATACAATCTATTGAGAAGATAAGATGAGGTACATATGGATTCTCAAAAAGAAAACATTTACATAATTTGACTTGCCTCGATATGTATCATACAATGTCTTGCAAAATGTCATTTCTTCTCTTTATCACATCATTAAATAGAGGAGAGCTGCCATGATAAATTTATTTTTTAATTTCATTTTTATTATAAAACTCATTAAATGCATTTAAAAATTCTCCTTCCTTATTCCTACTAATGGACTTAATCTTCAAATTTAATTCATCCTTAACAAGGTTCTTAAAATATTTAAATGTGGATAAGACCTCATCTGTACATTACAATAAATAATACCATGTATATCTAAATCCATCATCAAAAATTTTAAGAAAGTAACTAGAATTTATGATAAAGAATGGTTGCATTGAACTCACCAAGTCTATGAGAAGGAACCCCAATGATTTCTTCTTCCTTTCCATGTATGTGCTTTGAGAAACAAACTTGTACTTACCATAAGAAAATGCTTCATACACTTCATTTGGAATGAAAGGCTACTTACATTAGTGGATGCTTGTATCTTAATCATATCAATTATGTATTGCTTATTTTCATAGTCCAATATTTTCTTCCCTAATCTTACAATGATGATGGATGGAACTTTAACTTGTTGGCATGTCATGACATGCATGAAAACATCTACTATGGAGATAATATAAATTTTATTTTCTAATTTAGAAGTAAAATAAATGATTAAGTTATGGTAACTTAATGTACAACCTCTACCATCAAACATATGGTTTACATCCTTGAACACCATTTACCCTATGAAAATTAATGAGGCTAAAAGTAAAGGCACATAGAAAACATCAATTACCTATTTTTGTATCCATCATGGAGACTCAGGATGCATTTCCTAATTTTTTCAATTTATATACAAACTCCATCTCTAATTTGTATGCTCCCAAAGGCTTTTCTTCTAATATTTATAAACTTAGAGATGGTATTATCATTTGAACAAATTACTATTAAGGATCAATAATGATGATGGGAGATCCTTGCAATACATGAAGGCTGAATACCTTTCTTTTTCACCTTCAACTTTCTTGTCCTTACCAATGGCTAATATACCAATGATGAAAGGATATTCATCTATGCTTTTGAGGGATTATCATTTAAGGAAAATCTTGGGAAGCCTACCTTGTACTAGTATTGATCTTCAAGGTATATATATGTCTTGGAATTGGAAAATCATTTACCTTCTTTTAATTTTGTTTAAGTCTTTATCCTCCTTGAGATATACTTCTTATTGTACTTTGGAAAATCCTTTATTTTTAGCATGTGGTTGATTTTAGAACCTATTTTATCCTCATCTTCATTTTTCTCTTCTCTTGACTCCTCTACTTATTTAATGCTCATTGGAGTTGAAGGCTTGATTTTGATTGCATTTAAATTCAAACTCATTTAGGAATTTCATGTGAAAAACAAGCTTAATGATAATGAGGCTCTTAAGGCATTTAATGCTAATGAAAATTACAATGTGTAGTTATAATTAGGATGAATATAAAGGGTTTGAATAATTTTTTGCACTCTTTGCTTCTTATTATTACTAGCTTAAAATGCATCTAAGTCCTTAATGATATTATACATCCTTTCAAAGATGGTATCAAAGAAATCATCTCTCATGATATTAAATTTTTTAAACTTAGCTCTAATCTTCAATTATTTAACTTGTATGACTTAACTTGTGTCATTGTATTCTTGCACATGGGAATTCCAACAAGTTTTTATATTGTTCTTAATGATCTTAGCCTAAATGCTCTCTTTCAAAGAGCTACATAAAATCATTTTAGCTAAGGAATTTTTCTTCTTATGTTTATTTTTCTTTCTTAGATGTACTTAAGAGAGGAGAAAAAAATCAACTTCTTGGAGCCTTACTTAACAATTCCCCAAGAATTCCTCAAGTTTAAATAAGCTCCTCATGAGCATAGTTCAATATGTTCAATCTTTCTTTCCATTAAAGATGATGGATCAATTGGGCACTTGTTTAAACATCTTACCCTCCTTTGGCTTCTTAGAATTTCGAACCAACAGTTTATGATACCAAATTTTTTCTCTTATAGAACCACCCCAAGATATATGAAATCTTCTTATGAAGAAGTACTCTTCTTTTGATAGTTTAAGTTCATCATGACTATACTATGACTTGAAACTTTCTCATAGTTAGGAGGAAAAGTGATGAGAGTGGTTACTCTATCGATTACTCTAGTAGTTACTCTAATTATTAGAGTGGTTACTCTAGTGATTACTCTAGTAGTTATTCTAATTATTAGAGTGGTTACTCTAGAAATTACTGTAGCAGTTACTCTAATTATTAGAGTGGTTACTCTAGTAGTTATTCTAATTATTAGAGTGGTTACTTTAGCAATTATTCTAATTATTAGAGCGGCTACTCTAATTATTAAAGTAGTTGCTCTCAAGCCTATTAATACAATGCCCAAATGCACAATTGGAAGGACGTCTTTTAGTAGTCAAGTAGTAAAACTCTATAGTCTGTTTGAAAGTTAGAGTATTTTCCAAGTGCCCAAAGCAGGAGGTCTAAGTATGGATGGATCTTTATCTGAGCATTGTGTACCTGAGCACACCTTATATACAGCAACAAAGACGAGCTCTTTGATTCATCCTTGTAGCCTTTGTGATTTGCTTTCTTACAAATTTATTTTATTTTATTTTCTTATGCATTTATTTTATTTTATGCACTTTACATTGATGTTATTAGAATAGCAATTAATTTTGATCAATTAAGCAAATCGTTAAACCACACAAGCACAACCACTTCGAGCATGCATGTAACACTTGGTAACCCAGTAACAATTAATGTTTGGTAATCCCAGCAGTGTTACACTGGTTATGGATGTGTATGGAAAGTGGGAAAGAATGCTAGTGTTAAGATTAGTTAGAACCTACTTAATGAGTAGTTAAGTTAAATTAGTCACTTAGTTACCTCTCTCCTTCCTTACTAGCATAGGACATAAAAACATAAAAGGTATAAAAATCATATGCCTCAAGCTTACTTAACCATACAATCGTGACATACAGGTAAGCTTGGGAAGACAATGATCAACCAACTTATCCTTGTTCCACAAGGGTGCATAAGCACTTAGTCTTTATAATTTTACCGGACTATGCATGAAACACTTGTATTCATATAGTTGAGTGTAGGGGTACCTCACCACTCATCATTAGTGCTGTTTCCAAGGACTTAGTTGTTTGTGCGCTAACTAGAACATAGAAAATCATTCACATCATTGGAACGAACCCTTAGGGTTGGTTGAGAAAATAATAAACAAGAATATATTGCACACTGAACATATAAGTATGTCTCCTTCATCGTATGAAAGCGCCTCACTGCCTAGGTCTAAACTAGGAAACAATCAGCGACGTAATACACATGATGTTGATTTGCTAGTCCCTCAACAAGTTTGAGTAGTATATATTCATCCCGATGAGTATATACTAGGCTTTACCTTTATCCTCCATCAAGATGAACAACTACACTGGTGAGGCTTAGAGGGTAATGTAGTGTTACCTCCTGATCATTCAGTCCCAAGCATGCTTCTTCGTGCTCTCACACAACTTGGCATGCTGCACTTACATGTAGAATATGTTGTGCAAGACCATGACTTGAGAGAATACCATCCCATGGAGGCACAACATCAAAGGGACTTGCAATAGGAGAGACATCATAAGTCTTTGAAGGGTAAGTGGTCCCAGGATGCCCCACATTTCTTAAGCGAAAATGAGGGTGGTGAACCTACCTCAGGCAATCACCCACACAACGATGTTCCTTCCCTTGACTTTGGCCAAGGGCTTGTGTATCAAGACCTTCATTCCACTATTCATAGCCTAGGTTCTGATACCCATGCGCACAAAGGATCTGAAAAAGGGACACGAACTCATGATAAAGGTGGACACTCTGATCGCAATTGTGATCGGGGAAGAGATCATAGAAGAGAAGGTAGCAGATACCATCATGATGATGGTTCTCTTTCTTCTTCACCTTCATCATCTCCTGCACCCTCTCCTTCAATATCTAGATGTGATCATAAAGAAAAGAACCATGGGTATAAAGATAGGAAAAGTGGAAATCATAGATGAAACAACTAGAAAAGGGGATGAGGGTACTCTAGAGAGTCACGACATAGAAGAAAGGAGAGTAGGGAATAATGAAGGAATCATAGATGCCATGGATGAGATGATAAAAATGAACCCCTACTCACTACTCGAAGTATGTTAGACATAACTGAGGCTATTAGAATTCCAACAAGGCACCAAAAAGATAATAGGATCAAGAGATTAGATATGAACAACATCCCATGATTTGAATGGGGATACAATGCTGATCCTTAGAATCATTTACAAGAATTCCATGATGTGTGTGCCTTACAAAACATAGAGAATGAATGGAAAAAACTTAAGTTGTTCTCATAGACATTAGTTAAAGAAGCAGAAAGTTGTTACTAGTCTTTAGAACAGGAATCCATCCATAGGTGGAGTATTATGTTAGAACTATTTAATGACAGGTGCACTGTTACACTGTTGTCCTAGCCATGGTTGTTCATAATGGGATCAACTAAGCCATCGCGTGGATGGGCTTAGGCACGAAATGAGAAGAACCCTTGGGACTTATGCCCAAGGAAGACTATCCAAGCTTAGGTCCCATCAAATTTAAAGACTATTGAAGCAATTTTCTAAGGAAGAAGGTGAGCTATAGAAGAGAGAAAGTATGGAAGAGTATAATCGAGATCCTTCCCTTCAAAAAAGGGAAGCAATATTTTTTGAGGATGAAGAAGAGTAACCACTCAAATAGATGGTGAATAGGAAAAATTTACCTATCCAAAAAATGACATCAGAAGTTTCATAAAAGGTAGACCAAATGTGGGATTCCCTAGATAATATATTTCAAAATATTCTTAAAATATTAGAGGAGCCTAGAGAGCAAGGTTGTGAGAAAAGAAAAAAGAAAGAGGTTGAACATGCATGTAGCAAGGGTAAGAGCAAAGTTGTCGTCATTAAAGAGGTTGTGGATTTGGAAATAGAAAATGATAGTGGATGTGAGATATGTCAATATGATCATCCTAAGGGATTTTTTCCTATAATCTCACATCCACAGGAATCTAGAATGTATGTACTCAACCCATAATGAAACAAAAGGCAAACACCCCAAAGGTTACCTTATCCTCAAGGTAACCCAATCTAGTTCCACCAACCCTTAACATATTATCCCAGTGGAACTCCACCACAACCAATTGAGTAATATCAATAGTGGAAGCATCCAAAATCATGGATAATTCCACCACCAAGGCAATAGTATCCTTACTAGCAACCTGACCCATATGGATATTATGTGCAACAACCAATCTTTCCATGTGACTCTACTGGTCACGTCACTCCTCAACCTTACTACTAAGCCCACTCCATCTTCTAGAGGTGATATTTCACAAGCATATCATCCTTCTCATCTAGCCACATCTCCTCCACCAATAGCTCCACTACCACCTGCTCCCATGATGCAAGGTGAAATCCTTACCCAGCTGTAGCAACGTAACACCATGAGGGCTGTTAACTCTCAACCTACTATTGGTTCCAAAAACCACATGAAGAAAAGACCTTTCTTTAGAACCAATAGTCCAACCAAGCCCTTGCAATCACTAGTGGTTGATTCCTTAGATGCTTTAGTATCAATCAAAACTTCGGAGTCCCCCTCAAACCAATCGCTGCACTCAACGCATACGATCATGCTAATACATGTCGTCAATGATTGGATCAAAGCTAGCCAGCTTCCAAGGAAATTCTTTAATCTTGGAAGTCCTTTGATATACTTATAAATTGTTGAAAATGCACTGTGTAACACTCTTTTGGATTTAGGTTCTAGTGTCAACTTGATTTCTCAAGAAATGTACAAGGCCTAAAACCTACCTCCATTGAAAAAGAGAAACATCCATCTAGAGTTGGCCAACCAGTCCATCACTATCCCATTGGGACTAGTGGAAGACATTGTTACCACTATTTGTGTGTGGTCATACCCAATTGACTTCCTAGAGATTCAAGTAAACAACAGTAAGGGGGACTTCCCAATCATAATGGGAAGAGCATGGCTAAGCACCATTGATGCAAGCCTAGGGATACATGATATTTTCCTAGAAATATCAAAGAAAAATACATTTGGAAGAATTAAGAAGAAGAAAGTTCCATGCATCACATATAATGACACAGGGTGTAATTGTGTGTAGAGGTCATGGTTTATGCAAAGTTTAGCATTGCCTGCATGTAATCAGTGTGCACAAGTGATTAACATAAAAAAAAGGCCTATATGTAGTAGCCACATGATAGGAAGACACCTAGTGGCTGATAGCTAATCAAGAAAGTAGTTCACTCATATGCATGAAACCAATTGAGGGTTTGACTTGTGCTTACATTGATAGCATATATGCATTAGAGCAAGTCCACCACCAACTTCCAAGTCTTAACCTTGAAAATGTTAACTAGGGGAAGTTGGAAATCCTTGAGAAATTTAAGTAGGAGCCCCTTGAGCTGAAACCATTGCCCATCAGTATGGAATACACATTTCTTAAAAATAGAAAACTAGTAATTATCAATGCTAAGCTTGCTCCTCAATAGAAAGAAGAACTTCTCCTAACTAGTCCAACCCATTTCATATCATGACTAACATGTCCAACTATGCTTTAGGAGTCGTACTTACATAGTTAGATGACCAAAAGCTTCCTTATTACATCCACTATGCAAGTAGAAGTATCACTGGTGCACAACTTAACTACACTACCATAGAGAAAGAATTAATGGTTGTAGTGTTTGCACTAGAAACGTTTAGACACTATGTATTGGGATATAAAGTAGATATACATACAAATCATCATGCAATCTAGTTCCTCATGAATAAGCCAATGGTAAGCCCGTGTATCATATGATGGCTTATAATCTTACAAGAGTTTGATCTTATGATGATCGATCGTAAAGGCACTAAGAATGTAGTTGCTGATCATTTATCTTAGTTGCGATGGGACAACAAAGAGGATGAGTATCCAATTTCTAATTATTTCCCAGATGAATTCCTCTTTGCTTGTGTAGTGAATAATCAATCACCCATGGAGACAAACTAGTACAATAGCATTCCTACCTATCTCCTCACCCAACAAATACCACAAGAGTTAAACCTTAAGAAGAAACAACAGTTTATTCACCAAGCCAAGTACGTTATGGAAATCAATGGGAAACTTTACAAAGTGTGTCCCAATGGCTTGGTTTGATGGTGTGTTCTTGATATAGATCAATTCCAAGTTCTCCAAGATGCTCATGAGGGTTCTTGTGGGGGTCATTATCCTAGGAGACAAACATCCATCAAGATCTTGCTTGTAGGATATTATTGGCCTACATTATTTTGGGACATCCATCATTTCGTCCAATCTTGTGAGTGCTATCAATGAGATGGGGGAATGACTACTAGAATGGAGGGTCCGCAACAATGGATTCAATCGTTAGAACACTTCGACATTTGGGGAATTGATTTTATGGGTTTTATTACACTAATGTCCAATGGAAAAGCTTATATTATTGTTGTTGTTGATTACCTAATAAAATGGGTTGAAGCAGCTACTATTAAAGATTGTACATTATCTACAGCTGCAAAATTTGTTCAACAACAAATCATAAATAGGTTTGTGTGCTACATGCACTTATTTCAGACAATGGTACACACTTTACAGGTGCAACTTTTTGGAAATTAATGCAACGCTTAGGGGTTGAGCATAAATTGACTACACCATACCACCCCCAAGAAAATGATCAAGCAGAAGTCACCAATAGGGAGATTACGAAGATATTAACAAGAACCATTAGTAAGTTTAGGTGAGATTGGAGCACTAAACTAAATAATGCTCTTTGGTCATACTGCTCCACATGGAAACTCCCTATAAAATACTCTCCCTATGAGTTAGTGTATGGTAAATTGCCAATGCTTCCCATTCAAACTGAGATTCATACACTATCCATGGCATGTGACCTCAACCTTGACCTTGATCTAGCATAGAAACAATGATTAGTAACCCTTAACTTGCTAAATGAAAACCTATTAGCTACCCTATCATCTAATGAATTGCACAAGGCCTTCAATAAACAATGTCATGACCTAAGAATTAGAAAAGCTAAATATTAGCTAGGAGATAAGGTTCTCTACTGGAATCCCACACATGTGCCACAACGTACTAAAGTTTAAACATTATGGGAAGAACCTTATATTATTTATGCAACTTTTTCTTCAGGGGCCATAACAATATACAAACTTGAGAGCTCGGATAAGAAACTTTTGGTCAACGTGCAACAAACCAAACCTTTCTAGGAGCTTAGGATAGCTAGTACACATGCTATGTATCTTGATGAATAACCCTGCTCACTATTTTAGATCTCATCCTTTCAACTTAGTCATGGGGAAGATGGTAACCTATGCTAACTACTCTAGGCCCTCAGTTCATTTTGAATTTTTGTTTTACACATTCTTTCAACTTTTCTTATTTTTGTTTTACACCATCATTCATGTTTTTACTATTTATTTTTTTGCTTGATTTACTTTTATTTGTCATCTAATAAGTGCTCATGATGGTGGATTGAATTATATCATATTGATTACTAATGTTTGGTTTTTACCTTTGAATTATGATGATGATATTAAGGTATGCTTCTTTTGGTAAAATAGGCAATGAGTCCATGTCATCCTCTCATTCATACAACTCTATGGTCTCCTTTGGCCTGGAACTGTATAGTCCCCTTTTTCTACGTAAACTTGTTAATGAATTGGTGGCTAGGTATTTTTCAAACCAAGGAAAGACTCAAAGGATGAAACGCTTGTGACTTCAAGGGGATTTGGAGCATTGGTGTTGGCCATTCTCTTGGGTTCTTTGATGCTTTTTCTTGGGTTTTCCACCATTTTGACATTGTTCAAATATCAAGAAGCTGAGTGAATAAAAATAAGTCTTTGCATGGTGTGGTTCTTATGCATAAAAATCAAAAAAAGGAGAGAGAAAAAAGAGAAAAAGGTGAGAATTCAAAGCACACCCCTTAGACATAATAAAGTAATATGGGCTACACACACTGGTTATGGCACTGGAAAGACATGTTACCCATGCCTGAAGGTTCCCTCTAACTAAGGCCCTTTCTCGCTTCCTACTTCTCCATCTCACTCTCCTTGGGATGGTGGTCACTCTTTGTGGAAGCATTCTTGTTACCTCAAGAGGATGGATTGGCCAAGTGAATGTGGTTGGTTTGAGTATGGATTTAGGATAAGTTCTACTTAGTTGTCTTAACCATGAAATACAAAAGGGGCTTTACACAACCTTGTTCTTGGGATTCCATTCCATTATATCCTCTCCATATTTCTTCCCATTCTCCACCTCATTGTCGATTTTATCATTAGTCCATTCTAGGTTGATGCATTGTTTTTCTTTGGTGAATTCTTGTGAGTAAGTTTTTAACTCTTACTTCCAAATGACATTCCTAGAGTCTACGAACTCTTTGGTTTATGGGTTTGTCAGGGCATAAAGGGCATGAGCCTACTTTGGGGAGGATCCATTGGCATTTCTTTTTGGTGTAGTTGTTAACTTCTTTCCCTTCAACATTTCTTGCAATAAATCATTTCTTGTTTCATCCCCATCCATGACATCCATTTTATTGACGTTTCCATTGATATTTTTCATCTTTCTTGTTCCTCAAGTGTTTCCATCTTATAGCTACTGGAGGTTTGCTCTTAGTCATGGGGGGCCTACAAAAAATTTTTCAATTCTTTTCATTTTACTAATTACCTAACCCCTACACCTTGGGTAGTTGCCAATGATAAATCTCTAAACTAGTTTCTACCATAACGACAACTCAACCAATGCACTTCATATCGAGGCAAGGTATCAATTGCATTGTGGTTTATCTATCCTTGCTCATTTGTGACTGTGTTGTGTGTGTAGATGGAGATCATACAAACAATGGACTAGGCTTGGAGGAAGCACTCAGGATGGACTAGAACTGGAGCATTTATGAAACGAGCAAGTTTGGTGGCATGGGTATGGATAAACAATGGAAGGTGCAATCTTGACATTGGCGATGACACACTCCATATTCTTTCTCTCTCTCTTTTTCTCTTCAAGCTTCCAAATAAAGGGTTGGATGTCATTTATGTACGAGTGTTCACTACAATGGTTATGAAAACTAATGTTGTAATATGCTTATTGATCCGTTCATTGGGCACGTTGAGTCTATCATCCCATTCCACCATTAGTTATCAATTAGTCAATAATCCCATACCTTCCCAATATTTTGTAAAGAACACAAGGATGAGTTTTCATTCAGTCATGGGGGTATGATGAGAGTGGTTACTCTAGTGGTTACTCTAATTATTAGAGTGGTTACTCTAGCGGTTACTCTAGTAGTTATTCTAATTATTAGTGTGGTTACTCTAGTGGTTACTCTAGCAGTTACTCTAATTATTACAATGGTTACTCTAGTAATTATTCTAATTATTAGAGTGGTTACTTTAGTGGTTAATTTAGTAATTATTCTAATTATTAGAGAAGTTACTCTAATTATTAGAGTAGTTTCTCCCAAGCCTATAAATATAGTGCCCAGGCGCACAATTGGAAGGAAGCCTTTTAGTAGTCAAGTAGCAAAACTCTTGTAGTCTTTTTGAAAGTTATAGTATTTTCCAAGTGCTCGTAACAGAAGGTCTAAGTGTGGATAGATCTTTATTCGAGCATTGTGTACCTAAGCACACCTTGTGTACAGAAATAAAGATGAGCTCTTTAATTCATCCTTGAGCACTTGAGATTTTTTTTCTTACACATTTATTTTATTTTATTTTCTTATGAATTTATTTTATTTTATGCACTTTACATTATTGTTATTAGCACAACAATTCATTTTGATCAATTAAGAAATTCGTGAAATTACACAAGCACGACCACTTCGAGCATGTGTGTAATGCTTAGTAACCTAATAACAATTAGCATTTGGTAATCCCAGAAGTGTTGCACTAGTTCAGGATGTGTATTGCAAGTGGGAATAGATGTTGGTGTTAAGATTAGTTAGAACTTAGTTAATGAGTACTTAAGTTAAATTAGTCACTTAGTTACCTCTCTCCTTCCCTACTAGCGTAGGACATAAAAACATAAAAGGTATAAAAATCATATGCCTCAAGTTTACTTAACCATACAATTGTGGCATACAGGTAATCTTAGGAAGATAATGATCAACCAATTCATGCGTGTTCCACAAGGGCACATAAGCACTTAGTCCTTGGAATTCAACCAGATCATGTGTGAAACGCTCGTATTCGTATGGTTGACCATAGGGGTACCTCGCTACTCATCAAAAATAAAATGCAAAAAAACTATGATCTAAAAATAAATTATAGTTAAGAAATTACCTATATTTTACAAATACCATGACTTGGTTAGAACTAGACTATAACTTTTTGTGAGCTTGATAGTTTTGTTTGAACAAGCCTTCACTTACAATGGGGTTGTAGTAGTCACTATGAGGAGACTAGGACTCTAAATAAGAATCATAAGGATATTGTGAACAAAAATGAAAAGGGTTTTTTATCATCATGACCTGAAATGGTTACCATAAGAAGGTTGTAACTTACAATAAAGGATAAAAGTACAACTCATGGGAAACTTGTGGCTTGCACAAGTCTATAAAAACCAAAGATGTTTTAGGATTCCTTAATACCCAATCTTGCATAGACTATTCTTAGACTTGATTAGGCATGTTTATCATTAGGGTGAGAGGTGTTAAGTAGTAGTAAATTCTTCTTCAACTCCTTTTAATTTGGATTTTAAGGAGCTTGGTGTTGGTTTTCCCTTCAACATATTGAAATTTTGGGGACATGATGTTTGGGAAATTTATTCCTTCTTCTCTTTCTTAAATTCATAACCTTTTAAACTTGTAACAATGGCTAAGAAAGTAGGATAGTTAAGCAACAATGAATTTTATACTCCAAAAATCCAAGCAACTATTTCCTTTTACAATTCTTTAAGAAACATTTCAATTGAAATAAGAATAAAACATAGACAAGGTCAAAATTGATGAAACAACATGAGATGTTGAAATGAAATAGATGAAAACACTTAAATTTAAAATGAGACAATGAAAATGAAGAGAAAATTCTTCTTCTATTGATTCAAGCTTCCATTCATGCTACAATGGAATTTTCTATTCTTTGTCTCTTTGCTTGTTTGCCTTAAATTTGAGGTCTAATATATGCATACATAGAAAATGAAGGAGGTGCTTAAGAGCATACTCAACCCTAATGTAGCTATAAATACATCACCTAATCATAACCTAAATAGCAAGGAGAGGAGACTTATGATTCCAACATGCTATCATTTGTCACTTATGTCCTTCGTGTGGTTCTAACTTATGAATGAGGAACACATGGTGCCTTGAGCAATACCAAGGGTAAGCTACTTGACAAGTGGCATTAAGAACTCATACTTTAACTTTATTTAATTTCTTCTTCTTCTTCATTAACTTTATTTAATTTCTTTCTCATTCTCTTTTTAAACACAAAATTATGTCATATGGCATATTATATAAAGATAAGGACCCGCATAATATAACTCATTAGACACTATAGAAAATATATCTAACTCCTACTATGAAATGAAAATAAAAATAACATGATATGAGGGAAGCACACATTAGGCTATAAAATGTTATTAGAACTAAGGTAGATTGACCAAGAAGGCCTTCTCAAGGTAAAAAATGTTGTATATACAAATTAGAAATGATGAAAATATATGTTGTATCATTTCCATTAATGATGCAATGAATGATGGCTAGGCTCACATATTTTCAGTAGTTAAATCTCGTATTCCCTAGCCTAACAAGGAATTGTAACTTGGCACTACTGGACAAGATGAATACATCATGTATATTTTCTACATTTCCAAATAAATGTCTTCATAATGATATAATGAATGATCACTAAGCACATGGATAGTGACATGTCTTTGATTATTAAAACTCTTAATCTTCCAACCCAATGAGATTTATGACCTTGCACTAAAAAATAAAATGAATATTAAATTTAGTTAAGTAGCAAGTACTAGGAAAGTTATGATCAATATTTTACTTGGAGTAACTAGATTTAGAAATCAACTATATTCAAAAATTTCGTATGTTATACCTAAAATCCCAACAGCTCTAGTAGCTTTATTAACAAGTTTTATTTAAGTTTAGATTAACTTTGAATTTACATGAACTCATAATAGAAAATGAAAAATATATCAACCTCTTTAAAGAATAGCACATGTGGGTTAGAAGAGCTCATGAAGATAAGCAACATATCTTTCTTCATTATCCTTTAACTCAATAGCTACCAAAAATTATAATATTATAAGAAAAAGTTTGTATGATCTATTTTCATTATATTTGTTAATGCTTACTTACTTCATTAAATCTATATTTATTTCCTATGAAATGAATAAATTATTTCTAGACAAATATATTAAGTTTAGGGGCATAATACAATATTGGCCTTTCTTCAAATTTGATTATAGCAACTCAAAGATTATATGAGGAAGTGATTATTAATATTAGAGACAATATTTCAGAAAACAATTTTTATTCTAAACCAAAATTGGAGTTAAGGTTGTGTACTTTCTCTAAGTCTCTTTGATATCTTTATTAATGGAATGCAAAAATGGTTATCCAATGGATAAAATAGTTATGCTATCAAAATTAGATTTCAAGTAGTGAATCTTCTTTTATATGCAAATGATGTTACCTTGATCTCTACTACTGAAAAAGGTATGAAAAATATGTTTTGAATTTGAAAAAATTATTATCGTTCATTTGGTCTTTAAGTAAATGTAGATAAAACCAAATTCATGATATAGGCTACAAGAAATACCTTATATAACTTCTATTTTGGAGGTATCAATATGCAAATAGTAGATTATTTTAAATATTTCAGTCTCATTTATATGTATAATTACATGTAGGGGATGTGCATCAAAGAAAAAATAGTAAGAGGTTTCAAGGATCTATGTTCTTTCAAAAACAAGTGCAAGGATTTAGGACTTTGTGCTTGGGAGGTTACAAAACTCATTTTTCAAACTATCATGTATCCTATTGTATTATATGGATGTGTTGTTTGGGGACATGGAATTAGTGCTAAACTTTGGAAAGATATTGAAAGAGTGCAAGGAACTTTTCTTCTTAATGAGTTAAAGGTGAAGATGTAAATACCTTACTCAATGTTATTATGTGAATGTGATTTATTACCTTTAGAAGTAGAAGCCATGTCCCAATTCATTACATATACTCATAACTTGCATATTTCAAGGTAAGAAAAATTATTTAAAGTAGTTCCTGAGCATCTTTAAGCTTGTGATTAGCATCTTTAGGGGATGTAATAGTTGGAAAAAATGAAATATCTCTTAGAAGGATGTATAGCAAAATCCTAAGCATATTCATGAACTAGTCAAGAACAAGGTTTTAATGTAGATTTGGTATAATAAAGAGAGAAAGAGATAATTTTATGTACACTATGTTAGATGCAATAAACTATATGTAGAAGTTCACTATCTCTCAGCTACTATTACAATCAAGTATCAAAATACTACTAGCAAGCTTTGCTTGAATTTTTATCTTACAATAAAGAGTGAAACATGGATTCAACTCCCTTGAGAAGATCATATTTGTAGGTTGTGCAGATCAAGAGCCCTTGACAATGCATTACATATGTTACTTTCTTGTAGTGTGATGATGAATTTGAGAAAAAGTTATAATGTTATTGCCAAAAATTTGTATGATTTTTTTTTGATGCCTTATTGGTACTTATCCGATTTTTAGATTATATTGTAATTTATATTTCATGAAAATGTAACATGGTACAATAAATCCTATAGATATTCAAACATGATAAAGCCTCATTTTATTTCATTTCATTGCAATATTCAATTTCAAGGATCCACAAAAGTTAAAATTAGAGATTACCATCACTAAGAATCACTAAGAGGAGTTCCAATCTCATATTACCCAAATATTTTAAATATCAATTAAGATAATTATCATGGTAAAGAGTAATGACAAGTTTTTCTTGTTAGTTCACTAGTGAATTCATTGATTTGAATGAATGAAATAAAATTGATTGAAAGTAACTTGCTTCCCATTGGTAGCTAAACCAAATATTTTTTGGGGGGTAATGATCATAGACTCTCAAAGAAGAATTACATATGAAAGAGAGTATGAATTGCTGACATTAGTTAATGCCTCATAGAGTTAGAATTCAAAAAATCCTCTTGTGGTACTTACAAACAATTATTATTGGTAATTTTACCTACCACAAAGAGTAACATTGTGGGATTTTTAACATCATCTATTTGTGCTATTTTTAAAATCATGTTTTTTTTTAAGTTTTTTCCTTCTAATTGTATTTAAGAGTGAGCTATGAGTTTGATTACTATCTTCACTTATAAGTGTAGCAGTAGTCTAAGAGGCTAAGAGCTATGCCTTCTGTAACATCCCATTCCTTGTTTAGGATGGAAAAAATTGTAAACATTGTAATTAACCTTCAAATGAAGGGGCACCTCATTACAAGGAGCTACAATTATTCATATGTTCCTTGGGAAAGGGCTTAAGTGACATAGGAAGACAAGCTAAAGGGCGTTATAGTACTCTCTTTTATTAATAAGAGTTTTTCATTTTTTTTGTTTCATTCTTTAGTACCAATTATTTATGTACCAATTAATTCATTTATTAACTATTTATAATATTTCTAGAATATTATTTAAGAAAGTAATGAATGCAATAAATTAAGCAATCATATTTTTACAACATCTAGGAATGGGATGTCACATTTGGTATCGAAGCAAACCATGATTCAAGAGCCAAAGTGGAAGAAAAATCTTATTTTATTATTATTTTTATTATAAAACACAAGTACATTTAAGAAAAATAAAAAAATGGAAGAAAATATTATTTTATTTTATTTTGTATTAAAGGATAAGTGAGAGGAAGTACATTTACGTAGGATATTGAAAAGGAAGAATAGGGAAAAGAAGTAGAATGGGAAAAATGTAAGGAAGAAAACTATGATCATTTGTTATGACCAAACAATTCAAAAAGATCTATGACTATCTTCAATTGGGATTCTCTATCTTCAATAGAAGCATCTACCTTACTAAGCACTACTTTGCATCCACCTAGTCTATCATGCAATTGTTTGATATATTCAGTTGCGTGTTTTGCTACAACTACTGATTTCTCCTTTCTTTTAAGTTTGGTCTTCAACATATCCATGTGTATTGATCAATCATCCATATCCCTTTGCCATTCCTTCTCCTTGATCTGTAGAAGCAAAGATTTAAATTATGAGTTATGAGCAAATCAACAAACAAATACAAAAGAAAGAGAGAGAGAGAGAGAGAAAGTATGACCTAAAATCAATCATTGTCAATTTGGAGGAACTATTCACAAATCTCTAGATGATGAGCATAACATGTTGCACTTTCCAAGTCTCCTAGGAGTTACTCTAGATCTTTTATAGCATTTGGAGCATCCTTAGGAATTGGATGCAAAGGTGATGGAACTCCAGCCTATATTAAATCATAATCTACCTTGAAGTTGCATGACTAAGATTTCCATAGATGGTAGACATCCTCACAAATAGAATAGGGTTTTTTATTAGAGATTTGCTAACTAAAGCGCTATAGAAGCACAAGTTCTTCTTTAGCAACTACTACTTCTTTCCCATCGAATAAGAAGATCCTGAGATAAAAAAATAAGAAACCATTGGAATAGACTCAAAAAATAATGTTGGTGCTACCTATGAAAGAGAACCTCTTCCAAGTGTCGTAGAAAAAGAAGGCATGACTAATGATCTAGGTGGTGGACTGGAAGTTTATGTAGAAGTAGCACCTGCATCACCTCTATCCATCTCTCAGATAAAGTACTATCTCTCCATAGACCTTTGCAACAAAAGAAATCAATCAACATCATACAAAGGAAAGAGGGAAGTATTCGAACCTTTAAATAACTAAAACTTACCTCTAATTGCTTTCTCTTATCTTATCTTAAACTCTACCAAGTTTTTTGGGATTGTTATGGAGCTTATTGTTGAGTATGTTGTCTTATAGCTACTAGACCACCAGAACTTTGCCCAGTATGTTGTCTCTACAAAAAATAAATTTATTAGAAAAAATAAATATATAGGTAAGACATTAAACTAAGTAAATTATATTTAAATATGTACCTTGACAGTAGAAAGTATGATCTATTCTTGTGATTGAACCATACCAAAGGTTGAAGTACCTTGAATATCTTCAACCAATGTAGCTTTAGTACTCTATGTTGGTTCATTCTACAACCTAGATTCCACTGTCAAATACATAAAATAAAAACATAATCAACAACAAGAAAATAATAAAAATATGAAAATACCTCATTGATTTCCTCCGAATTTTGAGCATTCTGTAAAGCTAGTTGACCTTTCTTGACATCCATAATCTTACTCCTCATAACTCTCTCATCTTCAAGAAATTCAGGGCATAACTAAGGATTATAATGAGTAAAAAAAATTTTTGGATGGTTAAAACTTAGGATCATATACATAATCAAGGGTATACAACATAGGATATAAGATTTGGAAGGATTTTGTTGGGCAATAGTGAAACACCACAAAAATTTCAGCAACACTTCTAGACAACTTCAAAGCCTCTGAAATGGCTTCAAGCAGCCCACCATGGAGCAAGCAAGGTCCCCCTAGGGCCCACAGATCATGATGACAAGTCTCGGTATCAAGAATCATCCATTTCAAGGTCAAAAAGTGCAATTTTTGCTAAGTACAATGTGCTTGCGCTGTGCTTACGCTGCAAAACGTAGGGATCAGCGTCACCAACTTTTGGGGCCTCGAAACTAAGTCAAAATAGGCTGAAATCAAGCACAAGGACCCCCCATGACCTTCGCCAAGGTCCCCAGTAGTTCCTAGCCATCAGAAAATCAAAATTTAGGCCTTAAATGAAGTGTTTTTGATTGATTACGTTGCGGCTACATTTTCTTACGCTGCATAGCGTAAGGATGCGTAAACACTATTCATCAACGTCAAAATACTATTCACTGTGTAAAACACTATTCACTACAAAAACACTATTCATCGAAGTTTCAGAAAATAGCAGAAGATCCTTAGCATCAGCAACTTCTGGAAAATCAAAATTTGGGCCTTAAATGAGGTGTTTTCGGTTGATTACGCTATGGCTACATTTTCTTATGCTGCAGAGCGTAAGGATGCATAAAACACTATTCACTATATAAAACACTATTCACTATGTGAATACTATTCATCGAAGTTTTAGAAAATTTAGAAAGGTTTCAGAAAATGGCAAAAGATCCTCAACATCAGCAACTTCTGGAAAATCAAAATTCAGGCCTTAAATGAGGTATTTTCAGTTGATTATGCTACGGCTACATTTTCTTACGCTGCAAAGCATAAGGATGCGTAATCACTATTCATCAGCATAAAACACTATTCACTGCATGAATACTATTCATTGCGTGAATACTATTCACTGCATGAATACTATTCATTGCGTGAATACTATTCATTGCATGAATACTATTCACTGCGTAATCACTATTCATCAGCATAAAACACTATTCATCAGCGTGAAACACTATTCACTACGTTAATCACTATTCATCTGCGTGAAATACTATTCACTGCGTAAAACACTATTCATCACGCGAACACTATTCATCAAAGTTTAAGAAAATTCTAGAAATATTTCAGAAAATGGCAGAGAATTACCAACATCAATAACTTTCAGAACATTCCAGAAAATTTCAAAAAGACTCAGGAATAAAGAAGTTTCACGCAAAGGGGGGTCAAATTTCTCTTGTTGTACATTTCATTGTAAATCGACATATGTGAGCATGTTAGGCCCTCATGTTTAAATTAAATATACTTTCATGGGCTTGAATGACCCATAAATTGTAAAATGCAATGTACCTAGTCAAGAACGTAGCTTNNNNAGAGGCAAAAATTAGAGACATTGGCAATTCTGAGAAATTACAGAACTAGCAATCCTTGGGTGCTTGGCACATCTGACTGTTGGCATCCAAGCATTTCTCACGTTCATCACATCACATTATCGCATCGTCACTTCAGACATCATCCTGAGGCTTAGTGCTTGACCTGTCATCCACACGTGCAACTACACTTCGACCGGTGCATACATTTTTATTAAACAATACAATAAAGTTCATTACCTCCTATTTACATTATTTACTTCGGTTTATGCTTTGTTTACAATATAGCTCAGTTTGCGCTTTATTTATAATTCAGTATGCTATATTTACATTTTTTTGTTGCTATTTGCATTCCGTTTACATCCTATTTACATCGTTCACGATAACCCCAGCGCTAGCCGTAGCTTACGCTCGAGGAAGTCCTTGGTTGATTTGCATGGAAACCATCCAAGGCACTCTGCCTTCGGTCCCTTCTCCAACTTGCCCTCAAGCAAAGGCAGGGTCAGCTGTGGTTGCCCAACAATCTTTCGGTGTCTATTTCCATTCCAGCCTCACATCGACGATTTAGGTTAGTACAAATAGTAATTTCAATCATGGCATTATACCAGGCAGAAAAACAAAACAACGACTAGTCATAAATTCTACTAGTTATGGCATCATGAAGTATGAAAATAGAATAAGAACTAACATTGGATTACCGTCTATACCACAAAACCTTGCTACTAATAAATAGACATAAATCAAAATAAGCCTCATTAATGAAATATTCACAAACAAATTTTCCTTTGCCAATGGCAAAATCACTAACATAGTCAGATCATTCCTTCTTACAAAAAGATTTAAATTTTGGGAATAAGTTCAAGCAATTGAAGGATCTTCTCCTTGCTAAAAACATAAGGCTACTTGAATATCAAGAGGAAGGATTGTTATTACTCCAAAAACTAAATGGGAAGTAGAAATTTTTTTATTATCATACTATTCACACTAGTCCATAAGAATACCCTTGCAATGGAAGAGTTTAAAAATTCGAAAAACAAGTAAATCAGCTAATTTAGAAGTGGCAAGGTACTGGAAACCCTCCTTCTCAAGCAAGCTATGAACATGATCAAAAGTAGAGAGTATATTATTTTGATGTAAAATAATATTAGACAATAAATAGCTACCTGAAGGAGTTTGAGATGAAGCTTGACGTTTGGGAACCATGATGAAGATGGTTAGAATTATTTATGATAGAAAATCTTCAAGCTTCTCTATTGATAATCTTCTGCTAGTATTGAGTTATGATGAAAAAATTGTTCTAGTTCTCATATTTATAATACAATCATAGAAATCTTAGAAAAAGCAAAGAGAAAGTATAACTTAAGATAACCAAAGATTTAATAAAAGCTAATGTATACTTTTTAAAAATAAAAACTAACATTTATTTTTTATTTTTAAAAATTAACATTATAATTTTTAGATTATCTACAATGGAATTATCTATAGTTTAACTCAAAGTACTCTTCAATATGATACCAACGGTACCAATTTCATCAAAATCCAACTTACGATTTCAAAGATATGGTAATTCTCGGGTTACATGTAGTTTAAGGAATAAAAAATATTTTTTTTTTCAAAAAATAAAAATAAAAATTCTTTTTTAATTTTAAATTTTAAAAAATAAAGTATGATGTCTTGGGTTTACACTTAAGCCCCAATAATATTTTAAGAAAAACACTTAAATTAAAAAAGAAAAAGAATTTTGCAACTAGCCATAAGGAGGCCTATGGCAAGCCATGGCTAGGCCTGCAGCCAACCACAGGAGGTCATCAATAGGCCATAGCAAGGCCTGAAACCAACTATGACCAAGCCTATAGCCAACCACAACAAGGTCATGGCTATAAAAGACTATCCCTTAGGCACACCCATCCACACCATGCCTATCTACCATAGTCACCCCAAAATGTCGTGCACATAGTCAACTGTAGTCAGCACAAAATGTCACACATGCAGTCAACCGTAGTTACCCAAAAGTCATGCACATGATACCCAACAAGCACCTCTTCTTTTCTCACAAATTGGGGTTGCTATAGCCCCTTTGATCATAGCAACTCAACCGCATCATTTGCCACATCACAAACGTCACAGCGACTAACATGGTGGTCGAAATCTGCCATGCCACACCTTGCCTACCGCACCATGCCGCACTACACCTATCGTACTATGCCACACCTCACCTACCTACACCACGCTATGCCTTCCATGCCTGCCTACTTCTTTCCCATTGCCTACTATGCACACTACCATCATTGCCTCCAATGTCATTCATCACTACCTCCAATGCTATCCATCACTGCCTCCAATGCTACCCATGACTACCTCTAACACCACTGATCACTACCTCTAGTATCACTGATCACCATGTCTAGCATTGCCTTTTAGACCTTGGAATGGGTCGTTCATTAGTAGACAGAAAAATAAATTTTTTTTAACAATTGACAAGAATTTTGAAATTCTCGTCAAGTGATGGAAAAAGCTCCAAAAAACATTTTGTGCTCATAATTATTAGTTTAAATAGAGAACATGCTTCATTATTTACAAAAATTCAAATTGGTGCTATGGTAAAAAGAGACATAAAAATTTTCTCATTAAGTATGCACGTCCTGGAGTAGATCTGGGATGGCTAACCTCTTGGGAAGTCTTGAAAAACATGAAAGCTTGTAAACTTAAGATGACTATAAATTTAAAATCTAAAATCCATTTATAACTAAACAAAAAATTGATTCCAATAGATTTGAACCTTCGAAACTCAACAAAGATATCAAATTTAGCTTTTAGATTGTAGAAAATTAGCATTTAATTCATTATTTCAAGTCCCAAAAAAATTAGGATTTGGTACTCGATAAGGAACCCTTAATAGTTTCAACTTCTTCTACAACTAACTAACAATTTCAAAACCGATAAAAAGGGCCATAACAGCTAAGGATTATCAACATACCTGATTTCTTCAACTTACCAATGTCCAAAACCTAAAGAATAAATTGAAGAGAAATGGAACCCTAAGTCAATAACCAGATGAATTCCCTTGATAATCAAATTAATGAGATCAAGGGTATTTAAGAAGAACTTCGACACTCAAACTAGGGGTTTGAGATAGAGATGAAAAATATGTTTGAGAAAATTAACAAATTATCCCATAGTTCAAAGGATAAATGGTTAGACATGCAAGAAAAGATGGATTCCTTTGCAAACTCCATCAAATAATTAACTGACCATCTCCTTCAGCCCTCAAATCCTACCCACAGTCTACCTAGTGAATAACATTAAGATCAAGATCAACCTCCCCCTAAGGATCCACACCAAACACAACCTCTACCTACTAGTGGATAAGATACCAAAATTCCTCTTATAAGCCATAGAATTGAAACCAAAGGTGAGGGATATGGGAACTGGCTTAATCCACCGAAAGAATCATTCATTAGTACAATGTCATGCTAAGAAAGTAAAATTAGATCATTATGGTGGAGCCCTTGGATCTAGTGCTAAGGGAAAGGATTAGCTCAATACAATGAAAATTTACTTTGATATGTTGAATTTGTTAAGCCATGAACGTTTAGAAGTTATCTCTTTATATTTAAGAGGACTTGTAGAAACATAGTAGAATGGACTAAGATCTCAAAGTTTGATTACAAATTGGATTAATTTTCATCAAGATTTTGAAAAAAAAATTGTTCCTGATTCTTTTCTCAATGAGCACAAAATGGGATTTTATTTCTTAAGGCTAGGAAGGCAATCTATAGATGATTACTACAAGGAATTCTATAACCTTTCTTGGTATGTAAGTTACCAAGATGAGGGAGAATTAGCTTCAAAATTTATTTGAGGACTACATGCTCAACTACATCACCAAACATGAGCCCATAATTCTCAAACCATTGATGAAGCATATAGAATTGCCAAGGATTTCAAGGAATCAAATCAGATACAAGTTATCCTTTGAAAAACTACATTTCCACAAGAAATGGTAGAGGAGACACGAACCAAAAAATATCAATTAATATTAGGATGTTTCATTTGTTTCAAAGATCATTTCAAATGAGATTGCCCAAAATTTCGAGGAAACATACAAAGGACCAACCAAATCAAAAATCAAAAACCCAACACAAACATGAACAAAGAAAANCTTAAGGAATATAAAGATTTAGTATTTGGTGAAACTAGAGAACTACCTCCAAAAAGAACTATCAACCATGCCATTGATATTTTTCCTAACACACAACCTGTTTTAAAAGCTCCTTATAGATTTTTTGCTTCTAAATTAAGACAATTAGAAGTACAAATAGAACAATTATTGGAAGAAGAAAAAATTAGACCTCATGTATCACCTTGGGGTGCACCAGTCTTATTCGTTAAAAAGAAAGATGGTACACTAATATTATGCATCGATTATAGAGCATTGAATAATGTGAGGCTTAAAAATACTTATCCCTTGCCTAGGATCAATGATTTTTTTGATCAACTTACAGGTGCATATTATTTCTCAAAGATTGATTTAAAATCAGGTTATCACTAAATAAGGATTAAGGAAAAATATATTGATAAAACTACTTTTAGAACCAAATATTGGTTATAAAAATTTATTATGATGCTATTTGGATTAAATAATGCACCTACAACATTCATGGCATTAATAAATAATATTTTTCATGAATATCTTGATCAATTTGTTGTAGTATTAATGGATGATATACTTATTTATTTTAAGTCAAGAGAAGCACATGTCAAACATTTGAAAATTACAATGGAAATTCCTAAAGAGCATCAACTAAAAGTTAAATTGAGTAAATGTGAATTCTTTAAGGAAGAAGTTTCATACTTAGGATATATAGTTTCCAAAAAGGATTACAAGTAGATCCAGTACAAATTAGTGCAATCTAGGATTGGTCTGAATTAAAAGATGTTACAATGGTCCTCTATTTCTTAGGTTTAACCAATTTTTATTGATATTTCATTAAAGATTATTCTACCTTGGTAGCCCCATTGATTGACCTTTTGTAGGATAAATGTGCATTCAAGTTTGATGAAAAATGCAGGGAATCTTTTCTTAGATTAAAGATGCTACTTACAAAAGCACCTATTTTGAGAATTTTGGATGAAGAATTACCATTTGAAGTATCCACGAATGCTTATGAAATAGGAATTAGTGTAGTTCTTTCACAAGAAGATAAACTAGTATGTTATGAATCTCATAATTTATGAGGATCTGAGGTAAATTACTCAACCCATGATTTATAATTACTAGCAATTGTTCATGCTCTAAAATTTTGGAGACATTATCTTTGAAGAAAAAGGTTTGTACTAAAAATAGATCATAAAAGTTTAGAATTTTTCTAAAGATAGCCTATTTTGAATACTCATGAAAGGTAATGGATAGAACTATTGGCTAAATATGATTTTGAAATCAAATATATTCTCAATAGGAAAAATGTGGTAGCCAATGCCCTTAGTCGAATGTGAAATTTAATGATAGGTGTGGTAACAACCCCTATGGAAAAAGAAATTAAGAAAAAAATAAAAGAATACCCTTATTTTAAAAATATTTTAACCAATATTTCCTATGAGCCTCAATATCAACTTACCTCTAATGGTTTATTGATGAAAGGAAAGAGAGTATGTATACCAAAAGGATATTGGAGATTCAGGTTGTTGTGTGAAGCACACAAAGTATCATACGTAGGACATCCAAGTTATATTGAGACCTATATGATAATTTAAAAATCTTATTTTTGGCCTAGAATGAAGAATGATGTGTCCTCATACATTAAAAATTGTCCAATGTGTCAAAGAATAAAAGCTAAATAGAGGAAACCTAGTGGATTATTACAACCTTTGGAAGTCCCAACCTGTAAATGGAAAGATATCACTATGGATTTCATTCTGGGATTGCCAATAACCAAAAAGGGAAATGACTCAATTTTCATAGTGGTTGATCATCTATCAAAGATGCCACATTTTAAAGCTTTGAAATATACAAACATAGTAGAAGAAGTAGCCCTAAAATGAATACATGAAGTATTTTGATTATATGGTTGTCCAAAATCTATCACTTTAGATAGAGATCCCAAGTTCATATCTAAATTCTGGAAAAATTTCTTCAGAGAACTTGGAACCCAATTGAAATTTAGCACAACTTATCACCCTGAAACTAATGGATAAACTAAACATGTAAATAGAATATTAGAAGATATCCTACGAAGATATGTTGAGAGTGGACCAAAAATGTGGGAGAATTATTTGCACCTAGCAATGTTTTCCTATAATAACAATTATCAAGGTTCTATACATAGAACACCAATTGAAGTAATATATGGATGTAATTGTTGTACACCACTGACCTAGGTAGATCCAACCCTAAGAATGAAATGGAAGGAAGAAGAAATGAAAATAATGAAGAACATTGTCACAAGGGTTGAACAAAATTTACAAGATATCCAAGATAAATATAAAGGATATGCCAATCAACATCAACTTAAAAAAGAATTCCAAATAGAAGATCAAGTATTACTGAGAGTAAAACCTACCAAAAGTTCTCTTAAAATAGGAAAATATACTAAATTGGCACCTAGATTTTGTGGACCTTTTGAAATCTCTAAAATAATTAGCAAAGTATCATATTAACTGAATCTTCTAACAACCTTAAAAATTCATCCAGATTTTCATGTGAGCTTGCTAAAGAAATTTCCTGAAAATGATGTAACATATGTGTTAGATTAGAATACTTTGCCATTATAATCCAATGTTAGCTTTGAAGTTAAACCCATTTCTATTAAGATCAAACAAACCACGAAATTACAAAATAAAACTATCAATGAAGTACTTGTTCAATGGTCAAATTGTGATCAACAAACTTGGGAAAATAGGAAGGCTATTTTAAATACTTACTTCTAACTTTTTGAGCATCATGATATTGAATAATAAACTATATTTTTTATGGATATAATAAATTATGTTTTATAATTTATAATATTCTATTTGTATAGATGATAATGAGGAAAATAAAGGAACTAAAGTTGAGGAGCATAACAATGAAGCAACAACTAAGTAGCTGGATGTAGAGAACATGCTCGAGGATAAGCTAGATGCCTAAGGGGGTAGATTGTAATTTCCCATGCCTTGTTAAGGGTGGAAGAAATTGTAAACAATGTAATTAACTTTAAAATGAAGGGGCACCTTGTTATGAGAAGTTACAATTATTCATGTATCCCTTGGGAAAGGGTTGAACCTATGCCATTTAAGGTTGGGGTTAGAGGTCATGCTAGGCATGAAGTTGTGGAGTTGAAAAAGGCAAGTAACAAGAGCTAGCTAAAGTAGGATAGGAAGGGACTGATCACCCCTTTGGCAAGATAGCCTAACCATGGTGGCAGTGCTGGATTGCCTTTAAGGCTTAAGTGGCATAGGAAGACAACCTAAAGCGCATCACAATGTTCTCTTCTCTTAATAATTTTTTTTTCATTTTTCCTTGTTTCATTCTTTAGTACCAATTATTTATTTACCAATTAATTAATTTATTAAATATTTATAATATTTCAAAAATATTATTTAAGAAAATAATGAGTGCAATAAATTAAGTGATCATATTTTTGCAACATCTAGGAATGGAATGTCGCACCTTCTACAATTCTCCACAGAAATCACATGGCATGTTACTTCACAAGTATTTAATCTTGAAAAATACTTGTTCTCAAATCATTACAATTTTATATTACTTAGAGGTCCACATATTAATTATGGATCGGTATGTAAGATAGACAATAGTGAATAATCTTATCATGGAACAATCTTATTTAGTGGATCACATTTACTTGATGTATAAGTAGAGTTTATGATACTAACATGAATGTTCATTAAAACATATCATCCACACCTAAAACTAGTGGTGAATCTATAACAATATGTCATGTTACGTAGTAATGCATCATGTTACTGACTTTGTATCAATGCTCCTAGGACATGTAGTTAAGATTAAAAAATGATATGCTATTATAGAAAATATTTTGTGCACCTTCTAAACCTAGAAAATTGGTTTATTTGTTAAAACATTTACCCACACATTTAATAATTTTCTTAATGATATTATAAAAGTAATGATAAAAAGCCATAAAGATAAATCTTATCTCTCATGCAAATTCCACCCAATCCTATTAAAGTTTTAGAGAAGGTGAAGAAATCTATGAAGAGACCTTGCCTTATCAACAACATGCTTGATTTCATCTGAGCAGTCTACCACCTTTAGGGAAAGACAAAGATATAAATAAGACCTTTCCTCTTAAAACATTTGAAGGTGTGCTAAATTTTAACAACGCATCCATGGAACATTCTCCTAGAAAGGCCATATTTGATAACCCACCAAGACCTAGACCTATCATTAAAGCTTATATCAAAGAAAAAATTTATAGAAAATGATCAAGAAAGTTAAGATTAGGTCTTGATTTTCGTAATCTTAAGCATCGACAAATTGTTAAACAATGTCTTGACAGGAAGTATGTTGGTGAAGTCTTTAAGATAGGAGACCTAGTATCTGCTAAAGGTAGAACATTTGACCAAGCAAATCTCCAAGGTAAGTTTTCTCCTATGTGGTTATGCCCATTCTGAATTAAAGACATCATTAGCCCTAATGTGTACAAGGTTGGTGATTTGTAAGGATGTAGGTTACATAGAAATTTTAATGCATTTCATTTGAAGCATTTCTACTCAGGTGCCCCACGTGGACACCTTGTAGATTCTTAGTTGCATGCTTTCTTCCTCTTCATCATGCATTTCATTTGTGTATAATTGTGTTTGCATATTTTCCTTGCATTTCCATCATTTCTTTCTTATCATATTATTTTCATTTTTTGTTTTCACATGATTTTAATAATCATTATGGTCTTTTGAGTTACTAGGCGTTGGATCATTAGAACATCGTCTGAAAATAATGTGAGTATAATGCTTTATATAATATTTCCTAGTACTATTACCTAAAATCTCTTTTATACTATATATTTCAATAATGCTTTGATTCTTCCCATTCTTTTTCAAGGTTTTAGTTTCTATAGTTATGTTGGATTATGAAGAATGAGATTTGTGCTAACTTATCATGTAATCATCATGATCATGTGAGTGTAGGATAGATGGTGTTGGAGAATGGTTAGCCATAATCACTAGGTGACCTTGGAAAATCCCATTTTTCCTCTCATAAGCCCTAGCCCTCAAGTGTTATGATCCATGGTTACCTTGTGAACAATGGGGTGAAGTGTGTTCATCTTCACTTGAGAACCCTTAGCCACCTAGGAGACCTGCTATGATGCTATCAAATTGTAATTAAAGGCACATACATGAGGGTTGAATTGCATCATGGGAAAAGTTCCAAAAGGACTATGTTCATTGGTAGTGTAGCTGATTGGCCAGACTCATGTTGGAATTCCTACCTTAAGAATGAAGTATACCATGGGCAAAGTATCATCGGAAAGAAAGAAAAAAAGAAAGGGAATGAGGACCATGTTCTTTGGTAGTGTAATAAGTTCTTTAGTGTGATGGGGTACAACAGCTTTCCTAACCCTAACCTCCATTTCCCCTTTTGAACCTATTTCACAAAATGAAAGGCAAATAATCCCTTTTCATCCATTTTCTTTCTCAATGTCAAAAAAAAAAGTTCCAAGAAAAAATCTGAAAGTTGTGGCTAGCCACAATCTAATGTGAGCCTATCCTCCTCATTAAGTTTAGTATGGATCATGTGCTCAAAGTAGTCCACATGCTATTTACTTTTACTTTGTGAGAAGATTGGGAAAGAAATCATTATATATTTTAATTATATACAGATATATGTAGTTAAAATAATAAATTATATATTTAGAGTTTAATTAAATAATATGATGTGGTTTGGGTGGCCCACATCTAGTTCTCTTCTGATTATATGGTTTTTTTTAATCATGTTTAGATCAATACAATTTACTTTTAAGTTTCCATTTGCTTGTTTTGTGACATTTGTGATTCCCTACCTATTGCATCATTTTAAAATTTTTTGGCCTTGTTCCTTGCACTTGCATGCAATTAAAAGTTTGGGGACTAAGTGTTGATGTCAACACTCCCATGCTCTCATGGGGCCATGATTATCAACGTCTCTATTTCTCTCTCTTAATAACCACAACGAAAATCAAGCAAGTAGTGGTCATTTAAATTGTCGAGTGGTGGTCATTGATGGTGGCGGTTGTGGAAATTAGTGGTAGACATTTTAGAAGTTATAGATATAGTGGGCACTTAAATTGAAGATTATGAGTAGTAATGGCCAGGTGGTCGTCATTCATGGTAGTGATTGCAGTCATTAGTGGTGTGGTCATTGCAGGAGAACATGGGCACCATTATTGGTTGGTCATAGTAGCTATAAAAGGGGGGCCTTCTCTCTTTTCCAAGGAGGGGGCTCTTTCTACCAATCTAGGGGGGCTCTTCCAATGAATCTAAGGGGCTCTTGCTATCAATTTTGAGGGGCAGATTCCTCTCCAGAGGTAGTAGTTTCCTCCTTTCTTTTCTTGTATTTTAGAGGCTTCTGGTTAATCTTTGAGGAGGGTCCAAGGCAAGAGTCGATGGCTCAAAATTAGATCTTTGCAGGTCTTCCCAGCAATAGCAAGAGGGTTCTCTCTCTCTCTTCTTTCTTTCTGCAACAGTGCAGGCATTGTAGCCCACATGCACGATGCGAGACATGTGGTTTTCTTTGGGCCAGTAGCTTATCTCAGTGGTGCAAATGTGGGTGGATGATCTTCCTCTCTACAGTGGTGCACAAAAGGTGGTAGACAACGGTCAGCTTTGAGGATTGTAGTTGCTGCCCTATGTGGACTATGGTAGGTAGTCTCTCTTTCTCTCTTTCTCTCTATCTCTCCCTCTTTCATGGTGATCGTAGTCTTCTTGCCCAGCAATGGACACCATCAATAGTCACAGACCAGCAATGTAAGCAAGACTAGGGAAAATCCATTTCTTTTAGTTACTCATTGTATTCAAGATAATTATTTAATTTAAATTCTAGATTTTTTTTAGCTTATTATTTGTAAAAGGCCACGTAGCCCTCTCTAGCTAAGACTATTCTCAGGTTTCTGTACCCATACGGGAGGTGCCCTAGGCAATAGTCTCCTAAAACAAGTTTTCTTTCCCAGTGTTGGTGCAACCAAAATTTATGCATCAACAATGTTTACGCTTAAAATTGGTCCTGCTCATTCTGCCAATTCATTAAAAAGCATGGAAACATAAATATTAACTAAGTACATAGAATATAAATTGCATTAAGAGTAAATTTAATCTAAGTCAAAGTGCTACAATGAATAAGAATCAATCTCAATCTTATTGTTGTAAATGGAATATGTCTAGGTACATTACCATTTGAATAAGATACCATACAACTAACTCAGATCCACATTGCAGGCACTCACTAATTGTTCTCTAAGACTATGGAACAAAAATACAAGAGTTTGGCTACTCTATTGACAAAACTTCTTTCCAAACTGTGCATCCAAGCTGTATATTTATAGGCCAGCACGCATCCTATGATATCGAATATCTGACATTGCATATTGACCCTCGATATTAGGTATCTAATAGCAAGGCTAACAAAAATTAAGTCTTTATTCAAATAGATGCAATGGCATGCGTTGAGGCATCTACATTGAGGCATCTACCTTGACATGGCTACGTTAATGCAACCAACCGATTCTTCATCACCACTAAATCTTAATTACTAATTGAAAGAGAAACTAGCCAAATATCTTATGCACAAGTGCATAAAAAGATGAATAATGGAACTTTTAATTTATTACAATTATACAAATATATGTTTTATGTATGTACATTAAGTTATCTCAAATATCAGGGCTCCGATATCAAGGCTAACAAAAATTAACTCTTTATTCAAATAGATGCAATGGCATGCGTTAAGGCATCTACATTGAGGCATCTACCTTGACATGGCTATGTTAATGCAACCAACCGATTCTTCATCACCACTAAATCTTAGTTACTAATTGAAAGAGAAACTAGCCAAATATCTTATGCACAAGTGCATAAAAAGATGAATAATGGAACTTTTAATTTATTACAATTATACAAATATATGTTTTATGTATGTACATTAAGTTATCTCAAATATCAGGGCTCCGATATCAAGGCTAACAAAAATTAACTCTTTATTCAAATAGATGCAATGGCATGCGTTAAGGCATCTACATTGAGGCATCTACCTTGACATGGCTATGTTAATGCAACCAACCGATTCTTCATCACCACTAAATCTNGAAGTTAAGAAAAACGCTATTAGCATTAAAAGAGTTAAGTACAAATCTAAAGTTCTAACCTTATTCCAAAAAAAAAAATTGGATTATCATAAGGAACATTCTTACTTTACTAGGCGATTGATGTGAGCATCTATTAAGCAATTTCTTTTAAAAACTTTGATTAGATAGAGTGGCATTATCAAGTTTTCTAATACTAGTTAATATTATCTAGTAAACCAATATTATAAATTTGAGATAACTTAATGTACATACCTAAAACATATATTTTTATAATTATAATAAAATTAAAAGATACATTATTCACCTTTTCATNGCTAAGTATAATTAGCAATTGGTAATAATTATACAATGCAAACATACATTAATAGTTTCGAATTCATTTACGTTAATTTGATGATTTACCAAAATAAATGGAAAATACATTTAAATGGACAAAAACATTCAAATGAGCCTATATTTCTAAGCCTCCTTTAGGGTAATAGTGCACAATAAGGGACACCACCAACATTGATTGAGGCTGACCAATTTTCACCGATTATCAAAGGTCATTTACATACCATTGTCCCATGGCCGTCCCAATTCTCTCTCTCGATTTAGACCCTAAAAATTATATTTTGGAAATTTTAGAAACTTTGAAAACTCATAAAGTAAAATGAAAGTTAGCAAGGCAGTTATGTTTTAAATTTGTCATAAAATGAAATAAAGCAAATAAGGGTATCAATTAACAATTGACTGTCTTTGTAATAGCTGTGAATTTTATACATTTTTCACAATAAACTAAATTAAGCAATTAAGAGCATAGCTAGAACACCTCCTTATGTGTATGGTTGATCCTTGTGATTTTATTATTCTATCTTTTCTGTTTGCTATTTGCTCTAAAAGACAAACCCAAGATAACTTTTATTGATTTTGGAAACATTTGCATACAAAAAAATGTCATTTGAACTCTATAATGTACTAACTACATTCCAAAAATTAGTCGTACACATTTATTGAAAATAGATTGATGCAAAGTTGAAGTCTCTAAATATTTTTTTATGTGCAGATTAAGACAACTTGAAGTCTCTATATGTAATTTTTTGATATTCAAGTCAAGCTGTTTTAGGTAGTTGGGCAACTAAAAATGAGCTTTATTATGCTTATAATTTTTTATTATTTTCATTAACAAAGCTAGATTCAATATGGGTGCCAATATGGGTGCCGTATGGTCATCGTTTTGGTTTATCCAAAATGTAATATAATATCTGCTAAATGTGTAGGAAAGTCATCCAATAATCATTTCATATTGTAATAAAATAGAAACATTCTTATTAATTTATTAAAATTAAACATAAATGAAAAGTTTTCAAAGTTTCTAAGAAGTTGCCAAAATACAATTTTCAGAATCTGAATGGAGAGAGAGAATCTGAACGGAGAGAGAGAATGAGGAGGACCATAAGAAAGATCCACGAAGCATGTATCATGATGGGATGTAAATGACATTTGAAAATCCGTAAAATTCGGTCAGTCTAGCTGAATGCCGGTGGCGTCCCCTGTTGTGCACTGATACCCTTTGCAGAGACGGGAACCACAAAAATGCGATATTAATGCACCGTCTTTTCTAGTTGAAGACAAAACTGACAATTACGGAAATGTCACTACTTGAAATGCTTCCCAGAGAAGCAACTGCAATAACGGAAGATTAAATTTGCAACCATGTGCCCTGCCACTGTATTTGGACCATCCATGTCTTATCGTATGATTGTTTGCAGACCAGAGAGACCAAACAGTAAAGGTAGTACTGATCATAACCCATTTGCAACGAAAGGGGCACTTGCTGCGATAAGAAAAATTCTCACACACATGCAAAAGTAAACAAGAACGGCAATGCATCATGGAAAGTTCACGGAAAAAAACTTCAAATCACTTTCAATTTGTTGGGGAGGCTGTTGTTGTTATTCACTGAAGCTAAGCACTATGTTGCTTCCTTGAAAGACAGAATAATCCAACTGAAAGTGGAACTGAAACGGAACTTTCACTTTCCATAGCATGATTTCAGTGATTTTTTCTCCTCAGATGCACTTCTTATTTATTAAGATGGATGAATATTTGAACTCATAGAAATTGGAGATAGGTTTCACACAACCAAACAAGGGTAGTGTAGCAGTGTACTTACGTCACAGGATTGGGGTGTGATGAATACGTGTGAACATGGCGTCAGCATTAACAATAAGATTACTTTACAACTTCGGAGCTGCAGAGATCTATTTGTGTTTTTGGTATATGTATAACCAGCAGGTTGCTCAATGTAAAAACGTGACATAACAAGAAGAGTATACAAAATTTTTCAAGGACTTCATGCTTTTGCACATGTACATTAAATGTGATGTGAGCATGGGTTGTGGAAAAAATTTCAAATTTCTTTTCTATTATTTCAAGCATGTGTCATTATTTTACTCAATTAGTTGTGAACAAATTTTTATTTTTATTTTTATTATTTAAACATGGTCCCACTTCTCTTGGCATGGATGAGACTAAGGACACATAAACATGGTTTATGATGATCATGAGATATACGTGTGCTGGTAGCAGTGTTGCATTAAAGACATTATAGTTGATGATGGTCATGCATGCATGTGGTGGTAGCCTTGCATTCAAGATATCCTTAGCAAATTTGCTCTTTTCATGTAACAAACAACAATATTTAAAAAGTTTAAATAAAGATTACAACTTTTAACTAATCACTTTATATTTAAAGTACATATCATTATTCTATTTAGATAAAGGAGATTAAATTTTTTAAAATACTTTTATTTAAACAAGTGTCTAGGTCCTATCTCTACCTTCTAGTAGGCCTAAACTTGGTAGGAGTGGGACCTAGGGACACATAAGCATGACCAATGATGATCATCAAAGATGCATAAGAGCTTGATCATATGTCATGGTTTTTGGTTGGTAGGGCTAACCATGGCCATTTGACCCCACACCTACACAATTTAAAATTGTTTCTTGTACAAAGCCATGGTCTTTGACAATTAATCTTAGTTGCACATGGTTTCCATTTGGCTGCAACTATGTGCAAGGTTGTGAGCATTAATGTGAATGCCACTTCAGGTAAAAGCCATGGTCTTTGACAATTAATCTTAGTTGCATATGGTTTCTAGTAGGGTGCAAGTATGTGCAGGGTTGTGAGCATCAATGTGAAAGCCACTTCATGTAAAATTAAAACCCATACCATGATAAAAAAAAACAATGCATGTGACAAATAACACAGATCATAGCCATTTGACTACAAATTTTAGCCATGCCATGATCCAAAAACCAAAACATATGATCTGACTACAAATTTTATCCTTGATCCAAAAACCAAAACATGTGATTTAAACCCTTAGGTTTAACACAATGAACATACATTAAAGTAATGAGACCACTGTGATTTGCACCTTACAAAAAAAGGAAGGAAAAAAAGACAAGAAGCTCAAAACCTCAAACAGGCACGTAAGCATGCTAACTTTCTCTGGAAAATTAGGGAGTTACTATTCCATGAATGAGACCTGTAAGCAGTGTCAAATTCACAAGCACTGATGCATCCCATATAGCGTTCCACGCCAAAGCTGGAAAACACGCATTGAGTTACAGTCGATGGAGTCAGCAGTGTCGGATTTTCATTCCCACTGAACAGCAGTATACAGTATGATGATGGATTTTCATTTCGTCACAACAACAACAATAATTTAAGAAACCCTATAAAACGCATAGCATTGCATACTATCTCTTGCTGTGGAAGATCCTGGCTGCTTCTGGAAAGATGGACGATTCATGGGAACAGTTTTTGTGGGATGATGAGTTATGGAATCCTCCTCCGTTTCAATGCATGGATTTGGTTTACAAGGAGCAGGAGCAGCACAATCTGGAGCAAAACCTAATCCAAGAAGTCCAAGAATGCCATGTGCCAAGCATTTCTGATCATGCTTCCTTGCTTGCTGTCCCTTCACAGGGATCTTCAAATATGCACTTTTGGTAAGTTTTTTGTCTCTTTTTCCTTTATGGGGAATCCATGCTGATCAACGAAATCTTAATCTCTTCTAGAATGACAGCCCTCAATGTCTGACCGCTTAAAAGATTTCTGTCAATGAACACTCTGTTCTGCAGGAAACAGCTAAAGAGAGAGGAGGATGAGAGGGCACCTGTACCGGTAGTTGAGATTAGAACTCGATCTGAGACAACGCAACTGGATGACGGATTTAGATGGCACAAGTACGGCAGAAAGATACTCAGAAACGACAAAAACCCAAGGTGCGTTGTATTTTTAGATAACGGATTTAGATGGCACAAGTACGGCAGAAAGATACTCAGAAACGACAAAAACCCAAGGTGCGTTGTATTTTTAGATACATGTAATAGGGATGTTTCTTATTCATTACTCAAAGTCTTAATGTTCATCCCGTTAAGATCATAACCTCCTTTTCAGTACTTACCATCAACCTTGATTCTAAGAAGTAGAACTCGAGCATTAGATTTAACCTTGACATTAAAAAGGATTATCCTGGTACCTCAATGTTCATTTCACCTTAGTTTTAAGGAGGGTCGGTGATAAGGGAAAGCGCAACCTCTCTTCCAGTAACAATTATATTTTATCTTTGACATTATTAACTGAAATTTTTGTTCATTTTCTGAACTGCTAACACTAATTCTCACCTCATTTGCTTTCAAACTTTGGATTTTGGATTGTTTGAGCAGACACTATTATAAGTGTGCGGAGGCCGATTGTGCCGTAAAAAGGACAGTGGAGAATGACCCAAACAATGAAAGTCTAGTGATGACAATTTATAGAGGAACCCACAATCATTTCAGTCCTTATGAGGCTTCCTCCATTACTGAACACCTCATATTGGCGGCTTCTGGACCCAACCTACCATTGTCATCGTCAACGCTGGTATCCGTCTGTAATGCCCGTCTGTAATGCTTGCTTCTTCTATTAGACTATTATGGGCACTCCATCTTGATGTAAATTTGAACTTTCTTCCAATACTTGCTTGCCGTAGTCTCTTTTGCTTAATCAGACAAAGCAAGTTTATTCATAACTGGTGCAAATTTAATGAATCTGCATAGTTTATTCATAACTGGTGCAAATTTAATGAATCTGCATAGTTTGCAATCTAGAAATCAGTTGGAGTTGTATTCTGATAAGCCTGTATTATATTGCATAATTAAATTAAAATGAAAATACAGTAATATGTTAACAATAAGTATTAGCTTAGTAATACAGATCTTAACTTAGTAACTCAAATAACAAGTAAAATAAAATACAATAATATTTTACCGCATAACTCAAAAGCATGTCAATGTAAAGATATCATTGTTGCTTAAATATGAAGATCCGGCTTCTAAAGTTCGAAAATCCGTGCTAACCACGGTCCTACCTACTGGAAATACGAAGCTACGACTTCCAAAGTTCCGAGATCTGCCAGTTCTGCGTTGACAACGGGTCGTGCCCGCTCGAATCCGATTAAGTTGAACTTTATACGATTTATAGTAACCTGAAAATGGTTATCCCAATAGCAAGAAAAAGAAAATTTAATAACATGTGTAAACTTTAAGGATCCAAACGATAAAAATTGTATATAAATGATGTAACTCAACATCTTGGAGATGGTACCTACGGTTTCAAGTGGGAGCCGAAAATGCTGGAACAATGTACTAGCCATTTAATATTTACATTTTAAAACTAAGTGCTGTACAAGAGCATCCATAATTCATATTCTATTATATGTCAGATAACATAATTTTAATACTCTAAGAACTTCTATTCTTACTTGGCTATTGCAACACTGAACTTCTTCAAATTTACTACACACATATCCTTCTATTTTGCCTAACATACATCTTTTGGTGCAATCTGGTGGAATCAAGATCTGCATTATTACAAAGCTATATCATTTCTTTTACAATCCTTTTAACTATGCTTATGATTCTTTATGATTCCTTAGTGTTAGTATGTTCTTAATATCTCATCTTTGTATCTACATCATTACTTACCATTGCCAATCTACATCATTACTTACCATTGCCAATCATTATCATTAGTCTTCTTAATTACTAAAATCAACAATTTGATTTTATCATTATGCATGGAGCTTCCAACCTTAAATGGTAGTATATTTACCTTTAGCAAAAATGTCCTAGTGTGTTTCTAGTTTCACATGAAAATCATGCAAGAAAAATTACCTTAGAACATTTTGTGCTTTTCACTATCATGTTAATAACCTTAATGCTTCTCATATTGGACATAAATATAATATTGTTGGTTGTGTTGTAATTTAAAATAAATAATGTTTAATTTGCCAAGATCAAATACTTTCACTTTTGCACTTATTATAACATTATAAATAAAATCACTTGGAACTTTTCAAAAAAAAAAAAAATGAACATATCAATTTCATCTATGATACTAAAACCAAATTCTTTTAAGATCCTTATATCCTTTTGATCCATTGAACAATGAGATTTTAAGATATGATGAAAAAAATTTCTTATTGTTGAAAACATTTGAAAAAAAAAATCTTATTTCTATGGAAACTTAGTGTAAACAAGATTTTTTTTTTGGTTTGCATTTTATAAAAGGACTTTAAGAAGCTTTGCATTGTTCTGAGTATGGAATATCTACAATATTTTGACCATTTTTTTAATTTTGTGAGCATTTAATCAAAGATTAATGGCTTCTCAATCTATTTGAGATATTTGACAAGAAATTGAGAGTGAGGCTTCTTAGCTTTAAATTTGTTGTTATCATAGCAAATGCAGTCTTAGCAAAAACTAAATCTAAATTTTAATGGATCTTAGTTGTATATAATTTTGTAATTGTTGCCTAAATCTATAGTTTTCTTCATCAAATTGTATTTAAAAATGGAGTAAAATTTACCATATGAAAATACTTAATATGACAAGAATCAAATTGTTTTGTTTATAGTAGTTGACCTACTTGGTTGAACATAACTAATAAAAGATAATAATCTCATACTTCTTACCAAATCCTAGAATTTATTTGGATTTTTCACCATTAGTATTTTCCATTAATTTGAGCTCTAGCATGCAATTGTTTTTATTTTGTCACTTTAAAAACATATTTTTTAAGGCTTTAATTCTAATTTTATAATTAAATTGCATTTGACGTGGTATTCAAACTCAATATATCATTATTTTAAATATAGGATCCATAATATCAAACTTCTTGTAATAAACCCAAGAATACTTTGTTCACCAACATTAAAAGGTGGAAACACCTTTCTATTGGAAAATGATCAATTTTAATCCAGTACATCATTCATTATTAAATTAAATACATATTCATTATTAAATATAGAAACTAATTGATGAGTCACAATATCAAACCCACGATATCGAAGGTGCCAAAGCAATATTGGACATGCGATATCAGAACTTGTCTCATCGCGTATAAATAAGAGACAAGGGTACTTGATTTCACAGTTAGTTTTTCTTAGTCCCTTAGCTGAACTCTTGTAGTTTTCCCTTTCTAGAGTTAGAATTATTTCTGAGTGTCCGTAGTAGAAGTCATAAAGTGAACAAATCTTTATTCAAGCATTGTGTACCTGAGTGCACCTTGTGTTTGGAAATAAAAATGAACTTTGTGATAAACCTTGCAACATTCAGAATAGCTTAATTATTTCATTTAAATGTTATTTACTATTATTTGGTACTCTCATTAATTAATTAATGTTATTTTTATTGAATTATTAACTATCAATGAATTAGCACACTTAGTACAACCACTTTGAGTGTACGTGGAACACTTGGTAACCTAGTAATGACTAGCGTTTGGTAATCGTAGTAGTTTTACACTAGTTCAAGATGTGTTTGGCAAGTCGGAACATATGCTGGTGTTAGGACTAGTTAGAACATAGTTGATTAGTGAAATTAAATTAGTTAACTCAATTATTTCATTTCTCCATTTCAAGCACCAGGAACATAAAACATAAAAAGCATAAAAATCATATACCTCAAGTTTACTTAACCATACAATTGTACCTTATAAGTAAGCTTGGGAAGACAATGATTGCATAACCCATCCTTATTCTATGTAAGTGCATAAGCACTTAATCCTTGGAGTTTGACAGGATCATGCGTGAATGCTCATATTTGTATCATTGGGCATAGGGGTACCTCGCTACTCATCATTGGCACCATTGCTAAGGATTTTGTTGTTTGTGCGCTGATTAGAACTTAGGAAATCTTTCCATCATTGGAATGAACCCTTAGGGTTAGTTATCCTACAATCATTGAAAAAAGAGTATTGCGCACTGAATAATCAATCATGTCTCCTTCTTCCCATGAGAGTGCTTCACTAACTAGGTCTGACACAATGAACAATCGAAGGCGTAGTACACATGACGACCCACCAGTGCCCCAATAGTTTCGTGTTGTATACTCTCATCCTAATGAGTATATACCAAAATTTACCTTTATCCTCCACTAGGATGAACAACTGAATCGGTGTGATTTAGAAGGTAACATAGTGTTACCACCCGATCACTCAGTCCCAAGCATGCTTCTTTGTGCTCTCACATGAACTGGTATGCAGCACTTACAAGTAGAGTACGTTGTGCATAAACATGACTCAAGAGAGTATCAACCCATGGAGGCACAATGCCAAAGGAACTTACAACAAGAGAGACATTACAAATCTGTGAAGGAAAAGTGGTCTCAGGATGTTCTGTATGTCCTAAGTAAAAATGAGGATGGTGAAATTTTCTCGAGAGATTTTTCACAAAACGATGTTCCTCTCATTGACTTTAGTCAAGGAGTTGTGTATCAAAATCTTCACTCAACTATTCATAACCCAAGTTCTAATATCAACGGATACAAAGGATCCAAAAAAGGAACACAAACATATGACATTGACAGACATTTCAATAGTAACCATGATCGAGGCCGAGACCACCAAAGAGAAAGTGACAGGCAACGTCATGGTGCTAGTCCTCCTTCCTCTTCACCTTCATCATCTCCTTCCCCCTCTCCTTTGGGATTTGAATGTATTAGCAAAGGGAAAGACCATGAGGACAATGGTAAGTGAAATAGAAAGCATAGAAAAAATAGTCAAGAAAGGGGATGAGGGAATTCCAGAGAAACACATCATGAAAGAAGGGAGAGTAGGGAACAACATAGGCATCATAGATGCCATAGAAAATATGATCACGATGAACCTGTACTCACCACCTGAAGTATGTTAGATATAACAGAGGCCATTAGGATTCCAACAAGGCACCAAAAGGATAGTAGGATCAAAAGGCTAGACATGAACAACATCCCATAATTTGAAGGAGGATACAATGTTTATCATCAAAACCATATACAAGCATTGCATGATGCATGTGCCCTACAAGATATAGAAAAAAAGTGGCAAAAACTAAAGTTGTTTCCATGGACATTGATCAAGGAAGCAAAAAGATGGTACCGGTCCTTAGAACCAAAATCCATTCATCGATGGAGCACCATATTAGAGCTATTCAATGATAAGTATCAAACATACTCTCTAGTATCCAACCTGCATAGGCAAATCCAAGTTTAGAAACAAGGAGGAAACGAAACCTTGGATGCTACCATGGGTCAATATTATGCATTATTACATCGTTGCCCTATCCATGGTTACTCGCAAAGGGAACAACTACGTCATCTCATGGATGGGCTTAGGTATGAAACGCAAAGAACCCTTGGGACTTATGCCTAAGGAAGGCTATCTAAGCTCAGAGCCCATCAAATACAAATATTGTTGGAGCAAGTTTCCAAGGAGGAAGGTGAGTTAAGGAAAAGAGAAAGCGCAAAGGAATACAATAGAGATCCTTCCCTTCAAAATAAGGAAGTTAGATTTTGTGAAGATGAAGAAGAGTCATCACTCGAAGAGATGGTGAATAGGAAGACTTTGCCCATTCAAAAATTTGCATCAGATGTATCAACAAAGGTAGATCAAATGTGGAACTCCCTAGATGATAAATTTCAAACTGTTCTAAAAATAGTTGAGGAGTCTAGAGAGCAAAGTAGTCACTAAGAGAGAAGGAAAAAGAAAGAAGCTGAGTCTACGAGTAACAAAAGTAAGAGCAAAGTTGTCATCATTAAAGAGGTTGTGGATTCGGACACAGACAATGATGGTGGATGTGAGATATGCCAATATGACCATCCTAAAGGATGTTTCCCAATAGTCTCACATCTACAAGAGTTTGGGGTGTATGCAATAAACACACAATTAAACAGATGGCAAGCACCCAAAAGGTTACCTTATCCTCAAGGTAACCCAAGGTAGTTTCACCAACCCTTGATATATTATCCAAGTGGAGCTCTACCACAACCAAATGAATAGTATCAATAATGGAAACAACCAGTATCATGGGGAATTCCATTACCACATCAACAATACCCTTACCATCAACCTGATCCATACATGTACTACATTCAATAGCCAATCTCTCCACATGACTCCACTAGTCAGGTTGCTCCTTAGCCTTACTACCAGATCCACGAGAACTATAGAACTCCTTCTCCTAGGAGTGATGTTTCACAAACATACTATCCTTCTCATTCAACTGCACCTCTTCCACCCTTAGCTCCATTACCACCTACTCCAACTATGCAAGGTGAGCTTCTTGCCTAGCCACAACAATGTAATGCTACAAGGGCTATCAATCCTCAACCTACTATTGGTTCAGACAACTACACAAAAAAGAGACCTTTCTTTAGAACTAACAGTCCAACCAAGTCCTTACAACCACAAGTGGCTAACTGTCCAAATGCCTCGCCATCATTTGAATCTTCAGAGCTTCCTTCAAACCAATGATCACACCCAAAGCACATGTTCATGTTGACTCATGTCATTACCGATTGGATTAAAGCGGGCCATCTTCCTAAGAAATTATTTGACCCTGGAAGTCCTATTATATATTTGCAAATCATTGGGAATAAGCCTTGCAAAGCTCTTTTGGATTCAAGATCTAGTGTTAACTTAATCTCTCAAGAAATGTACAAAGCCTAGAACTTGTCTCCACTAAAAAAGAGTAACATTTATTTAGAGTTGGCTAACCAGTCCATCAATGTTCCATTAGGACTAGTGGAGAACATTGTCACCACTATTTGTGGGTGGTTGTATCCAGCCAATTTCCTAGTGATTCAAGTCAACAACTGTAAGGGAGACTTTTCAATCATAATGGGAAGATCATGGCTAAGTACGATTGATGCATGCCTAGGCATACGTGATCTTTCCCTAGAAATTTCAAAAGAAAATACATTTGGAAAGATTGAGAAGAAGAAAGTTCCATGCATCACATACAGTGACACAGGGTGCAACTACATGCAAAAGGCCTGGTTTGTACAATGCTTAACATTTCCTACATGCAACCAATAGGCACAAGTAACTAACATACAAAGATGCCTATATGTAGTAGCCACAAGAAAGGAAGGCACCTAGTGGCTAACAGATAACCAAGAGAGCAATTCAACTCTATGCATGGAACCAACTGAGAGCTTGACTTGTGCCTATATTGATAGCATAAATACCTTAGAGCAAGTCCATCACCAACTACCAAGTCCTGATATCGAAAATATCAATTGGGGGAAGTTGGAAATCCTTGACAAGTTTAAGCAAGAGCCCCTCAAATTAAAACCATTGCCCACTGGTATGGAATATACATTTCTCCAAAATGGAAAATCAGTAATAATTAATGCTAAGCTCGCTCCTCAACAAAAAGGAAGATTTCTAAATATGGTAAACAAATGGTCAAAATCCTTTGTTTGGTCATATCCTGAATTAACCAGAATAGATCCTAGGATATGCCAACATAGAATTTACACTGATCCCTCCATGAAGCCTCGATGACAACCCACAAAGGTGATTGAACCCAAAGCTTAAGCAAGTGGTTAAAGAAGAAATTGAACAACTTCTAAAAGCTGGGTTTATTTAGCCCATTGTTGATAGTGAATGGGTTAGTCCATTAGTCATTGTGCCTAAAAAGGAAGGTAAATGGAGGATGTGTATAGAATTTAGGCTATTGAACATGGCAGCATTTAAAGACCATTTCCCATTTCCATTTGTCAACCAAGTCTTAGATACCATTGTAGGGCATTGCTACTATAGTTTGCTAAATGTTTACAGTGGGTACAATCAAATTCAAATAGCACCAGAATACCAAGCCAAAACTACATTCACAAGTCCTTAGGGGACATTTGCATATAGTCATATGCCATTTGGCTTGTGCAATGCCCTAGCAACATTTCAATGTCTGGTTCTAAGTATATTTTAGTAGCAAATAGGAAATGGTGTGGAGGTCTTTATGGACGATTTCTCCACCTATGGAGTAGACTTCGAACAAGCATTGGACTGATTAGAGAAAGTACTGAAATGATGTGTAGAAACCAACTTAAGGATCAATTGGAAAAAAATCCATTTAATGGTCCAAGAAGGCATTTTTTTAGGGTATAATATTTCACAAATATGGATAGAGGTAGATCTGAAAAAGATTAAAGTCATCTAAGGAATCACTCATCAACCTGAAACTATAAAAAATATTCAATCATTCCTTGGATATACTGGCTATTATAAACGCTTCATTGAGAAATTTTTGAAGATTGCAAAATCATTAGTAGAATTAACGAAGAAGAACATACCTTTTGAATGGACCAAGGAGTGTGAGCTAGCTTTCCAAACCTTGAAATAGAAGCTCATAGAAACACCCATTCTACAAGCTCCTAATTGGTCTAGACCATTCCACATAATGACTGATGCATCCAAATTTGCTTTAGGAGTTGTGCTTGTACAGTTAGATGACAAAAAATGACCATATTACATTCACTATGCAAGTTGAAGTATTGCTGGTGCACAACTCAACTACACCACAACTATAATAAAATTAATGGCTATGGTGTTTACACTAGAAAAATTTAGGCACTATGTATTGGGCTATAAGATATTTGTATACACAGATCATAGTGCAATATGGTTCCTAATGAATATACCAATGGTGAGCCCTCACATCATACGATGGCTTGTGAACTTACAAGAGTTTGATCTTACAGTGATCAATCGTAAAGGCACCGAGAATGTTGTTGCTGATCATTTATCTCAGTTACGATGGGACAACAAAGAGGACAAATATCCAATTTTTGACTACTTCCCTGATGAAATCCTCTTTGCAGGTGTAATAAAAAATTAATTAACCATAAATACAAATTGGTATAGTAGCATTCTTACCTATCTTCTCACACAAGAAACACCACAAGGGCTAAACATTAAAAAGAAACAACAATTTCTTCACCAAGCCAAATATTTCATGGAAATCAATGAACACCTTTAGAAGGTATGTTTGGATGGCTTGGTCCAATGGTATGTTCCCAATGTAGATTAATTGCAAGTTCTCCAAGATGCTCATGAGGGCCCTTGTGGGGGTCATTACACTATGAAATGAATAGCCATTAAAATCTTGCTTGCAGGATATTATTGGCCTACATTGTTCTGGGATGCTCATCATTTTGTTCAATCTTGTGAGCACTACCAATGTAATGGGGAAATGATTGCTAGCATGGAGGGTCCACAACAATGGATTCAACCTTTATAACCCTTTGTGATATGGGATATTAATTTTATGGGGCCTATCACACCAATGTCCAATGGAAAAGCCTACATCATTGTTGTTGTTGACTATTTTACAAAGTGGGCAGAAGCAGTCGCTGTTATTGACTCTACATCATCTACTACTACAAAATTTGTTCAAAAACAAATTTTAAACACGTTTGGTATGCCTTGTGCACTTATTTTTGATAATGATACACATTTTACAGGTGTGACCTTTCAAAAATTAATGCAATGCTTAGGAGTTGAGCATAAGCTGACTTCACCATATCATCCTCAAGAAAATGGTCAAGTTGATGTCACCAATAGGGAAATTACAAAAATATTGAGATGAACCATCAACAAATATAGGTGAGGTAGGAGCACCAAACTGCATGATGCTCTTTGGGCATACTGCTTCACATGGAAACTCCCTATAGGCTACTCTCCCTATGAGTTAGTGTACGGTAAACTAACAATACTTCCTATCCAAGCTGAGCTTCGTACAGTATATACAGCATGTGACCTCAACCTTGACCATAGTCTAGAATAAAAAGAATGGTTAATGAACCTTAACTTGCTAGATGAAAATTTCTTAGCTACCCTATCATCCAACAAATTGCACAAGGCCTTCAACAAGCAATGTCATGACGTAAGAATTAGGAAAGTTACATACCAACCAAGAGATAAGGTTCTTTATTGGAATCCCACACATGTGCCCCAATGAACTAAATTTGAAACACTGTGGGAAGGACCTTATATCATTCATGAAACTTTTTCTTTAGGGGCCATGATGATCTATAAACCTAAAAGCCCAAATAAGAAATTATTAGTCAACATCCAGCAAACCAAATGTTTCCATGAGCCTAAAACGGCTAGTACTAACACTACCTATATTAATGGACAACCTTACTCATTATTTTGAATCTCCTCCTTCCAACTCAGTTGTGGGGGAGATAGCCACTAATGTTAACAATTCTAAACCCTCATTTTACTTTGTTTTTTTTTTATTTTCCACATTTTTGTTTTACACATTCTTCATCTTTACTTATTTTTGTTTTTGTTTTATATCATTGTTAACATTTTTACTATTTCTTTCTCTATTACATTTTGTTTGAATTACTCTCACTCATCATGTAATAAGTGCTCATGATGGTGGATTGGACTATAATGGTTTCGATTGTTAATGTTTGGTTTTTGCCTTTGAATTTCAATGTTGATGCTAAGATATGGTTTCTTTTGATAAAACAGGCAATGAGTCCACGTCATCCATTCATTCATACAACTCTATGGTCTCTCTTTGTTTTGGAAATGTACTGTCCCTTTTTTGAAGAAAACTTATTAATGAATTGGTGGCTTGGCATTTTTCAAACTAAGGAAAGATTCAAATAGATTGAAAAGGGTTTGACTTCAAGGGGATTCAATCCTTTTGTGTTGGCTATTCTCTTGGGTACTTAGATGTTTTTCATAGGTTTTCTACCATTCCACTGTCAACTAATATCAAGAAGTTGAATGCATCAAATAAGTCTTTACATGGTGTGGTTCTCACATAAAAAAAATTGGTGAGAATTCAAAGCACACCCCTTAGACATAATAAAGAACCATGGGCTACAAGAACTGGTTATGGCACTGGAAAGACATGTTACCCATGCCTAAAGATTCCCTCTAGCTACAGCCCTTCCTCACTTCTTATTTCCTTATTCTTCTTCTTTTGGAATGGTGGTTGCTTTGTAGAAGCATTCTTGTTGCTTTAGGAGGATGGGTTGGTCAAGTGTGTTGATGCGAGGTCACTGGATGTGGTTAGTTTTAATCTAGATTTGGGCCAAATTTTATTAAGTCACCTTAATCACATATTACACAAGGGACTTTACACAACCTTGATTTTGGGATTCCATTCCATTCCATTCTCTCTTTTCGTATTTCTTTCCATATTCCACCTCATTGCTGATTTATAATTAGTCTATATCCTAGTTGATGCATTTTTATTCTTTGGTAAATTCTTATGGGTAAGTTCTTAAACATTATTTCCATATGTCATTCCTAGAGCCTACAGAATCTTTACTTTTTGGGTTTGTTAGGGCATAAAGGGCATGAGCCTGCTTTGGGAAGGACCCACTAGCATTCCTTTTTGGTGCAATTGTTAAGTTCTTTTCCTTAAACATTTCTTGCAATCAACTCTTTCTTGTCTCACCCCATCCATGACATCTAATTTTTTTACCTTTTTATTGGCTTCACTATTGTTATTTCTTTAATCTTCCTTGTTCTTTCGTTTTCCATCTTATTGCTACTAGAGGTTCACTCTTAGTCATGAGGGGCCTGTCATAAATTTTTTCTATTTCAATATTTATCTCACCCCTACATCTTGGGTAGTTATCAAGTTACAAATCTCAAACTTAGTATCTACCATACCCATAACCTAGCCAAGGTGCTTCATATTGAGGCAAGGTATCAATTACATTACACATTATCTATCCTTAGTAATTGGTGAATGTGTTTTGTGTGTATATGGTGATCACATAACTAATGGACTGGGATAAAATGGAGCACTCAGGATGGACTAGAGAAAAAAGAATTTATGTAGGAAACAAGCTTGATCATGTGGTCATGGATGAACAATGATGTGCATAATTTTGACATTGATAGCAGTGTGCCTCATTTTCTTCTCTCTCTCTCTCTCTCTCTCTCTCTCTCTCTCTCTCTNCTATCAGATGAGGATCTGGATGTCATCTACATATAGTATTCACCAAAATGGTTATGAACACCAATGATGTAATATGTTTGTAGATCCGTTCACTCAGCACTTTGAGTCTATCATTCAGTCAATAATCCTGTACCTTTCCAATATTTTATAAGGAATTCGAGGATGAGTTTTCATTCAATCGTGGGGGTATGATGAGTGATGATATTGGACCCTTGATATCAGATCCACGATATCAAACCCTTGATATCAAATATGTGATATCAAAGGTGCCAAAGTGATATTGAACATGCGATATCAGAACTTGTCTTGTCACCTATAAATAAGAAATGAAGGCACTTGATTTTGTAGTTAGTTTTTCTTAGTCCCTTAGCTGAACTCTTGTAGTTTTCCCTTTCCAGAGTTAGAATTATTTCTAAGTGTCCACAATAGGAGTCATAATGTGAATGAATCTTTATTCAAGCATTGTATACTTGGGCATACCTTGTGTCCAGAAATAAAGACAAACTTTGTGATAAACCTTGCAACATTCAAAATAGCTTAATTATTTCATTTAAATGTTATTTACTATTATTTGCTACTCTCATTAGTTAATTAATGTTATTTTTATTAAATTTTTAATTATCAACAAATTAGAACACTCAATACGACCACTTCGAGCATACGTGAAACACTTGGTAACCCAATAATGACTAGTGTTTGGTAATCCTAGTAGTGTTACACTGGTTCAAGATGTGTCTAGCAAGTGGGAATGGATGCTGATGTTAGGACTAGTTAGAGAATAGTTGATTAGTGAAAGTACATTAGTTAACTCAATTATTTCATTTCTCCATTTCAAGAACTAGGAACATAAAACATTAAAAGCATAAAAATCATATACCTCAAGTTTACTTAACCATACAATTATGCCTTGCAAGTAAGCTTGGAAAGACAACAATTGCATAACCCATCCTTGTTCTATGTAAGCGCATAACCACTTAATCCTTGGAGTTCAACTAGATCGTGTGTGAATGCTCATATTCATATGTGATGAGATGCAACATGCATAGTGCCGTGATATCACATACGCGATATCGCGGCCGCCGTGATATCGCATCCCATGCGATATCGCGTACGCAATATCACGTCTTTCCCTGCGATATCGCATACGCGATATCACGTCTTTCCTTGTGATATCGCGTACGCGATATCGCGGTCCGCCACCATATCTATAAATAAGAGGCGATACTCCCCTTATTTCCCAATCCTAACTAGAAGTAGCGAAGCTCTGGTAGATTGATCACTCCAGAGTTAGAATTTTTCCCATGTGCCTGCAGTAGGAGTCCTAGAGTGAATGGCTCTTTATTCGAGTAGCTTGTAACCTGAACCCAAGTTGTGTATGGCAATAAAGACGAACTTGATTAGATAAACCTTGCAGCACGTGGTTTTATTTATTGTTATTTATTTACTACTTTTCTAGTGCGTACAAGTACGACTTGATTACGAGCATCTACAGATGTGTACGGCTAATTAAGGAATCAGCTGCTTGTCGCAACACATGAGTACGACTTAACTGCGAGCATTGGCTGCTTGGTAACCCAGTAGCGTATTCTAGGATCTGCGCTTGGTAATCCCAGTGGTAGTCCAATGTGTACGGCTAGTTGAGGAATCGGCTACTCATCGCTAGGCTAGAACGTGTGATAAGTACGACTTGGCTACGAGCATCCACGGATGTGTACGGCTAGCTAAGGAATCGGCTGCTTATCACACTTAAGCTAAATAGGTGCCTCAGTACAACCACTTCGAGCACTTACGTTATGTGTGGTGATCCTAGTAACGATTAGCGTTTGGTAGCCATAGTTGCATAGTTCAGGGTGTGTCCGGTAAGTGGGAACGGATGCTGACGCTAGTTCATTTAGACTTAGGACATTAGTTAGAGTTAGTTAGTTTCTCAACCCTTCCTCCCATAGCTTAGGAGATAAAACTAAAAATACCAAAAAAATCACATACCTCAGACTTGCTTAACCATACACCGTGACACTTACAAGCAAGCCTGGGAAGACAACGAACGATTAACCCCAAGTGTTTCTTGTTGTATTAAGGCATTTAGTCTATGGAGTTCGACCGGATCGCGCGTGCATGCTCGTATTCATATTGTGTAGGGGTACCTCGCCACTCATCATTGGCACCGTTGCTGGGGACTAAGTGTTTCCATGCCAATTGAACATAAGGGATATCACTCACATCGTTGTGAGCTTAAAC